>JAEQBH010002957.1:0-267704 GCA_016808115.1 Tetrastigma voinierianum | reverse complement strand
ACAGGAGCCAATTATAGCCCATCATATTCTGGGAGGCCATTCGCTACCGAATGCCATCATCAACTCAAGTCGGAACGGGAGTCACGTACCATTGCTTGCAACATGACAATCGGGGCTCAACATTTTCACTTAAGTAAAGCATGAACCATTAAAGGAACAAACTGGGAGGAAGTTTGTCGATTGGCACAAGTGAGGGAGAACATCAGGTTTCGAATCTGAAGAGGAGTCGATGGAGGAGATGTAGGAGCCTGGCGAAGAATTATTTTCCTAGTCACTCCTCCAAAGACCACCACCTAATTCAAAGACCACCGTACATGGCTTAAAAAAGGATTTAGTGGACTCACTCCCGAGACCACAGAGTCCACTTTTTTTTGGTTTTATTTTATTTACATTTTCTTTTACTCATTTTCTTTATATTTTCTCTAATTTTAAGGTAATCTTTATTTATAGCTCCTATTTCATTTTCCCGCTTTTATTTGATTTTATTTGGATCTTTGTGATTTCATTTGTAGGTTTGTGCCACTCAAGCAGGAGGTCCAAAGGTTCAAGACTAAACACAAGCAAATTGCAACCCCTATGAAATTTTGCAAGAGCCAAATAGCTTGTAGTAAATTCTCGAAATTTCCTAGAATTCTACACCCTGCTCATTTTGGCTATAACTTTTTCATACGAACCCGATTTGAGTGGATTCGGCCTTTTGGAAAGATTAGAGAGTGTAGAATCTAGATATAGCTAGAAATAACACTTTATAACTTATGATAAAGACGTAATTTTCAAAATTCTCTAACTGGTCACTTTTAACCTCTCTTCTCTTCTTCCTTCAACTACCAAGAGTCATAACTTGATCATTTGAAGCCCAAATGGAGTGAATAAGGTCTCTTTGGAAAGTCTAAGAAGTATCTTATCCATCCATATACATATTGTAGCCATTTTGCTTCAAATACAATAGCATCCCCACTAGCTGATGATCCTCCAGTTACTACCTAGACTGAGGCTATTCCACCTCATGCAGATGCTTAATAGCTTTCATTTATCTTTTGTTTTCCATGCTTGTACATGATCATATTTTGCGTTGTTCAGATTTTTGGTTTAACACTTTTCATCTCTTTTTGTTTCTTGTTTCCATGAGGTTCCTCCTCTCAACAATCGCTACATTTCACTAAGGAGGGTATCACTCTCTCCCTCAAATTTCCATCAGATAACCACACGAGGTAATGTGGAATTCTAAGCAGGGGATGAGTTAAAGAAGGAAGTGTTCTTTTGTTTTGAGCAAGTCCGTTTGAATAGTTGAATGGCTTGCTAGTTTTTTTATAGTATAATACATGTTTTTAGTTTCTTAGTTTCTTATTTTCCCATCATATTTCTCATAAAATATTTGTAATTCTCAACTTGCAATGGGAGAAATTGAAACCTTGTCTCAATACTCTTGATTTTAAAGTGGTGCTATGCTTATAAGAGTTGATGAACTGTTGAAACTCTTCTTGTCTTCAACCTTTTTTTCTTCCACTTTGAGCTATCCACACACCGTACAGCCAATGATAAGTCGACAACCGCCTTGCCTCAAACTTTGAAAAATCCGACCTAGTACTCGACTCACCTTAATAGGTTGGGAACCTTAAAAACACCAATGTGTCTTTAAAAAAAAAGAAAAAGAAAAGAGAAAAAGTTATGACAATTGCCTTGAAACCCGAGCACGGTCCAAGGGGTATATGACGAAAGTCTTTAAAGCCCGGTGCCCTAAACTAACTGGTTGGGAGTCACCGACTTGTCGCTTTCTTCGCTACTCTGGGTGGATAAAGGAGTTTAGCAAATTGTAGGTGGCCGAGTTTCGATCTTATTAAAAGTCCGGGGTAAAACTTGAAGAGTTAGTGGTTGAGAGATCCTTATGACTTGATGCCCTAAAACTTAATTGATTGGGAGTCATCGGTGGACCCCCATTACATGGACATTTGTGAGTTCGACTCCCTCAGCATTGCACCCTTATAGCACAAAAAGAGTTGTAAAATAAAGCTAAGGTCCTCATCTATTGAGGTTAGTTAATTTGCTATGTATGGAAAAGAACTAGGTTGGGGGGGAGTATAGTTTAAGCGCACTGTTGCTCAAAGCTAATCAAGTTGACACTTTATGTTTTTATGGAAGGTTTCGTGTTGGTTCTCAGAGTCGATTAATTCTTTGACACTTGAATTCGCATACACACACTCCTCTTGAGATATTCATCGGGCGTGATTTTGATGACTTTCACAGAGGTTGGGTTTCATCACATTAGTGATTTTTAAAAACATTTATATATATATATATATATATATATATATATATATATATATATATTTCATCTTGCTTTTGATTGCTTTATTCTTCCTTCATTTCTAAGGGACTAGCAATGTGTTGGTTAGGGGGAGTGATTACTACCCAAAAAAGTGTTGTTTCATACTCTTAACACTGCGAGTTTTGAGCATTTTTTACGTAGTAATCAGCTTAATTGACCCAGTTGGCATGTTAAGGACCTAGCAATGCTACTGATCAAATTTAGTGGCAAGTTTTGTTGTTTTCACAGCTATATATATATTGAAGTTAGGGATTCAACACAAGCATGAAGAAATCAATTGGAATTTAGAGCTTTAGTGCAGAAAAAGGGCAGAAGTAGAAAGCCTTGCCAATTTTGCAAGGGGTTGCGAAATTTTGCAACCCTTCAAAATTTCACAAGGCTGCGAATTTTTGCAACCCCTACGAAATTTCACAGGCTGAGAATTTTCAAAGCTTACAAATTTGCATGCCGTCCCTGTTTACCCTTTTGACCTTCTTTTTTGTTTCTCCCCATTTTGTCCCTTTGTAATACTATTTAGCTTTGTTTAGTTTGGTAATTTGTATTTTGCAGTATGGGTTGAAAAGCTCACAAACAAAACTTTGTACGGATCTTTTTCATTATTCAATTTTTTGAGTTTTTGGGAAGCTTGCGACGGAAGCTCCCATTTTCTTTTAGTTTCTCTCATTTTCTCACTAGCCAAACACCCTCTGAGGATGACAACTCAAAGGATGAGTGGCTAAACCCCCTTCCTCCTTGAAGTAGAAGGCCGCTGGGTGAAGGATCCTAAGGTAAACTAAGGGTTTCCATGCTTTTCACGTAGGTATTCACTGTCATTACTATTCTTCTCTTCAACTTTAGGTTTTTGTCCCTTCAAATTATCTTGACTAGTCAGTATTTGGTAAGCTTTCAGGGCTCATTAGATGCTTAATGTTAGATCCAGTGATGTTCGTTAGTTATCATTTATGACCCATTGGAAACGAGCCATGAGATTTGTGCTTTACCGATCGAGAACATTAATGGCCAGTGAATGCCATTTTCAAAGAGATTTAATGAAGGTCAGTTTTTATAGCTAAATGAAGATCCGGTTCGGGAAATGACTATAGGTAATTCTCCCCAACACGAGGTAAAGACCCGAAAATCCCCTCATTTTCCTAAAAGAACCTAATCCTAATGTCCTGACACTTCAAGGACCCTTCCACCTTCTAATCTATTTTATTTTCAGTTGACAACCATCAAAACCCACTATGTTATCCAACCCCCTTATCCAAATAGAAACCACCAGTATAAGTCTGTCATTTTCACGAAGAAAACCCATCTCCATGGACGATTCTAGAGCCACAATACTGCAGTAGCAATGCTACAGCAGTAGGAGGTATTAGGTATAAATTTTGTTGATTTAGAATACCCTACGAGCGACGAATCACCAATGCTCTTTGTTAAGAAGAAAGATGGTACGCTTCGGTTGTGTGTTGATTATAGGCAACTCCGAACAAGACGACAATGAAAACAAGTATCCATACCCAGATTGATGACTGTTTCACCAATCAAAGTGCAAGTGTCTTTTCAAGATTGACTCGATACGTATCATCAATTAAGGATTAAGGATGCGGATGTGCATAAGACGGTGTTTAGAACGCGATATGGACATTATGAGTTCCTTGTAATGCCGTTTTGGCTGACAAATGCACCACCGCTTCATGGACTTAATGAATCGCGGTTTTCCGACCGCATGTAGATCTGGGCTTGTCTCGTATTTATTGATGACATCCTTATGTATTCCAATGACCGAAAAGATCATGATACGCACTTTCTGCAATGCTAGAAACCTTGAGAAAGGAACGCTTATATGTAAACCGAGTAAATGCTAATTTTGGTTGAGAGAAGTGTTCTTCGACATCGTGAATAAGAAGGAATTCAAGTGGATCCAAAGAAGATAGAAGATTATCGAATGGAAACCACCGAGAAATGTCACGAATTGTGCGTAGTTTCCTGGATTGGTAGGTTACTATAGAAGGTTCAAGTAAGGGGTTTTCATGACCGGGGCCCCGTGACGATCGCTCCAAAAGAATGAGATTTGAGTCGAGTAGGAAAAGTGTCTGTTAGTTTTGAAAAGTTGAAAGCATTCTTAACTGAGGCATTGGTTCTTACTCAACCGACCTACGGTAAAGAATACGTGATTTTTAGTGATACTTCATTAAATGGACTTGGATGTGTCCTTATGCAAGAGGGTAAAGTGGTAGCTTATGCTTCAAGGCAGTTGAAACCGCATGAAAAGAACTACCCTACGCATGATTTTGAATTGGCTTCCATTGTGTTCACGCATTGAAAATTATAGAGGCACTATCTTTTTATGGAGGTGCACATCTACACTGATCAAAGTCTTAAGTATTTGCCATCACAACGAGAGCTTAACTTGAGACAACATTAATGGATGGAATTGATCAAGGATTATGGTCGCAGGATCGACACATCCCGGGAAAGTGCTAATGTAGTAGCAGATGCTCTATGGAAAGTCTACAAAAGCTTCTTTGAGTTGAATGCTCATTTGTAATTGTCAGACGATGGTCCAATTGTAGCGGAATTGATAGCAAACTGGATTTGTTGAATCGGAGTTCTGTAGGCAATAAAAGAATGATGAAAAATTTCTACTATTGTAAGTCATAATAAAGAGGGAAAGAAATCGAATTTTTAGTGAATGAGAATGATCTGTGTTATAGAGATCGTGTTTAAAAAATTCCAAAGATGATGAACTGAAGAAATCCATTCTTGAAGAGGCACACAAAGGGATTCTATGCATCCCAGAGCACAAAATGTATCGGTAATTCTAAAGACTTCTACCGGGTGGTCCGGAATGAAGAGAGATTTTTTGGAATTTGTTACCAAGTGTATGGTGTGTCAAAAAGTGAAGGCAGAACATCAAGTTCTTTCGAGATTGTTGCAGCCTATTAAAATACCCGAGTGGAAATGGGACCGAATCACAATGGATTTTGTGGTCGGATTACCAGTGATAGGAAGAAAGCATGACTCAATTTGGGTCGTGGTAGACCGATTGACTAAGTTAACTCACTTCCTACTAATGAGAACCGACTATTCACTTAATAGGTTAAGTGTAGCTTTGCATAAAGGAAATAGTTCAAGCATGGGATTCCAGTGTCTATCATTTCAGATAGAGATCCGAGGTTTACCTCGAGATTTTGGGGGAAATTGCTAGAGGCTTTAGGCACTTGATTGAATTTCAGCACAACTTTCCACCCATAGACGGATGGGCAATTAGAGAGAGTGATCCAAGTGTTAGAAGATATACGAGAAGTTGTGTGATCGGACCATGAGGGTAGTTGACAGACACACCCTTTAGTTGAATTTGTGTATAATAATACCTAAATGAATGGAATGGTGCCTATGAGGCTCTATGGGAGAAAGTGTAGAACACCACCGGTATAGACAGAGTTAGGTGAGAAGAAAATAATTGGCCCCGATTTGATTCAAGAGACCGAAGAAAAGGTGAAAATGATTAGAGAAAGATTGAAAGTAGCCACAGATAGACAAAAGTCTTACGCCAACTTAAAGAGAAAGGACATTCAATATGAGATCGGCGAAAAAGTATTTTTGAAAGTATCGCCTTGGAAGAAAGTCATGAGATTCGAGAAAAATGGCAAGTTGAGCCCTAGGTTCATTAGGCCGTATGAAGTGATAGAGAAAGTGGGTCCAGTGGCATATCGATTAGCCTTACCTCTAGAGTTGGAAAAGATCCATAATGTCTTCTATGTGTCAATGCTAAGGAGGTATAGGTCGACTCCATCACATGTGGGTCTCTAAGAGACAATTGAGCTTAAATCGAATTGGACGTACGAAGAAGAGTCTATATAGATCTTAGCTAAAGAAGTGAGAGAATTGCAGAACAAGCGGATTCCATTGGTTAAAGTGCTATGGAGAAACCACAAGACAAAGGAATCCACGTGGGAAAGTGAAGGCGTGACAACAATACTTTGCAACTGCTTAATGAATATAATTTCTATGACTAAATTCTTTTAAGAAGTAGAGAGTTGTAATGCCCCCGAAAAATATCATGTCAGCTTTATAACATGTTTAGGGCATAAATAAATTAAATTGTATTTTTTACGGCTTAAATTGCTAAAAACGAAAAATGATAAAAAATCCATAAATTATACAAGGGTCGATAGGGAAAAGAATAAAATGCCAAAGTGGAATATTGAGAAGTGGAATGTCAAATAGGAGAATAGGAGGTCTTTAATGCAAAATGAGAAAAGATGATTTAAAATGTGCTAGTCACGGCCTACATAAATGGATAAGACCAAAATTGGTCTTAGAAGGAGTTCATTTTAGGGTATTCACATTTGAGAGCTAGGGGCTCAATGCTTGAAAAGGAAGAAACTCCGTTGATTGTCCCCCATTTGGTCCAAGGTTTTGCAAGTAAAGTGAAGGAAAAGAAGAGAAGGAAGGAAAAAGAGAAGGTAAAAGGGAAACTAGGGTTTCAATTTGCATGAGAATCAAGGTTAGAAACCCTTCCTAATTCCATATTTGGTTGTTTTGGAGTTGTATTGCAAGCTTCAAGGTGTATTGTGGTTTGGATTGGTGTTAAGGAATTTTTGTATAAAGGAAATGTTGGGTTTTTAAGGGAGATGCTGTCAAAATTTTCCAAAACCCATGTTTTTGTTTTGGCCATAACTTGGTCATAACTCATCAAAATTGAGTGATTCAAATTTATGGGTAACCTAGACTTTTAGGAGAAAAAATATCCCTGAAATAATTGTATCCAAATATGGACCCCATTAGACCCAGAAATTCGTCAAAGTGAGGCTATGTTTTCAGGTCAATTCTAGTTCAGCCCTCGATGCGCTTTTGGGTGTTTTGGAACAGCTTTTGGTATTTAGAAATGTTGAGTTTCACTCATTCAAATTGGAGTGATTCAAATTTTTGGTAAACTAGACTTCTAGAGAACAAATCTTTTGGAAATAAGTGTATCCAAATTTGGACCCCATTAGACCTTAAATTCAAAGTGAGTAAGGCCTATTTTTGGGTCAATTATGGTCTGGCCTTGATACATTTTGGTGTTTCAAAACAGTTTTGGTATTTAGGCCATAATTTGAGTGTCACTCATCAAAATTGAGTGACTTAAATTTCTAGATAAACTAGACTTTTAGGAGAACAAATTTTCCTGAAATAAGTGTATTCAAATTTAGACCCCATTAGACCCATAAATTCTTCTAAAGAGAGCTCTTTTTTTGGGCAAATTCTGGTTCTGCGTTGAAAATATAATAGTCCCGGATGTTTAGGACATATCTAGAGCTTCGGTGCTCCGAATTGGATGATTCCAATTTCTGAATCAAATAGATTTATAGATGAACAATTGACAAGTGAAGGTGTGTTGGGTAGAAAACAACCCTAACTAGAAACCTAAATAAGCCAACTGATATTGTTATCTAATTGTGATGGATTAGGGGTTGTCAAAGAGGAAAACCCGAATTGAAGTTGAGATTCCGAGGATATGAATCGAAGTGCGACGACCTTTTTGGTTCGTTCTCTATTCTTCTCTTCTTATTTCAAGTATCAAAATCATTCACGCAATTACTGAAATGATTTTCAATAAAACTGCATATTGATTGATTTTAAGTGATTTAAAATTGATTGTGAAATGATTGCCATGAAAAATTGCATGAGTATTGAAATGTGCTATTTGAGTATAAATGTATATACCATATTGTAAATTTCTATGATTGATTTTTAATGCTCCTAATAGAATGTTATCTATCATATCTCGAAGTTAAGGATGGGACGCAGATACCAATAGCGGTCAAACTAAGAAGATCACAACGAACGTGCAATGTAGTGTCAACTGACCAGAACCCGCTGGGACAAAGACGTGAGTGTTCACAAAATGATTTTTAATAACCGCTTAGTAGCCCAATGGGACTGCGGCTGTTATAAACCTTTTATATCGCCCGCAGCCCCGGGCCGGGACTGCGCTCTGATTCGTTATCCTACGCACCAAAAACATTTGCCAAATTAAGTAAGGGCAAAATGATAAGAATATTTGTGAAATGCATTATTTGAGTTTTGAATGAGTTATTGCATATGAAAGTGCATATTTGGAATGATCAATGAATTGTAAATGAATGAATATGAAATGAATATATATACGTATTGTATTGTATTGATCATTCAATAAGGTTCAAAAGCATTGTTTTGTGAAAGTCGATGATTCAGGTTAAAATGAAATGAAGAGAGAATCAGATAGAACCAATAAGCATGAAAATGCTTAGCGCGTTGTTTTTATCATCGCACAGGTACCAAGTGAACAAGTTCAAAAGCAAAGACCGTGTAAGCGTAGAGTGTAAGACCCGAGAAAATTCCAATTTTCGGAAAAAGGGCAAAATCGTCATTTCGATCAAAATCCGGAATTTTTCTAGATCTCGGATGACAAAACGGACTTCACCGTTGGAATTGTCTCGCGAAATCTAGCTACCACGTCGAATTTCGTCCAATTCCGAGACAATAATTTGTAATGTTTTTCGAGGCATCGAGACGGTGTCAGAACGACATGTGATGTGACAAAAGTCACCTATAACATGTACTCTTGTGACACATGTTGCAAGATTAGAGAGATGATGGAAATGGATGGCCTAGATTGTGCCAAGTGTCAAAATAGTGGAAAAAGGGGACATTATGGGAATTTTTAAATTTTTAATGAGATAAGACAAAAGATGAACAGTTCATCTTCTCCATTTAGAGGCAAAATCGTGCAGTAGCTGGGGTGAACGTGCAGTGGCTGAGAATGGTGATTTTTTAGAGAGAGAGAGAGCACCTTCTCTCTAGGATTCCGACCGATCGGACCGTCGATTCTCGACGAAGCAAGAAGGAAAGTTGTTCATATGGTGCGCCACTGCGGCACTCATTCGTGGAGCTCGGCCAACTCCAAGAGGTAGGGATATTTTCCTACTTGTGTTAATCTCGCTAAGAGCCATGTGTAAATGGTTAGAATGTTCTGAGGTTTGTTTTAGTCGTAAACTCCGGGTCTCAAAGCTTTGAACCGAGGAGAAAATTCCTATTTTGTGTGGTCGGGAACAAGAACATTTGCGCTTTCACCGTTCACGAATGCAATACGAATATTTTCGGTATGAATTTTTGTGATGTCGAGTGATTCAAAAATGAATTGATTGTGTTTGCTAATTAACCTATGAGCTAATTTTGGGTGTTATTGGATGTAATTTAATAACATGATTGTTGTGGAGTAAATTATGTTAATATATATGCATGTGAATATATTAGCATAAATGGCGACTGCATCATGCATTCCATATGCAATCGGGCAATTTAGAATATTAGGAGTGAGTGCATGACATGAAATGAATCAAAACGAAAATGTTTGTGAAAGGAATTTCACTGATTGATTTTCCGAGAATGGTGTTTGGAGATGGTCTCAAGAATTACACGCCTGAGGAGCCTGGGTGAATTGTTTAGGAAGGTTCTCAACCATTCGCTTCTGAGGTAGTCCAATGCTTTTACCTAGCTCCCAGAGTGAGTTTTCGAGAACAACAAGTTTTGTTTTGAAAACTGGATATTTTTACTAGCATTCGGCTTAGGCATATGTGAGGGAGTCGATGAGGACTCGGGACATGGGATTGGGCATGTAGACATGCGAGTAGGTTTATGAAATTGCTTGAATGTGATTGTTCACATGCATGTGCACTTAGGCTGAGTAACCCATGTAGGACACTACCGAAGCTTTGCTCACTCGTCGAGGACCACTATTTCGTGTATAGGGAGCGATCGGGAAGACGACACTACTAGAGGTCAGAAAAGTTGTAGTTGTTTTTGGCCATGCCTTTTGTGATTGACATGCTGTATAACATGTATTAAAATTCAGAATTTTAATATATGTTTGTATGAAGAGTAATTTATTAACTTGAACTATTGCATATAGTTGATGTATTTTGCGGAGAGTTGATGCAGGCCCGCGGCCGTTATTTTACTCGCATTTGGACCGTGTGGTCGTTGTGTATGGTTGGGACAAGAGGTACCTTGCAGAGCTCCCGAACAAAGGAGGCTCGCCCAATTTTTCATGAGGGCGTCGGTTACCTCGACATCCACAACTATTCCCAAGTACAGTTGATCCAGCTTATCAACCTGACCTGGGCTTTGGGGCATCACATAGAGTCATCGTCAAAAGCCGCACAGAGTAAAAGTAAAGCTCTGACCATGCATACATGAAACCCCATGATCGCTTTACTTTGTATTAAAACTATGTCAGGAAAATTGAACTCCTGGAGCAAATGTTTGTAAATTTTTATATTTAAACGGCTTTATAATGCCGTGAATGTATAAAGATGGGAAATGGGAGTAGATGGGCATATAATGCCATATTAAAATGAAATGTGTATTGAGAAAAAATGATAGCCCCTTTAAGTTAACGTGATATATATATGTATATTTGCAAGGATAATTATCCTTTACAAATGAGTATTTGGCATGTGTTTTATTGAGAAAATGAATTGTATTTGGATTCGTTAAAGAGAAGACCGCGTCCCAGATCCGGTACATACTCCGGGTCAGGTCGAGTACTGGGGCGCGAGCCCTCCCACAAGTCCTTAAGAAATGGTTGCCTTTTGGCCACCTAGCAAAAAGAAATAAACTAGCATGATAAGGTCAAGGGTCATGTCAAAATCATTAACCGTGTTTGAAATGGTGGGAGATTAGACGAAAAATCAAAGATCTAGTAATTCCCGAACTCCAAGCGCCTAGCGGAAGCGTCAATCTGCTGCAATTAGGAGGTCATATAAGTAGCCTTTCTCCTCATAGAGGATAGAAAATCACCTAAGGAAATGGTCTTTTGCTGGTGCTTTAGGCCTTGAGCATGAAGAACCTCACCCTATCAGACGGTAAGACAATCCCGCTTTTTCGCTTCATTTCTTCATCCAAAAGTTTGATTCGCTCAAGGGGCATGATACTCATTTTTTACTTCCTCCAATCTCCTCTGATGTCGAATAGATAACTTAGATTGTTTATACTCATATTTTTTCTCCTCAATTTCTCTAACTCAAATATCACTTGATCATTCTCCTTTACTACATGCCCAATGAAGAAAATACCTAGATAATGTTGTGTAACCTAGAAAGTAAAGTCCTAGCCTCAGGATCAAGAGAAGTAGATTGTAATATTGCCATAGCCCCATGAAAAACACCTTTTTGGATAATGGATAGGGAGAGAAGGTCTAAGCTCAGCAGATGACTGATAGTAGAGCGGACAACAACCACATTTGGTTCAGTAAGAGGTCTAGATGGTGGCCCAACATGAGGAGTGGCTTAGTCCAGAAAGGAAATATCTAAGGAAGGAACTGCTTCTGCTTCAAGATGCAAGGAAGACCAAGGAGAGACCTATGAAAGACAAAGGTAAGGAAAATAAAAATGGACAAATAGAAGGGAAATGAGAGGTAAAGTGTCTACTCAGAATTGAAAGTAAAAAAGTTGGAAGAGTTTACCAAATGGAGCCCTGACCAACTAAAAAATGGTCATCTTCCGATTTTGAAAGATCATTGAAGGAATGACCTACCTTAAAGGCAACTGAACTACCTTGCTTTTTGGATTCGTCGGTAAACACTATTTCTTCCCTGTGCATTGATACTTCCTTTTCAGCTTCTTCAATCTTTATAGGATTGTCTTATGTGTTAGAAAATTCAAGCTTGGAAGCTATCCTATGAGATCTCCGCTTGAGTTTGGAAGAAGTATTCTTTACTATAGTCAATTTAAAGAATGTGAAGCTTAGATCGCCTAACCCTTTCTTTTCACTCTTGCAATGGCTTACTGGAAGAGGAAGTAAACCCGTATAGCCCAAGCAAGGCAAAGTTAGTGGTTGAGTGTGAAATTCAAAAGAACTATATGCAAGAAACAATGAATAAAAATTTCATACACCTAAGGAAGAAGGGTAGAGTTGATAAGATCATCAAATCTAACGAACTACCAAGCAGAAGGATTTTAAGACCATAGCATAATAGTCTTCGTGCCACAAGTAGGAGTCGATAGGATTGGGTCAATGCTCTACTAATGCCGTAAATATGTGGTCCCGAGGATAAGGAAGGAATGAAGGATAAACTTAGTAAATTTGAATTGGCTAGTTCCATGCTGTGGCAAGTAAGGTAAGAAAACTCGCAAAATAGGAAGACAAATGAGGGGAAAAAGCGTAATAACCCCTGTAGTAATCAAGAATCCTACATACTATGTTGAGGAATGTTGATGAATATTTAAAATCCAAAGAAGTAAGGGGTGGAAGAATTCAAGATCTACCGCCAAGTCACTGGAAATAATGTCGCTTCGTGCATAGTCGAGGTAAAAGAACGGTTTGCCAAGCTACGTAAAAAGAAGAAAGAGAGGTTGGAAGATATAAATTTCAATGGATTTAGTCGCACTAAGACCCAAAGACATGGAGGGAAAAGAGTCAGAACTTGATAGCTTAGGGAAATAGGCAAAGAGCCAAATCTGTACAACCAAAGGGCTCCTCTCACCCTTTGGTAAGGTATCTCACTCACATATTTGCCCATGGATTGGTACAAGGAGGCCAAGAGAATGGTACCCAAAGCATAGGGCCGCCTAATGGCAAAGGCCTTAGCCAAAGAAAGATACTTCATGAAAGGCTTACCCGAATGAGGAAAACGACAAAATGGCAAAGAAGAACCCATAGGAACTCTATGTGCTCTGTGGTAGAAGGTACCCTAGTAGAAGTTCGCCACTTTCATATGACGGATGAGTAAGAAGTCTAGAAAGTGGAAGAAACTTTAAGATGAGGAAGCGATGGGTCATGGACATCTAGGAGACATACGGCCTCCAAACCCTCAACAAGCAACCCAGTAGAGATAGAAATGTCCCTCAAGGTAATGGATGCTAGGCTGAAAGGGAAGATAAATGAATTCAAATCCTTAGACCAAAACCTCAAGGCAGTACTCATCAAATCTAAATCAAGGGTTACGCTAATTCCGATAAGCTTAATGAATTGGGCACACGTGGATCTCTAATGTCTTGGAAATGAGGAGATAGTCTGTCTACCCAGGTTATCCAATCCTCATATGCCATAGGTCATGACTTGGTTGGTAGAGCCATGTCGTAGTTCTTTCCAAAAGCATTCTAATGGCGTTAGGAGGAAAAGGAAAATCTTATGACAAAAAATACTACATCTCCAATAGCATGAGCAGTCCCAAATTCCAACAAGAGAGGAAGAGATGACAATACATTGGAACACAGAAAAATAATATCAATGAGCCGAGGGTAAAAGAGAATAATGAAGATGGTTGGAGAAATTATAAGGAAATACCTTTACCTTGAGAAAGATTGCCCAGCCATCTCAGGAAATAAATTAAAATCTGCATAGGGAAAACCAAGAAGAAATCAAGGGATGAAATGTTGAAAGAGATTAATAGGATGGGCTTTTTTTGATGGGAATTTTCAAAATTTTCAAATGACAACTATTTCCATGGTAGCCTTGAAGTCTTGCAATCATATGTTGGGAAGACATATGAGAAAATCTATTAAAACTACTAGGTATGCATGACCTAACCTATATTCTCTAAGGCAATATCTTCAAGTCCATCAAATAAAAGGTTGAGAAATTACCTTTGCGATGCTTCCGTTGGTAGACGAGGCAAAAAGATCAAGTAGAGTGGGAGAGACCAAGATCTACATACAAAAAAGGAAAGCTTCGACAAAGCTTTGGTAAGAACCAGACTCAGTTTTAATTTTTTAAAGACTTTTTCGTTGAAGAACAAGAGGTGTTGGAGTTTTAAAAACGAAAAAAGGTCTTTATTGATTTTTTAAAGACTTTTTCATTGAAGAACAAAGGGTGTTGGAGTTCTAAAAAACTAAAAAAGGTCTTTATTGGTTTTTAAAGATTTTTTTGTTGAAGAACAAGGGTTTTGGAGTTCTAAAAAATGAAATATGATAATTCCTTTTGATTATCAAAGACTTTTTTTTTAATAATAAAGGATTTGAAGTTCCAAAAAAACAAAAGACTTCCTAGTCTTTGAAAATTTGGGAAAACTCTCTCGATTATACGATTAGAGATCATATGGAACACACTGTAAATTACTCGACAAAAAGGGACACATCTACTTACCAATGCAAGAGGTAAGTTCGGGCTGTGGAATATGGCCAAAAAAAATTAGAACTTTCGTTAGAAGGAGGATCGATGGAGGCCACAACATCGTTTGCGATGTCGGCCTGAACGTCGCCATCCTTGACTTTGGTTTGAAGAGAGGCAATGTCGCTTTGAGCTACAGTGGCAACATCAGTTCAAGTAGCAACAGCTTCTTCACCAACAACACAAGAATTTTTTGACAAAGAATGGGTAAGAAGAAGAAGAGAAAGAA
Source organism: Tetrastigma voinierianum (assembly GCA_016808115.1). Classification (NCBI taxonomy): domain Eukaryota; kingdom Viridiplantae; phylum Streptophyta; class Magnoliopsida; order Vitales; family Vitaceae; genus Tetrastigma; species Tetrastigma voinierianum. The sequence continues at coordinate 253,029 of JAEQBH010002957.1, read as the reverse complement.
GAAGAATATGGAAGGTTTTGTACATAAATCAAAGGGATTTCTTCCTATGAACTTGCCAAATCCCAAAGGAGAGTATTTTGATGCAGAAGGACTTGAAGGAAGAAAATCAAAAGTCGTAGGTTTGAAAGAAAAATTTGCGGGAGGTTTTTCTCTAGGTATTACTTTGGGCTTTTACAACTCATCTAACTTGGCTCGGGTTTTAGCTCGTTCTTCCCCCTTTGTAATCCATATCCAAAGGGGTAAGTTGCACTTTGGGCCTCATGGAAGAATGAAGAGAGAAGAGATAAGAGAACCTTTAACATATAGAAGCCTTTTCATACAAACATGGCCCATGGGCCACATTGTATGCGAGGGGCAATTGTTTACACTAAAAATGAATTTTTGGGCTCAAATGATATAAGAATAATTATTCAGCCTAAAGGGTTGTGGAATAGGCCGAATGGATATATCAAGCCCAACAGAGTCTAACCTACCCGAGAAAAGCCCAAGTCCATGATAATTAGCCCATGAAAGGGTCCAAGGACATTTATGGATTTTTTTAATTTGTCAAAGCGGCCAACTTAGAATGGTGAGACTTTGTTTCAAAAGCAAGTGGAAGAGACTTTTTCTCCAACTCAAGTCATGACATGGCAGAATGTGAGCAGTTATTGTTAGTTGATAAATGATTTGGAGAACAAGATGTTAGTGGATAAATGACTTGGACAATAAGACTCAGTGGGTACGTGACCAGTTATTGGAAAATGTGGGTTAGAGCAGTTATTTAGAATGACTATAAAAGGAAGACTCAACTTCAGAGCAAAGGACTAAATAAATCTTTCAAAACAGAGCATTTATGCATTTTCTTAGTTTGTCTACAAGTTCATAAGCCATTTTTTCAGATTCCTAGCTTAGTTTTAGATATTCTTTCTAAACATTTTATTACTTTAAAGCTTTGTTGCTTCAACATTTTATTTTCAGTCTATTCTACAATGAAATTTGTTATCTTTCGCTAGTTCGCATGCTTTGTTTCTCTTAGCTTTCAATACAATCCAATTTTTAAAGCATTTTCCACTTAGATTTTAGGGAACTATCAAGAGAACTAGGGAATCCATTTTTCGCTTGAGCAGAAGTTAGATTTCTGCATAGTTTCAGTTTGGAAATACTATAATTTCCTGGCGCGCCTGCGCATTCACCAATTCTCGTGCTTTTGTATGTTCTGGACCAAAATTCAACATAAACAAATATATTACCCAATTGTTTCCCTAAAAAGTGTTCATTAATTTAATAAATCAGTCAATTGCACCTATTTTCTTTGAAATTTTCTTTATAAATAGATGTCTAAATGACTTGTAAGATAACAATAATTTCGTTGTCTTAATAATAAAATTAAAGGGAAAGCATGAAGAAGTTTCTCCTAATTCTTGTTCTTTCTCCCCTACATACCGGTAAAATTTTCTAATCACTCTCTCATTCTCTATCTCTAAATTTGTATATCTATTGCTCCTCCTTCTAGTTTTTACTACTAAGGGTTATATTTTTAATTAGAAAATAATAAACATTTAAAAAAATTAACAAATAACAAAAAACAATCGGGATAAAAAAAAATTGGGATTAAGGTAGTAAATTTTTTAAATAATTGTATATATTTTTAAAATTTAAATCAATTTGAAAAGTCACTTCCTTTATTGTTTTTGTTTAAATCAATGTTTTAGTAAATTTATATATATTTTTAAATTTAAATCAATTTTAAGGAAGTTTTTATTTATTGTCTTTGAATAGTGTGTATGTTATTCACAAGAAGCTTTCTTCATGAATGTGATTGATACCTTTTTCAATGTGAAGCCTCAAACTGTGGGTCCTCATAAATCTGTAAATCCCCGAATTCCCGCGGATTTCAACCCGATATCACACTGTTGTGTCCTATTTATCGGGATCCATATTTTCACAAAAATCAGGCAGAGTCTCCTTTGTTCGGGGAGCTCTACCCAATATACAACTTGTATAACAGTATAACCATAACCCATCAAGGTCTCAATAGAAGTAGTAATGACCACACAGGGTCCATCTGTGCATATCCCCAATACACAACTATATCACAATAGTCCATAAGAGTTTATTACAACACTCTTATACAAACATATATTAAACCTAGCTTGTTCTAATATAGTCGCACAACAATATTTAATGTGCCACATCCTCGATTCCTTCAAAATCACGGCCTCGAGTGAGCCGTCTCTCCAAAGACACTCGCACCGAAAAGGGGATCCCACGACAGATGCAGCAATGCCCGGGGCAGAGACACCCACGCGCTTACTCCACCTAAGTGCACATGCAATGACACACCACATTCAAGTAAAAACATGCACATTCCTACTCAAATGTCTACATGTCATGGATAACACGTGACTCACCCTATCCCATGTCTCAGTCCTCACCGACTTCAAACATGCATATGCCGAAAGTGTGAAAACCGAATCACATTATGTTCCATCAATGGTCATTTTTCAAAACAAAACTTTTTTGCTTATAAATCAAACCATCGGATGGTTCCCCGATATCAACTTGCATCGGCACCCGCGTGTTTATGCACTAGGGCCACGATTTCCGGGTTTACACCACAGGACGCCGGGTGCCTTTTCGACATTTTTAACGGGCTTTCACCGTCGGTGATCATGGGAGAACCTCATCATCGGCCTTCACCCCGTGTGGAGAGATCTAACCCAACTCATATGCCTGAAGACACATATTTTCATTTTTTTAAAACCATGAGACTCATTTGACGTTATCCCATGTTACCAGTGCGCCCATCGAACACCAAACACAGGTCGACCTCTACCATGCACTCACACTCCATGTCATGTGATGTCCTAGTGCATAATGCAAATGCGGTAATCATGCTTATCGCTTTCATTCATACCATGCTACATATGGCTTAGAGCTATATGTACATGCCTACTCATGCATAATTACCCATGCATCATTTAGACATTTATATCAAAAAGCATACAAATTCCAAATATATCATACATTTCATGACATCATATCAATACACGTATACATTGACATCACAAGTCACTACTACTCGAGTAGAAACATCCATCAACCTCTAGGCCGAATTGCGACAAGACATGTCCACAATTAGCCTACAATAAGCCATGTAATGACCTTATTCATACAAACACATCACAAGCCAAACCATTAGAACACACAATTTGACTTCCACACAATTTCAACCAAGTATATCACTCAATTCAAGCAATGATATATTACAATGATATACTAATTGTGGCAAAAATCTGGACACAAATCATTAAACAACCTAAGCTGTAGCAGTCCCAGAAAACGGACCATAACTTGAGTTATAGAGGTTTGATTTGGGTGATTCAAAATCCTAACATCAAGTTATCAAATAGAGCTACAAGTTCCTTGAAGGATGCTAGTCCAATTCTTACTTTTTCCCATCCGAAAATCAATCCCAAAAACCTGGATAGTAGGTTCAGCCAAAACAGGGCAACTTGGGGTAGTCCTAGAAAATGGACCATAACTTGAGTTATAGAGGTCTGATTTGGGTGATTCAAAAGCCTAACATCAAGTTCTCATATAGGACTACAATTTCCTGGATGGATAATAGTCCAAATTCTCCCCTTTTCTAACTGAAAATCAGCCCCAAAAACTGGACATCACATAGGGTCAAAATAGGGCACTATTCTCATAACCCATTATTTTGCCAAACAGTCCCTTAGGGGAAAAAAAGGCCAAACAGCCCCTTAAGGCATTAAAACTCAACCAAATAGCCCCCAGAATGGAAAATAAACCAAAGTAGGAAGAATCCCTACCTCTTGAAGTGTGAACAACGCCCCGAGGAAGTCCAGCGAAAACTTCTCGAACCCGAAGCTTTGACTTCATGAACCTCCCGCCCGAAACCTTGGTAAAACTCGTAGTTTCCGGTATCCACGCGTAGCCCTCGCCGAGTACTCCGACTTTAAGTCTTGGCCCGACGCGAGACGACCACCCGAGCTCAGATCTTGTGAGAGAAGGCTTCTTCTCCTCTCTTCTCATTTCTCTCCGTTTTCTTTTTCTCTACCTCTCCTTCTTTTTTTTTTTTTTTTTTAACCTATTTTAAGTTAAATGTTGCCCTCATGGCGCCCACATGTGTCGCGCGTGATCCCCGCTTAGGATCGTTCCTACCTAAACACCATTTTCATCCCTCGTTCAAGTTCAATTTATTTAAAAGAACTTAACTTAAGTTATTTAACCCCGAGATTCTCGTGAAAATCTCGTCCCTGTGGTCACCGACAATCGGGCTCCACCTTAAAGAAATCATGGCATCCTACTATCTCGGAATTCGACGAAATTGTTATGGGTAACTAGATTTCGCGAGATGAATCCAACGGTGAATTCTGTTTCATCATCCAAGATCTAGAGAATTTTCAAGGCTTCCCTAAACCATTCTGGAAATTTTATTATTTTTTGCTATTTTTCCCAAGTTTTACATTGTTCCCCCCTTAAAAGAATTTTGTCCCGAAATTCACATGCACGCTAGCACACACATCAAATGCATATGCAACCGTACACAATCACATGCATAAAAACTAGTCATTTAATCACCAAACGGCTAAACCACATACTTTCATCCTTAAACAAGAAAGGGTACGCATTGTGTCCTCGTGTTCCCATGTTGTCTCCTCCAATCCTCGGTGTTGCCACAACACCTTCACTAGCCTCATGGTCTTGCGTTGCAAAACCTGATCTCGGCTATCCATGATATGCACCAGTCCCTCCTCAAAGGTCCCATCTGTATCAACAATAAGCTCACCCTAATCCACTACATGGGTCGAATCTAGAGTGTATTTTTTGAGCATGCAAACATGAAATACCTCATGGACACTTGATAAACTCGGCGATAATGCCAACCGATATGCAACTGTGCCCACCCTCTCGAGTATCTCGAAGGGCCCTATGTATCTCTGTGATAGCTTCCCCCGTTTGCTGAACCTGACCACTCCTCTCTTAGGAATCACCTTTAAGAAGACGTGATCACCTACCTCAAACTCTAGAGGTCGACGTCGTCTGTCGACGTAGCTTTTCTGCGGGCTCTAAGCCGAGAAGAAATGGTCGTGATCAAATCCACCTCTCGCAGGTGTTCTAATCAAATCCAGACCCTTGATGGATCTCTCTCCCACCTTTGTCAAAAAAATCGGAGATCGACATGGCCTCCCATATAAAGCCTCATAAGGTGCCATCTGTATGCTCGCCTGATAACTATTGTTGTAGAGAACTCTACCAAGGGAAAATGCTCCTCCCAGCTACCCTTAAGATCCAAGACACATGCTCGCAACATGTCCTCTAAAACCTCAGATAGTCCCCTTAATCGGACGTCATTCGTGATGAAAAGCAAGGTTCATCATTAACCGTGGTTCTACGGTTCTGTGAAACTCTATTAAAAGTGAGCCGAATCTCGATCTTTGTCTCGACACGATAGAGACTGCACTCCAAGTAACTGACACCCGAATGTACATTTTGCGTAATTCCTCCAGTGTGAAGGTCATCTGCACGGCCAGAAAATGTGCCGACTTAGTGAGTCGATTCACTATCACCCACACCGCATCATGCTTCCGCGATGTCCGTGGCAAGTGAGTCACAAAATCCATCGTGATATGTTCCCACTTCCACTATGCTACCCCCAATGGCTGGAGTAGCCTTGCTGGCCTCTGGTGCTCAACCTTTACCTGATGACACATGAGACATCATAGAACAAAGACCCCAACGTGTCTCTTCATCCTGCTCTAGTAATACTGGCGACGAAGATCATGGTACATCTTCATGCCACCTGGATGCACCGCAAATCGAGAGCAATGGAACTCCCTCGAGGATTCTCTTCAAATTGCCAACCGGGAACTACAACTCCGTCTCTATACCGGACTACCATCCGTGTGAATGGCCCAAATTGCCACCGCACTGATCGTTGATGAGTCCAAAACTCATTAGATTTTTAATCCATTTTCCAGTTTATAATGAGAATAATGATGAATTGTGCGTAAAACTGATAATTGAATCAACTTCCAATTTGCAGGAAAATACAAAGCCAGGAAAGCAAATTCTTAGCAAAATCATAAGAAATCAGCCTCGGGCAGCGGATTCAAGTCAAACTGAACTTATGTCGACGTGAAGTGTAGTTTTCGAAGAATTCCAAGTCACGACTCTACAAATTTGGCTTTCTTGAAGAAGAAACTCGAAGAGTGAATAAGTGAAGTCATGGACTAAGAAGGGAGTGGAGACAAATATGACTTGGTAGAGAATAAAAGAAGCAGTCAAATGAAGAAGTTCATGTCGCAACATCATTGCGACGTCGCGACATCAAACGGATATAAAGGAAATCGTGATACCACCATGAGGTCGCGACAAGGAGCTGACTACAAAGCCACAAGAACAACCTTCTCAAGTACAGGAAGTCGCAACTAATTTGGTGCATGACTTGATGTCGCGACCTTGACATTTATGAAGAATAACACCAAGGTCGCAACAGAAACTCCAAATCAGACGACCAAGAATTAATGAAGAAGCAGACATGATGTCGCGACACCACTTCGAGGTCGCGACAGAATTGAAAGCTTAGCAGTAGACATGGAGGTCGTGAAACTGAATAGAAGGCGCAAAGACTCGAGACCGGAACATGTGAGGTCGCGATGCTTAGAACAGATAGAGACATCAAACATCGATTGTATATGTCGCGACATCGTACCGCTGGTCGCATCGCATAGCGGGAAATAGTGGTCGCTGACGCCCTCGTGAAAGGCGACATCGCCATTAAATAGAAGTCGCGACGCCCCTAGTGGTCGCTACATCGCCATATGGGAATCATGGTCGCCACGCCCGGTCGCAACATCGCCATAAAAGAAACGGAGGTCGCGACATCATTTAGCTGTCGCGACATCAAATCCCAGAGATGCTGAAGACAAGTCACAACAAAAGAAAAGCTTCCGCAACCTCAAAAGAACTTCACGCGTAAAGGTGAAGTCGCCGACATCGCTATTAAAGAGCAGTCGCTACCATTATCCGCTGGTCGCCGAGCATCGCTTGCGCGAAAGAATACGACGCCGCTATCGTCAGCGACATCATATCCAAGGGATGTTAAAGGCAAGTTGCAAACTGTATAAAAACTTCGCTACGCATCGAATATAAAAACGGTTGGCGACGCATGATTGAAGTCACGACCAAAGAGCCTCAATACTGAAGGTGAAGTCGCTGACATCGTAATGTTCATAAGCGCACGCTGAAGCCGCGACGTGAAAGAGGTCGCGATTATCAGTCGTCGCGATTAATGTAAACGGAAATACACATGAACAAACAAATGGGCCAATTATTTTGAAATCCACAAATAGTGCATTGGAAGTTAGGGCCCAACTTCCAAACCCGAGGAATACGCTAGTCAAGCATCAAGAAAAGCAAATTTCTCGCGGCCCGAAAGAGAAGTCCAGAAATGGCTGGGCTCGTGGTGTTTAATTTTCTTTTTCTTTTTCTTTGTTTCGTCGTTATTTTTAGATTAGATTAGAGTAGATTGTTATTTCTTTTGAATTTCTCGATCCGATGTTAGTTGCTGAAGTTGAAGCCGAATGCGCACGTTATTTTCAAATTACCGGCCTGGTCCGCCCGAAGTCCAAACAATTGAATTCAAACTTCAGCTTTCTCGATCTACGTGAGTTCTTGATCAAGGAGCCACCGTTAGTGGTCGAAGCAATTTAGAAACCCAGCTCGTTGAATTTACTCTATTGTTAGAATTTATCTTTTTGGCCGAAATTCTATCGTGAAGCTCCATCGAATCGTAGACTTGAATCTCGCTTGCTGGTTTTGTTTATTGTTGCATCTCGATTCAAATATTAGTGTCCTATACCTGCATTAGGATTGCTTCATGCTCGACAGGAGGCCCTCTCGAGTGAGACACGGCAGAAGGCATTCCCGAGTTTCAAATAATATCTCGAAGGGTATGCGCAACCTAATATTAAGGATCTAATGGCTCGTGAAATTCTAATCGATAAATCCTCTTCTCACTTGAAACCGAGAAACGAAGTTGAATGACTTATCAATTAAAATGAGCAGAGTTCGCTGACCAACAAGAAGTTCAATCCCGTGTTAGCAAAGATCTAATCAAGGAAAGAATGAACTGCTCCAATTTGAGGATGAGGAACCAAAGATAGTGTAAACCAATGCTTAGCCTATGTCTTAGGAGTTAAAGTTTACAACCATGTTCGGGTAAGGAAGTATCAAAAGAAAAATACCCATAACAAGGCAACTCGACAAAGTAGTTATCTAATCCCTCTCGTGATTCGAGAGAAACAGGGAAGATTAGATGATGAAATATGTCATTAAGGAGAGATCCACATGGCATTACTCTCCTCCTTGGACGGATTATAAATCTTAAGTTCATGAAGTAAAGCTACAGAGTACCGGGCAGGACCGATGTTTCACAACAGCTTGTATTTTCAATCCTCCCTTTAAAAACTAACCGATTATTCATTTCTTTAATTTCTTTATTTTAGTAAGATTATTTATTTTTGTTCTAGTTTACATATCTTTATTCTTTCATTATTTTCACAAGTTGCTAGGAATATATCACCTGCAAATCATAGTCCAAATAGTATAGAGCTTGAGTAGTCGTAGTTGATTGAGAATTCTCGAGATCTCTGTGGATCGGGAGTATCCGACTTAAATCCACTTTATTACTTGTTCGATCTGCATAATTTGCGTAATCATGATCAAAACCAGAAAAGAAATTTGTCTAGCCTTAAGGAAACCATTTTTAATCAAGAGATAATTGCAAAGAAATATAATTAACAAGTTTCATGGCATTATTGCTGGGGATTCACAATAGTCCTGGTAATAGTAAGTCATGCAATTTGTATATGTCTTTTTGGTTAAGTCCAACAATCAAGTATACACCTTGATTCTGATCAGACTCCAAATTCCTAATGGACACTATTTCTTACGTCCCACCCTCGAGACTCAATCACTTCGCTTCAATAGGAAGGCTTGGTCGCTAAACTCCCAAGACACCCTCGAGCTTGATCTCCTCGCATCAGAGCCCAAACTCGGCCCTACAACCTCGCATCCATTCCCATGAAGCTACACTAGCCAGTACTCCCCGTGACTTCCGACTGAGCGCGTCAACCACATCATTTGCCTTACCAGGATGGTATTGCAAAGTGAAGTCATAATCCTGCAAATATTCTATCCATCTGTGATGCCTCATGTTGAGGTCTTGCTGTGTAAAGATATACTTCAGACTTTTATGGTCTGAAAACACCTCGAACCGGCCACTCATAGGTAGTGGCACCAACCTTCAAGGCGTAAGACTATGCCGCTAACTCCATGTCATAAAAAGGGTAATTCCGCTCATGATTCTTTAACTACCAAGAACCATAAGCTACTATCCTCCTCGACTACATCAAAACGCATCCCCATTTGTTCTTCGAGGCATCACAATACACTGTGTACCTCTGTCCCCTTTTTGAGATTATCAGAATAGGAGCTGTAGTAAGCCTCCTTTTCAATTCCTGGAATGTCTTCTCACACAGGTCATTCTACTCAAATTCGAATTTTCGGGTCAATCTCGCCATAGTGTAGTTAATCGGAGAAGTCCTCAATGTAATCTCCCAGCCCCCGCAAATCTAAGAACCGTGCATCTCAAAGACTGACTTCGGCCTCTCCTAACTCATAACTGCCTCGACCTTCTCCAGGTCCACTAATACACCAAAATCTGACACTACATGTCCCAAGAATCTCACCTCAGTAAGCCAAAACTCGCACTTACTGCACTTGGCGTACAACTGATGTTCTCTGAGGGCCTAGAGAACAATCCTCAAGTGATCCTCATGCTCCTCCTCGAACTGGGAGTAGATCAAAATGTTGTCCACAAAGACTAATGGCGAATCATCTAAGTAGGGTCGAATACCGCGCATGGGATCCATGAATGTCGCCGACATTCGCGCCAAGCCAAAATGGCATCACTATGAACTCCGGAACGCCTATATCGCATCCTAAACGCTGTCTTAGGATATCCGCCCTAAGTCTCAACTGATGATAACCGGTGTGAAGGTCTATCTTGGAGTAGACTCGCGCTCCTCTCAGCTGATCAAACAAATCATCAATCCTCAGTAACGGATACCGATTCTTGATTGTAACCTTGTTCAACTGTCGATAGTCAATGCACAGTCAAAGGGTCTTGTCATTCTTCTTAGCAAACAATCGGAGCAATTCGGAGGCGGCGCCTCGCTTAATAAAACCCTTGTCCAACAATTCCTACGCTAGACCTTGAGTTCCTGCAACTCAACTGGTGCCATCCTATGAGGGGTCATAGAAATGGGCAACGTACCAGGGTGTAACTCAATGACAAAGTCTACATCCCTGTGCGGAGGTAATCCCGCTAGTTCATCCGGAAAGACATCCTCATACTCACAAACCACCCGAGGTAGACCTAAATCCCGTCTCACCTCATCCCCGCTGCAAGGCTTGCTAGCCAACCTTAATAATTGTCCATGCCACCGAGTCGTATATACCAGGTAAAGGCCAGGCTTATCCCCCTCCTCAAACATAACACAAATCCTGTCTTATGTGTAGGTAGTAACTCTCCTATGATCACAGTCAATGAAAACTCAGTGTGTCGTCAACTAGTCCATCCCCGAGGATGACATCAAACTCCGACATGTCTATGACCCTTAGGTTCATAATGAGTAGAATCCATGAGATCTCTAGCTCACAATCCCGACATATCTTATCAACACTCACCCTAGTTCCTAGGGGAGAATTCACATATAACGGATTTTCCAAGGTTTCAACCTCTAAGCCCAAACCTTTCACACATGATGCAACAATAAATATGAATATGATGCATCCGAATTAAGCAACATTCTTATCAAGAAGTGTGAGAGTAAAACTATTCATGTGTATCAGTTAATCAAGAAGCTTAGCAGCGTGTGTCATGGCATAAACACGCCCGGGTCCCCTCAAGTCCCCGGGCCCGAGAGCCTTGTCTCGACCTTAACTCCATGCCCGCCCATGTGGCTCGCCCACGGCCGCAGGAAGCCAGGTAGCACCGACTAACATCGGTTCCTCGCCCATGCTAGTAAGGAGGAACAAATCGCTAAGCCGCGTATGTCCCACTGATGATTGGGACTATGGTGTTCTATAACTCTGGGATCCCTACCTCTGAGGGCAATCCCATCTAAAGTGTCCAGGTTGGTGACAATGGAAACACGCTCTCGCTCGACCGGCTAAGAGCCCCGGCGTCTCCCACCCCGAATGATCGACCTCGCCTCGCCTCGCCCTAGCTGGCCACGACCCTGTCCCTGAGATCCGTGCGAAGTAAAAGTCTTTTGCTTCTTCCTAGAGCTAGAAGAAGATTGATTCTCCTTCCTCTTAGCACTAGCACCATGTCCCGATGTCTGCTTCACATCCACTTCTCTTCAGCCAAAGTTATCCCGACCATCGAGTCCCCTCCCATGTATGCTCCGAGAATGATGTCAAACCCTAGAGGTTACTCGCCCCTCCCCGCCACCGATGCACTAGTCCGCATAAAGGGTAGCAAAATGGCATCATTGCAGGACGCCCCAAATCCCGGGGTCCGTTGACTACCTGGCCAACTACCGAAACACTTCGTGAATGTCAGACCACTTCTCTCAGAAAACGCAGAGTCTCCTTTGTACGGGGAGCTCTACCCAAATACATCACCTGTCCTAACATCAATCACATGATACATATATGAATAAAAACGGCCTCTTGGGCCCATAAACCAATACTCATCAATATACCAATCCATTCACCATAGTTACCGTATTAATAAATTACTCTTATACAACATATATCAAACTTATCGAGTTCTAATACATGTTTAAAATCATCAAAGCCACAACCCGGCTTTCTTCACAAACTCGACCTCTAGGATGAGCCGTCTCCTCGTGCACCCCTGCATTCTAAAATATGTTCCGACAGTGAGCCAACAAGAGTGGAATCACCCTGGCTGGCTACCCACCTAAGTGCATATGCAATGCTCCAAAGTAAACACACATTCAAGCAAATTCATGATCCTACTTGAATGTCTAACTTATCAACTCATACCACAAGTCCTCATCGACTCCCTCACACTTGCCTAAGCCACGTATGAGAAAAATATTTTCAACAAAGATATTTGTTTGTAATTGTGGACAACCCTCCGATATAAATATTGGACTGTCTCCGATGTTATATTTAGTGGACTACCCTCCGAGATATATCAATTGGGCCGACTCCGACGATTGATATTTTATATGGACTACCCTCCAATAATTATTATTATTGTTTAGTCAACCCTCCGAAACTATTCTCTCGAGAATCACCTCATGCACTCACTCCTATTGTTCTAAGGTGCCCCAGTGCATATGGAATGCATGATGTCAATTCCATTACAATTCTATAACACATGCAAATATATAATCATGCATATATTCACATAATTTAAATCACACAAACATGTTATGTAATTACACATTCCATTACACCAAAAATTAGCTCACTTGGGCTAATGATCAAACATGAGCAATTCAACTTGAATTACTCGACCAAACACGGTTCACCACAAAAGTTTAGCCGTGTCACTATTCATATGAACAAGAAACCTCGGGTTTACTATTCCATCCACTCATCAATTCATCGGCTCACTTTGGGAACTAATTTCATGGCCATTTTCTACTACACTACAATACAATCTAAAGAACACATTTCACCATGACCAACCCAAACAGCCCATGGAGAGTCACGGGCTGTTCATTTGGGTTTCTCAAAATTTTCAATAATTCAATCCCAAGTTTTGGGATCGATCAAATGGCCGTTCAAGGCCTCAAACAACTCAAGCATCATAAATTCACTTAAACAAAGTGTAAAACCTGCAGGAGAAACCCCCCACCTCACCTGAGTTTGTCAAAACTCCCAAAACCGGAGCCCACTCGTAGGCCTCGCCGTGGGAGTGACTTTCTTCTGTCTAACGAATTGATGCCGATCACAGAGCAGAGAAGTGGATCATTTCTCACTAAACACAAAAATCTGGTTCAACCGCTCCAAGCCTCCGGGTTCTCTCACGCTGGTCTTAAGAGGATGACACTATTCCTCTTTTTGTCTTATTATCATTTATAAATTCCAAAATGACCTCTATGTCCTTTCCTTCCCTCAGTTTTGACACTTGGCACTATCTCGGCCGTCCATTTCCATCATTTTTCTACTCATGTAACATGTATAACATGTGTACATGTTATAGGTGACTTTTTTCACATCACAAGTCGTTTTACGGCACCCGAAACGCGATGCCTCGAAAAACGTGTAAATTCCGACTGTCTCAGAATTTGACGAAATTCGACGTGGTTGCTAGATTTCGCGAGACGATTCCATCGGTGAAACTAAGCCATCATCCGAGATCTAGAAAAAAAATTTCAAATTTTGACCGAACACATTTTACCATTTTTTCAAAATTGAATTTCGGTCTTACAGCCGCTTGCGTAATGGTGGTAATCGCAAAGACCCATAGCCTCTATAAAGGCTTATGGGTCAAACACAGGTGGTGGCTGGCCATTGCCTCGTGAATGACCTCTACGCCCCCGACCTTGACTTGCCATCTACACACACGCCAAATGGAAAATTTGAGATCTCATTTTTCTTATTTTGTTAATGGTGATAAAGCCAAACACGGTAAATATCAGTCAATCCCTAAGGTTATGTTCTCTAACTCAGGTTCACCTTTTCCCATATACATCATACCACGATATATCTTTCATGCACTATAACACACAATTATGCAATCACAAACATGGAACACACATCATAGCACAACATGGAACACAATGCATGTAGTGGTCTAAACTCATCCCATAAACTCTTAGGTAATCACCTACCTAGACCCCGATACCAAACTGTGACACTGACATCAGATACCAAGCACTAGGTAACCATAAACCTAAGCCCTAACACCAAGCTATACCAAGCTGTGATACTTGTACCGAACATTGAGTTCTAGGTAACTCGCATACCTTAGCCTTGAAACCTAGCTGAGACGAGCTAATATCAAGACCATACTTATGGATATCCACACCCGAGCACCCTAGGTAATCGTTTACCTAAGCTCTGATACCAAGCTGTGAAGCCCCAAAACCGAGGGTCTCATTGACAACCTGTCAACCCGTGAAATTCTTATGGATTTCGGGTAACCCAATACCACATTGTTGTGTCCCATTTACCAGGATCCATATTTTCACAAAATCGGGCAAAGTCTCCTATGTTCGGGGAACTCTACCCAATATACAACCTGTATAACAGTATAACCATAACCCATTCAAGGTCTCACAGAAGCACATGACTACATGTGGTCCATCCTGGTCTGAGAACCCTAATACACAACTATTTCACACAGTCCATAAGAGTTTATTACAACACTCTTATATAAACAACATTAAACTAGTCACTAATATAGTTTACAACAATATTTATCAAAGTCACATCCTGGTTTCCTCTCCCCCAAAATCACAGCCTCAAGTGAGTGTCGCTCTCATACACTTCTATACCTGAAAGGGGGTCCTACGACTGGGTGAGCAATGCCTAGTAGAGAATAATTCCTACAAGGGCTACTCCTTACCTAAGTGCACATGCAATGGCACACCACACATTCAAGTAAAAACATGCACATTCCTACCAATGTCTACATGTCATGGATGAGAATGCATCACCCTATCCCATGTCCGTACTCCTTCCGCATGTATATGCCGAGTGAAAATCGAACCGCCATTATGTTCCATCAATGGCCCGTTTTAAAGAAAAAAACCTTTTTTTATAAATCAAAATTCATTAGACGGTTCCCAATATCAACTTGCATTTCCCAAGTTCCGTGTGTTTATGCATTTGTGGGCTGTGTAGGATTTTCTGCTTACACCGCAGATCATTACGCATCTTTCCGACATTTTTTTAACGGATTTCAATGGGCTTGATCATGTATAACCTCAATACAGTCTTTCAACCGGGGACTCATATGCCCAACACACATATTTTTCATTTTTTTTTAAACCATGAGACTCATTTTGGACATTGTCCCATGTTACCGAGCCCACCATCGAACACCAAACACAGTGTCGATCAACCATGTACTCACGACATACCATCAAACACCAAACACAATGTCGATTCACCATGTATTCCTCCATAAATTTGCGTCGTGGATGTCCTAGTGCATAATGCAATGCAATCATGCCATTGCTCATTCATACCATGCTACATACATGATAAGTGTTATATGTCCATGTTTACTCATGCATAATTACCCATGCATCATTTGGACATTTATATCAAAAAGCATACAAATTCCAAATATATTATACAATTCATGTCATCATATCAATACACACATACATTGACATCACAAGTCACTACTACTCGAGTAGCGACATCCATCAACCTCTAGGCCGAAATGTGACAAGACATGTCCACAAGTAGCCTACAATAAGCCATGTAATGGCCTTATTCATACAAACACATCACAAGCCAAACCATTAGAACACACAATTTTACTTCCACACAATTTCAACCAAGTATATCACTAAATTCAAGCAATGATATACTATAATCATATACCAATTGTGGCAAAAATTTGGACACAAATCATTAAACAACCTAAGTTGTAGCAGTCTAGGAAAACGAACATAACTTGAGTTATAGAGGTCCGATTTTGGTGATTCAAAAGCCTAACATCAAGTTCTCAGATAGAGCTACAAGTTCCTTGAAGGATGCTAGTCCAATTCTTACTTTTTCCCAGCCGAAAATCAGTCCCAAAAACCTGGACAATAGGTTCGCCAAAATGTAACCTGGGGTAGTCCCTGAAATGACTATAACTCGAGTTATAGTGGTCCGATTTGGGTGATTCAAAGCCTAACATCAAGTTCTCAGATAGGGATACAATTTCCTTGAATGATACTAGTCCAAATTCTCCTCTTTTCTAACTAAAAGCCAGCTCCAAAAAATGAACATCATATAGGTTCAAAACAAGGCACTATTCCCATAACCCATTATTTTGCCAAACAGCCCCTTAGGGCATTAAAACTCAACCAAACAACCCCTATAATGGAAAATAAACTAAAATAGAAAGAATTCCTACCTCTTGGAGCGTGAGCAACGCCTCGAGGATGTCCCGTGGACACTTCCTGAACTCGAAGCTTTCAACTTCACGAACCTCCCGCGCGAAACCTAGGCGAAACTCCAAGTTTCCGGTATCCACGCATAACCCTCGCCAAGTACTCCGACTTTAAGTTTTGGCCTAATGCGAGATGACCACTCGAGCTCCGTAAATCTTAGAGAGAGGCAGAGCTTCTCTCTCCTCTCTCTCTCTTCTCTCCATTTTTCTCTTTTTCTCCATCTCTCATTCTTTTTGTTTTTCTTTTAACTTATTTTAAGTTAAATGTGTGGCCCTCATGGAGCCACGTGTCGCGCAATCCTCGCTCGGATCCGTTCCTACACCGAAATCATTCATTTTTGTCCCGGTTCAAGTTAATTTATTTTAAAATAACTTAATTTGAGTTACTTTCTAACTCTTGAGATTCTCATGAAAATCTTGTCCCCAGGGTCACTAAATAACCATCTACCAAAAGAGAAATCTTAAAACCGACTATTTTTAATTCGACCAAATCTTTGGGTAATTAGGATTTCACAGACAAATTCAACTGAATTCGCTGCTATCCGAGATCTAGAGAATTTTTCAGGCTTCCCTGAACAATTCTGGCAATTTTATTATATTTTGTTATTTTTCAGAAAAATTAAAATTTTCTCGGGTTTTACATTCAATATAATACTAAATAATTTGAATATACATAAATTTTTAATTGATTTCAATTATATATATATTTTGGTGTTTATTACGAGAAAATAATTTTTTTAACATTTTTCTTTAATCTTTTTAGCGAACCAAATATGACCTTACAATATGTTTGATTCAAGAAATATTGTTTGAGAAAAATGCGAAGGTTAGGAAAGAAAATAGAAAAAACAAATGAAAAGAAAAATAAAGAATAAATTTAATGCATCACTTATTTAACTCGTTTTCGTTTATATAAAAACTAAACAATTAAAAAATATATAATTTTTAAAAAAATTTTAAATTATATTTGATTTTTCCATATTTTTTATAATATGTAACTAGACAGAAGGAAATAGTTTCCTTACTTTTTTTCTATCCTTAGATCCTTGTAACTGATGTTAGATTATGTTGGCTTTTGAAATTTTGAGGAAAATAATAAGGAGAGAAGATAAATATGTACAGGGAAGAGAAAAAAGGTCTAAGATTAATAAATTATTTTTATACACTTCTTTGAACTTATTTATTTATATCCCCAATTATATAAAGATTAAATAATTTAAAACATATAAAATATGGACCAAATTAATTTAATAATATTTTTTATATTTTCTATGAAGAATTCAAAACATCAAAACTATTTTTCTTAATATTATTTCTCTTATTAATACTTTTTAAAAATCAAACCACTTGTGTCATTATATTTAAATTAAAATTTAGAACGTGTCATTATATTTAAATTGAAATTTAGAAGGTTAAAACGTTTCCAATGTTTGCAAGCAAATTCGTTCAAAAAATTAGGTATCCCATACAGTTTTAGAAGTTGTTTATAAGGATCTAGAGAATCACTTTTTTTTTTTTTGGGTTTGTGATTAGCAATCGATGGATAGTACTTTGCAGAAAATATTTATTTGTTGTCTTAATGAAAAATAAAAATGTTCATAAATATATTTTGTAAAATCTGCGTAAATTTGAATTTTTCCAAAAAAATGGCAAAGCGATAAATTGTCGTTATAGTATAAGTCGCAAAACTAGAATTTTTTTTAGATCTCGGATGACGAAACGGATTTCACTGTTGGATTTGTCTTGCGAAATCTAGTTACCTAGACGAATTTCGTTAAATTCCGATACAGTAAGATTTTCACGATTTTCGAGGCGTCAGGTGTCCCATGAACCAAAAAAACGGGATTTTTGACAAAAATATCGAAATTGGAAAATAAATTAAGTAAAATTCATTTAAAATAAATTGAACTTGAATCGGAACGAAATAAATTATTTCGGTGCAGAAACGGATTCGATAAGTCAAAAGGACACGTGGTGCTACTTGGGCCACATGTCTAACTTAAGCATTAAGTTTGAACAAAAGATAAATGGGGAGAGGGGGAACCCATTTTTGGGCAGTACACTAGAAAGTGAAAGAGGAGAGAGAGAAGCTTCAACTTCTCTCTATGATCTATGGAGCTCACAAATGGCTTTCTGGCTCGGCCAAGAACTAAAGTCCATCTACTCGACCCAGGCTACGTATACTAAAACAGGATTTCACTAAAGATCCAAAAAAAGAGGTTATGGGAAATCGAATTTTTCGGGATTAGGAGGTGTTCTTAAGACCTCCTTCGGTTCTTCTACGCTCCAAGAGGTAGAGATTCTTCCTACTTTGGTTTATTTTCCATTCTAGGGGTTGTTTGGTTGAGTTTTAATTCCCTATAGCCTGCTTTTTAACTCTTTTGCCCTAATGGGCTGTTTGACAAAATAATGGGTTATGGGAATAGTGCCATGTTTTGACCCTCTATGATGTCCAGTTTTTGAGGCTGATTTTCAGTTAGAAAAAGTGAGAATTTGGACTAGTATCCTTCAAGGAAATTGTAGCTCTATCTGAGAACTTGATGTTAAGGTTTTGAATCACCCAAATTGGACCTCTATAACCCAAGTTATGGTCCGTTTTTCGGACTGCCACAGGTTGCCCTGTTTTGGCCGAACCTACTATCCAGATTTTTGGGACTGATTTTCAGTTGGGAAAAAGTAAGAATTTGGACTAGTATTCTTCAGGGAAATTGTAGTTCTATCTGAGAACTTGATGTTAGGATTTTGAATCACCCAAATTAGACCTCTATAACTCAAGTTATGGTCCTTTTTCTGGGACTGCTATAGCTTAAGCTATTTAATGGTTTGTGTCCAGATTTTGGGACTATTAGGGGGCTAGTTTTCTGAACCGAATTCAAAACTATCCTGTGGTCTTTTATGTCTTGTTATGTGGGCATCTCTATGTCATAATTAGTCTTTAGGATGAGGTTGTTATTGCTTGAGTTTGAATGACATGCTTGGTAGTAATTGATTGGATGTCAATATGTGTGTCCTAATATATTGACATGTGATGAATGGTGTGTAGACATGGCCATTACATGGCATGTTGTAGGCTATTTTGTGGACATGTTATGTCATAATTTAGTTTAGAGGATAAAGTGCATCGTTACTTGACTAAGTAATGATTTAATTGTGATGTTGATATATGCGCGTATGAGATATTGATATGAATAAAATTTTGTGAAGATTATATGCATGTTTGATATAGTTGTCTATGATGCATGGAAAATGCATGATTAAATTGCTCATATAGCATTCATCATATGTGTGGCATGATACAGCATGCAATGGCTCATCGCATTGCATTTATGCACAGAAACATCACATGACATGGGTGTGGGAGTGCACACAACCAACATTGTATCGGATCATGAGATCACGAACACCCCCACAGAGCCCTGACGGCTGGGCGGAACGAAATGAATATGTATGACAACAGCAGTGGAGATATCCTATGAAACCCATAGTTTTATGCATGAGTCTGAACTGAAAGCCCATGAAAGTGTAGGAACGCTTACGAAGCCTACCCACAAAAAGACACATGATTTTGAATATAAATAATCATTGAGGTGTAATATCCAAAAAGGTTTTGGTTTGGAAAACAAATTAAATTTGTTTTGTAAAATGATCATCGGATGTAATCCAAGAATGATGAATTTTACTGTGCATGGGTTTCAGATTGTGTGGATAGGAGCTCTGCTGGGACTTAGGGCTTGATGGAGGCGGTGAGGACTCGATACATGGGACATGGTGAGTTGCATTTCATTCATGGCATGTAGAATTCCATTCTAGGTTTGCATAATCTTAATTGAAACCATTGCATGTGCACTTAGGTGGGGAGTAGCCTCTGTAGGAGTTTACTCTATTGGGCATTGTCTCTTTGCCGTGGATCCCCTTTCGTGCAATAAAGGAGTGCAGTGGAGACTGCTCACTGAGCCGCCATTGTGAAGAAAGTTGGGTTGTGGCTTTGGTTCTTACTTTTGTAAAATATATTAGAACAAACTGTTTTGATATATGTTTTTGTGTAAAGAGTATTGTAATTAAACTCTTAAGGACTATGGTATTATAGTCTTGTGCATTATGTTTGAGTATGGATAAATGGACCCTATGTAGTCATTTTTACTGTGAGATGAACTCGAGAGGTCATGATATGACAATTGGCCACTGGATGGCCATACTATTATCCTGCTGTACTGTGTTGTATTTTTGGGCAGAGCTTCCTATACAAAGGAGACTCGCTCTGATTTTGTTAAATTGGCTGGTCTCAGAAGGGGACACAATAGTGTGGTATTAGTTACCCGACATCCACAAGTTTTCCTCGTGCGATTGGTCAACTGGACTCTCGTTTTGAGACTTCATATTTTCTTTATGCTAATCTTGGATTGTCGGGTAGGCAAGGGAAGCAGATGGTACCGGTTGTGGCTCAGGGGAGGGGTGAAGACCTTGACTACCGTACGCATCGAGGCCCGTAAGCAGCCGTATAGACAAATATGGAGGGCCATCTTACGTTTGTCCACCACATGGTGCCTAATTGATTCAACTAGCAAAGCTTTGAGGTTTAGTAAAAATAAAATAAGATCCACTAGCTAGCTATGGCTATATAATATATTCCCTCAACTTAGGAATGTATTCTTGGAGATGATGAGAATGAGATATAGGTAGTTAGTTATGTATGCTCAAGTATTACAATAATGAAGGAATTTAAAATAAGTGTCATATTTCCTTTACATATTAAGTTCGAAGTTTTTTTATGTTTGTTTTTTATTTTTATTATATTAAAATCAATATATTTTATAAAAAATTAAAACTATTATGAATTTTTATAATTATTTATTAAAAATATTCTTATTATTATTATTTATATTAGAATATAAAATAAAAATAATTAAAAATTATTTTAAATATAATCGAAGTGTGAATGACATAATCAGAAGACCCGAGAAAATTCCAATTTTCTGGAAAAATGACAAAATCGTAATTTCGGTAAAAACCCGAAATTTTTCTAGATCTCGGATGACGAAACGGACTTCATCGTTGGAATCGTCTCGAAAAATCTAACTAACACGTCGAATTTTGTCAAATTCCGAGACAGTCGGAATTTGCACGTTTTTCGAGGCACCGATTATCGGGTGCCGTAAAACGACATGTGATGTGACAAAAGTCACCCACTACATGTACTCTTGTGACACATGTTACAAGATTAGAGAGGGGATGAAATGGATGGCTTAGATTAAGTCATGTGTCAAATAGTGACAAAAAGGGACAAGATGGGAATTTTGGAAATTTTAAGTGAGATAAGACAAAAGATGAACAGTTTATCTTCTCCATTGAGCAAAGGCAAAGGCCTGACATTTTCTGGCAAAGTGAGCTTAGGGTTTTGCTATTTTAGAGTGTGCAACTCTCCTAAGATCTCGAACGATCTGACCGTCGATTTCTTCTGCCAAGAAGGAAGTTGTTCCCACGGGCGCAGGGCAACGCTGCGGCACGCTCTTGAGTTTCGAAGGCAACTCCGTGGAGGTGGGTTTTATCCTACTTGCTTTACCTCTTGTTTAAGTGTTTTGTTGATGGTTGAGTTCATTGAGGCCGTGAGGGGCCGTTTGATCGGTCCAAAAACTTGGAACCGAAATGTGAAAATTCTTAGGGCTCGTTTGGACAGTCCGTGATAGTGTATGGACTGTTTGGGTACCTTGGGTCGTGATTTATACAATAAATTGTGTTTTGGTGTGTATGAAGCCGGAAATGGCCATGGAATTGGGTTCCACAAAGTGGAGCCGAAATTTGGTGAGTGGGTCAGCCACTGACCCATCAAGCCTCGCTTGG
Source organism: Tetrastigma voinierianum (assembly GCA_016808115.1). Lineage (NCBI taxonomy): Eukaryota > Viridiplantae > Streptophyta > Magnoliopsida > Vitales > Vitaceae > Tetrastigma > Tetrastigma voinierianum. The sequence continues at coordinate 231,017 of JAEQBH010002957.1, read as the reverse complement.
GGACGCAAAAATCCCGATTGGCTTGAAGTAGAATTGACCAAAACGTCCATATGTTGTGTGTAAGGAATTGTTTGAAGTGAATGGCTTGGAGTTGGCTGATCAAAGAAATTAATATTAGGTTAATGTTTGATGTGTTAATACGATGCCATAATTATATAGAATATAATCAGGTATGTGCCATTGGAGTCGGAATAGTGATTAGCTCAAGTGAGAAAATTTGGGAGGTTAAGGATCAAATTTGAACATGTGTGTGATTGCAAATTTGATAATATATGCATATTTGATATATTGATTGGATTGTGTTGAAATGGCATAATGCATTTCATATGCATTGGGGTAACCTAGAAATTAGGTGTGAGTGCATGACATGAATTTTCTGAAAAACGAACATGGTTGCGAAAGGAATTTCACATGATGATTTTCCGGAGAATGGGGGCTGGGGAGACGGGTCCAAATGTATCATTTCGCATTTAGGACCAAGGACTGCCGGAAGTTCTCCAACACATTCGCTTCGGAGGGTGGTCCCATATTTTTACCAAAACTCGGTAGTGTATTTTCTAGAATAACAAGTTTTGTTTTGAAAATGGTATTTTCTCATACCTGACTTAGGCAAGTGTGAGGGAGTCGGTGAGGACTCAAGACATGGAATGGGGCATGTGTATTCAAGTAGGATCACATATTTACTTGAGGTGTGTTTAAATTGGATCATCAGATATGCACTTAGGTGGGGGAGTAACCCATTTAGGTAATTCCACCACTGGCGATAGCTCACCCCGCGAGGGAATATCATTTCGTGCACAGGAGCTCGAGAAGATCGGGCCATTATAGAGGCCGATTTTGAAGAAAGCCGGGTTGTGGCTTGATGTTTTTGGGATAATATATTAGAATTGTAAATTTTAATATGTATTTGTATTAAGAGTAATGTATAACTCTTGAACCATGTAATATAATCGGTTGAATGCATTTGGATGAGTATGACATGTAGGCCCAAGTGGCCATTTTACTCATATGTGTGTCTCGTAATACGAGACGTATAGATTTTCCGCAGGTTGACGGGTAGTCAACGGACACCCCGGGAATGGGGCTTCACAGCATGGTATCAGAGCCTAGGTTTATAAATACCTAGAGCTTAGTGTCGATAAGTTAGGTATACGATTACCTAGGGCTTGGGGAACTTGGGCTTAGGCCATGGTCATGAGGTGTAAGGACATCACCACTTGGTGTGGCTCGATGTAGGATTAGGTATGTGATTACCTAGACAATCACGGATAGATTGTAAACACCGCACGCATCGCTTTTTATGAGTGATCGCGTATAAATATGTTGATCGTCATGTATGTCAGGTGATTAAGATCGGGTTTCAATGAATTGTTGTGTATGTATGTGTGAATGGTGTGCATAACCTGGAGTGTTATGTGTTGAGTGATTGTGTGCTTAGTGATTAGCACATAGATGTGTTGGAAAATTTTTGGAGTTTTACAGTGTGTAAAACTGGAAAAAGAAAATAAATAAAATAAATTTTAATAAATTTATTTGGTTTATTGGAAAATGAAAAAAAATATATATATATATATATATATATATATATATATATATATATATATATATATATATATATATATATATATATATATGTATATTTTTGGGAGGTTTTCCTAAGAAGGGATTGAGAAATGAAAAAAAAATGAATGTGAAGAAAAATTTCTAAGGTTTTGCGTTGTGTAAAATCAAGAAAATTAAATAAAATAAATTTTTATAAATTTATTGGGTGTACTGGAGAATGAAAAAAAAAATGGATATATATTTTTTTGGATTTTTTTTTTCTTCCAGTAGCAAAATTGAAAAAAAAAATGAGAATGAAAAAAAAAAAAAAACGATGCAGAACCGAAGGCTATCAAGCCAAATCGTGTCACGATACAATGGAAATTGCACGTGACATAGGTGATTCCGTGTGCAATGGCCGGGAATTGTGGCATTGCAACATTAGGCCGTCTGTGTGTATCGCATTAGGCATGCAAGTTGCCTGACGGGGGTCACGATACGCTTGGTTGTATCGTGATAGCAGCGGCTGATGGTCGGAAATCAGGTCGCACACACCAAGTTGTATCGTGATTACCGAGGGCAAAATTTTGCGGTGTGCCACGATACAATGATTGTACGGTGACAGAGCGGGAGGCTTCAGGTTGGAGTCAGGTCACGATACAATATTTGTATCGTGACAAGCGGATTTTGGCTGGGCGTGTCACGATACAACAAATCAGATATGACAAGGAGCAGTGGAGGTTGTATGTGGGCTTGTTTGTATCGCGGACCGTATATTGCATGAGATGTATGCCAGGTCGCGACATAGGCCAATGACATGGCCACAAGGCGGCGACCCTAGCCACGATGAATGTACCGCCAGCTCACGACAAAGCCAAGCCAGCGCGACATGGCTACCACGTGGTCGCCACACCCGTCAGGTCTCTACACGACACGACTTCGCGCTTAACGGTCCTGGCGCACTGGTTACAGCTAGGCAAAGTGCTATGCGACCTGTGCACCCAACCGTGTTTTGACTCAAGACACTGCTGGTCAACGTTGGGACACTGCTCATGAACACCGTTTTCACAAATTTTTTTCAAAAAAGAAATAAAATTTTTTGAAAAATAAAATGAAATAAAATCTTTTAAAATGAAATTTCTAAAATAAAATTTTTGTTGATGAATATGCGATTAAGTATGTGGAATTTATTGTCTCAGATTTCCTAAGAACAAGGACATTGTATGAAATGTTTGGCTGTGTATGAATAGTGTCTGGGGCGTGTTTATGCCTTGTAGATATCAGACAATTTAACCCGCCATTCGATTACGCGGTATCAGGCTACGAGGGCTTAAGGGACGCAGGGCGTCCACTTGCACCGGCCGCACCACCAAGCACTCGACCAGCCAGGCCACGAGGCTTAGAATTTCGGTCGCATTGCACAAAAGCAGTGCAAAGAAGTAGTCGTGGAGGTCCTAGTAACCTCCGTAGGTTTAGGCGCATCATCCCTCCGACATTCACAAGGGAGGAGATCCCACGCCAGACCACGGCTCACGCAGACGTGCGCGTTAGAGGCCACGAGATTACCTCCGACACGATCGATCGCATCAGTCGCGCTCCACAGAGGCTGAGGCCTCGAGAGAGATGATGGAAATTCTTCCTAGGATCTAGGTGAGAGTTGGTCGATGTGCCTAGATCTGATCGGATCTCAAAGATTCGCTCCCGGGGCGACCCAGCAGACATATCGGGGGCGCGATTACTCTTGACAGGATGTATTGACACCATCGTCACAAGAATTGGGACCTTATTCTAGGTTGTCATACCCGACACGGCCTCGAGTTGCGATACATACGACGCCACGCATGCCAGACTTAATTTCACCAAATTCTTTTAAGGAGGGAAAATAAGACCCGAGAAAATTCCAATTTTTTTAAAAAAGGCAAAATCGTAATTTCGATAAAAAACCATAAATTTTTCTAGATTCGATGATCGAAACGGGACTTCACCGTTGGAATCATCTTAAAAATCTAGCTACTATCGCCGAATTTCGTCGAATTCGAGACGCTTTAATTTGCATCGCTTCGAGGCACCGATTATCTGGGTGTCAGAAAACGACATGTGATGTGACAAAAAGCTCCACTACATGTACTCTGTGACACATAAGCAAGATTAGAGAGGGGATGAAATGGATGGCTTAGATTAAGTCATGTGTCAAATAGTGACAAAAGGACAAGATGGGAATTTTGGAAATTTTAAGTGAGATAAGACAAAAGATGAACAGTTTATCTTCTCCATTTAGAATCAAAAAAAGGGCAGTGGCTGGACATTTTCTGGCAGTGAGCTTAGGTTTTGTTATTTTAGAGAGAGAGTGTGCAACTTCTCTCTAAGATCTCGGACAATCGGACCGTCGGATTTCTTCAGGCCAAGAAGGAAAGTTGTTCTACGTGGCGAGGGCAACACGTGGGCACCAGTTTCTTGGAGTTTCGACAAACTCCGTGAGGTAGGGGTTTTATCCTACTTGCTTTACCTCTTGTTTAAGTGTTTTGTGATGGTTGAATACGATTGAGGCCGTGAGAGGCCGTTTGATCGGTCCAAAAACTTGAAACCGAAATGTGAAAATTCTTAGGCTCGCTGGGATGATCTGTGACAGTGTATGACTGTTTAAAATTTTGGGTCATGATTATACAATAAATTGTGTTTTGGTGTGTATGAGGCCTAAATGGCCATGGAATCGGGTTCCAGCAAAGTGGAGCCGGTTTCAGGAGTGGCGCCTTAATGACGTTCTGCATCGCTTTTCCGTTTTGGGACTGTTAAAACAATCCCCGATTGGCTTGAATTGGACCAAAAACGTCCATATGTTGTGTGTATGAATTGTTTGAAGTGAATGGCTTGAGTTGGTTGATCAAAGAAATTAATAGGTTAATGTTTGATGTGTTAACATGATGCCATAATTATATAGAATATAATCAGGTATGTGCCATTGAAATGGAATAGTGATTAGCCCAAGGATAAATTTGGAGTTGGTTGATCAAATTTGAATAACATGTGGTGTGATTGCAAATTTGATAATATATGCATATTTGATATATTGATTGGATTGTGTTGAAATGGCATAATGCATTTCATATGCACGGGGTAACCTAGAAATTAGGTGTGAGTGCATGACATGAATTTTCTGAAAATGAACATGGTTGCGAAAGGAATTTCACATGATGATTTTCCGGAGAATGGGGTTGGGAGATCTCCAACAAATCATTTTGACGAGGACCATGATCAAGCTGAAGTTCTCCAACACATTCGCCCTCGAGGGTAGTCCCATATTTTTACCAAAACTCCTAAGAGTGTATTTTCGAGAATAACAAGTTTTGTTTTGAAATGGTATTTTCTCATACCGCTTAGGCAAGTGTGAGGAGTCAAAGGAGGACTCGAGACATGGAATGGCATGTAGACATTCAAGTAGATCACATTTACTGAGTGTGTGTTTAAATTGATCATTGTATATGTACTTAGGTGGGGAGTAACCCATTTAGGGTAATTCCATCGGGCGATAGCTCACCTCGGAGGACATCATTTCGTGCAATGTGGAGCTGCTCGAGAAGACTAATAATATAGAGGCCGATTTTGAAGAAAGTCAGTCGTGGGCTTTGATGTTTTTGGGATAATATGTATCGTAATCTCGTAAATTTTAATATGTATTTGTATTAAGAGTAATGAATAACTCTTGAACCATGTAACATAATTGTTGCATTTGGATGAGTATGACATGTAGGCCCAAGTGGCCATTTTACTCATGTGTGTCTCGTAATGCAGACGTATAGATTGTGTCGACGTAGTCAACTGGACACCCCGGGAATGGAGTTGCTACAACACAATACATGCTGAACTCGTCCCGGGTTTGACAAAAGAAACCCGAACTTGTTAAAAACCCTATTATGCTTAAACCAAACCTGTCCTATTAGGGGTGGGGTGGGGCGAGAACCCGTGAAAACTCGTCCCGTTGCCATCCCTAGTTTTTACTAGTTTATATATATAAAGGGTTGCGATTTGAAAATAAAGCGGACTTACAGTATACTATGAAATGTTATGCCATACATAAGAATCAACATTTGGTTGTTTCAGAGTCTGAGCCAAGTTTATGGGTAGTCAAGTGTAAGAAATCAAATAGTGGTTGTAGATGGAGGCTTCGTGCATGTCATTGCAAAACACATGGTATGTTTGAGATAACAAAATACTTTAGTCCTCATACGTGTCTATCCTAAACTATCACAAGACCACTCTCAACTAGACTCTACATTGATTGCAAGAGAGATACAAAGTGTAGTCAAAAGAGATCCTACCACATCCATTGCAACGCTCCATCAAATAGTGAATGATAAATTTGGCTATGATGTTCATTATAGGAGGGTTTGGGAAGCAAGGAGAAAAGCAATCAAGAAAATGTTTGGTGATTAGGATGAGTCTTACCATATGCCATCCAAGTGGTTGAATATCCTCCAACTTACTAACCTGGGGACGAAGATTGTTTACTAGTTTGATAGTTTGATATCCTCTAATCGAAGAGAAAGATATTGACAATTCTAAACCCAAAAGGTTCCAAATCTAGTTTGATAGTTTGGATGATAAGATCAGAGGGATTTCCATTATTTGTATGATGCTGATAAGTCCTAGTTTATCTTGATGCTTCTTCCTAGGAAGTCGAGATTCAAAGGAGTCCCTCTCTCGAATTAGATTCCTACGCCGCTTTAACTCCAATTCGAATCAGGTCCAGGGACTGAATCCTATTCCAAGTAAAATCATTCACCCATCATGATTCTTATTGCATCAAACCACGTGACATATAGTCTTGGCCTGAGTAGGCTCCTTCTTGTTGCACAAGATCACATGACTTTGCATGTGACAAAGCCTCTCATTAACTAATTATAAATTTCAATATTATCTCTTTACTGAGATTATCTCTAGGCTATCACAACAGGAATTAGTATACTTGGGCACCAAGCAATCCTCTTTAGAGTAAAGCCTTACTTATGTTCCAACTATATCCAAGAGATTATCTCCTAGGTGGATTTTCTTACCTTTAACATTATCCATAGGATCTAGAGAAGTCCTACCCTCTTCAATTTTTTCTTTCCAGTTACCTTAGGCTCCAAGAGCCCATAATTGATTTGAGTCCCAAGTCAGTTCCGAACATAGTCTCGACTCTCTGTAGGGACTTCATGTTTAAACCTTCAAATCCTTATCAAACTTGAACTTCGAAGTAGACATCTTCTTGTGAAACACTAGGGACGAAGATGGTGCCAATTCTAAACCCAAAAATCTCCCCATTTGGCTATGTTTTCGACAAAAATTATGTTTCAAGAATGAATGAAGATGCAGTGGAGAAGGAGAAGATGCAAGTGACACTTGACACCTTTGATGAAGATACTACAACCATTCATTCATTGTGTACAACCTGTGTGTCCTACAGACATGCAAATAAATGCAACAAAGTGCAGGGAGAGAAGGTGACATGCACACAGTCATGCAAATAACAGGTATATCATCAAAAGCTACACACAACTAAGCAGGGGATATGATAAGCAACATGAATAATAACACAGATGAGTAACATGCTCTAGGTTAATAAAGATAAGATACAATTTTCATTATATATCATAGCAAGAAGCACAAAGAAGGTGTAACCACTAATTAACTAATCAAACGCCACATTTTTCCTAAGCTTATGTTCTAGTCTGACCTTCTAAAACGGATCTCCCGGTCAGAGCACCATTTATGACCGTTCTTAGCCATATTTCATTTAAGAGATTATCTTATTATGCTAAGAACGTGAATCAACTACAATAATGATCCCAACACAGCGATCTCAGAATATCTTAGGTTTAAGATATATCGACAGATATATGAGATAAAACTTATATTCATAAGGTCGGATCTTCACTAATCAAGTTAAGGTAAAGGTGGCAATTAACTAATCTACCCATATATTAAGAACAATCATTGATAAAATAAAGTATATTAACATCACGATAAAATTATAAAGTCGTTGAAGAACAAAGTGTACCTTGATAGCAAATGGGTGTGTTATAACTAGGAAACAATGTTAGTAATAGCAATAAATATGAATTATATACATACAACTCATGAACAATTATTCATACTCAATACTTTGACATTGGATACAACATATGTCGGGCCACTCCAAAAGCCCATTTGAAATTTATCCAACAAGATCCAATTTTATGGAAAGAATCAATCTTGTTGTTTGAAATATGTTTTAAAAGAAGTTTAAAATGAAATTTTGGAAAATGGAACGGATTGGAATTTAAATGAAAATTGATTTAGAAATCGGGAATTTTAGATTAAATTGGGATTTGAATTTTGATTTTTAAAGAATATACATTTGGTTTATGAAATAATAATAATACACACACAAAGAACTAGAGGAAATAAGAATTTGGATTGTGAGCTTAAAAAAATTTGAATTAAGATACTTTTAAAATTGAATTTTTAATTAAGAGAAATAAAGTAAAATTAGAAAAAATTATAAGTAAAATATGAAATTAAGAAACTTGATTACAATGGATGAAAATATGTTTCAAGGCAACAAATAGTAAAGATGATTACACTAGATCTCTTATAGGTTTGAAATTGTTGGAATTCAAGGTAAAAAAGTAATTGCAAAAATGAAAATTTTGAAAAACTAAAAGGAATAATAAGGTAATAATAAATAAATAACATAAGTCTAATTTTTTAATAAAAAAGAAGAGTAAAAATATTATTAAAAAATTAAAAATAACTTTATTAAAAAATGAGATTTAAGATTTACATCTAAATATAAGAACTAGGGCTGACAAAATTTGACATAACACGTGAACACGACATGAACCTAACACGGTTTTTGCGGGTTTAGGTTAAGTATAATCGTGTTTGAATCATATTCATGTTGACTCACGTTTAATAAATGGGTCATATTCATGTTGACCTATCTAACACGAATTTGACCCGAATTAACCCGTTTAATTATTATATTAATTAATTAACCTATATAATAGGTTATTTGTGTTATTTGTGTTAAATATATACTATTAATTATAGTTCCTATTATTTTAAATAATAAAATTAATAAACATGTTAAATTTAATAAGTTATTTATGTTAAACATGAATGATTAATTATAATTCTTATTATTTTAAATAATCAACTTAAATGGGTCAATTCGTACCTGTCTAACACGAATGGGTTGGGTTAGCGAATGTTGACACGTTTATTATTCGTGTCCGGTTTGGGTTGGTGAATGTTGACACAATTAATCCATATATTGACACGACACAAGCACGACTCATAGACACGAATTGTCACCCCTAATAAGAACATTACATATGATAGAAAAAATAAATTAGAATAGAAAGTAAATAACTAGATAGACAGGCAAGACACACGTGAATAATTAGATTTACAATAGACTCAATTTTAATGAGGAAATTTATATATAACAGGAAAATAAATTAGAATAGAAAGGAATATAAATTAGCATAAATTAGGTCATTAGGAAAATAAATTTGAATTGGTAAATAAAAAATCTCATTCCTAAAAATACTCAAATCTAAAGACATCAATAAGAATTAGGATCTTTTTGTGCTGAATATGGTTTTCAAATGCCTATTCCACCTTCACAAAAACTTCAAAAACAAAAAATTTATAGGAAAAACCCTTATAAAAACCAAAAATTTAAGTCTCGTATCAAGCCAAAATACGAATGATCAGGAACAAAAATTTCTTTAAAACATAGCAGTTAGATGTTTCAAGTGGGTCAAAGTATCATATAGTCTCAAATTGTAGAAAATAAAGTAAATTTATCGATAATGAAGAAGAATATTATTCAGAGAATAGTATTTAATCTTCTGAAACTGATAAATCCCAAAAAGAAAATACAACAACAGAAAAAGAAATAGAGAAAATAGAAAACTGTTTATGTCATATAAATATGAAGAATAACTGATCATAATTATTCATGTAAATGATGATCAAACGATAACAAGAAACTAAGGCAAAATATATAAGAAAAATTCTAGAACACCAAAATACTAAACCAAAATTCAAAAATAATTTGTAAAACCCGAGAAAAATTCAATTTTTTTTTTGAAATAGGTAAACTGTATTTCAAAGAAACCAAAATTTTAGATCTCTGATGACAAACGGATCACACAGCAATTGCCTCGCGAAATCTAGTGACCTAGAAAAGTTTCATTGAATTCTGAGACAGTCAAAATATTTTACGATTTTGGGTGATAAGTCACAAGACTGCTGTGGATCTAGATTTCTAATAAAACTTAAGTTAGAAATGACTTGGGTTAAGTTCATTTAAAATAATTGAACTGAAAAGAAATAAAATTTTTCGAGAGAGAAACGGATCTGAATGAGGCAATATAAGTTATGTATCTAAACAATAATATATTAATACATAAGAATAATAATAATAATAATAATAATAATAATAATAATAAAATAAAAATAAAATTGTATAAAAGTCAACTTGTGGGAAGGAGACGGAGGGGGCGGAGGCAGTGGGTGTGCAGGAGGAGAGTTTTAAATTTTTATTATTTCTTCTCTTCGCTTTCTTCTTACGTATCTATGAAAATCGGACTGTGTTCACGGATCAAGGTAAAGCACCATGATGAGAGCTATGCGGACATTCAAAAAAAATTGAGTTTTGACAAACTCCTCGTGGAGGTAGGGTTTTATCTCACTTGAAGCTACACCATAAGTGTTTTGTAATGTTATGTTCTATATTGGTTTGAGGCCTTGAACGACCGTTTGATCGGTCCCAAAACTTGGGACCGAATTGTTGGAATTTTTGGAGAATTTTTGGAGCCAATTTGGACAGTCCTTGACTGTGTAGTGGCTGTTTGGGGTGTTTGTTTCATAATTTATGAAATATATTGTTTGTGTAGGCCATTGGAGATGATATTGTAAATTGCTCAAGTGAGTAAATTTGGGTTATGGTTGATCACTATTGAATGACATGTGTTGTGAGTGCAAATTTGAGAATGTTGCATATTGATATATTTGATATATTGTATAAATGGTTTTGGAAATGGCATTATGCATTTTTATATGGACTGGGTAATCTAGAGATTAGATGTTAGTGCATGCCATGAATTTTCTGAAAAACGAACATGGTTGCGAAAGGAATTTCATAGGATGATTTTTCAGAGAATTGGGTTGGGAGATGGGCCAACAGATCATTTCGAATGAGAGCCATAGTGTTTGAGCTCACCAGCAATTCATGTGGAGAATGATCCCATATTTTTACCGACACTTCGGTAGTATATTTTCAAGAACAACAAGTTTTGTTTTCAAAATTATTATTTTCTCATACATGGCTTAGGCAAGTGTGAGTGAGTCGGTGAGGACTCGAGACATGGGAATGGGCAAGTACATTCAGTAGAATCTGCATTTACTTGAGTGTGTGTTTAGAATAGACATTGCATATGCACTTAGGTGGAGAGCTAACCCATTTTAAGGTGGATTCCACTGCTAGGCGATAGCTCACCTGTCGGGATATATTATTTAGTCTGGGGGAGCACTCGAGGCTTGACTCTTCTTAGAATGATTTTTTGAAAGAAAATAGGTTGTGGCTTTGGTATTTTAGTTATATGTATTAAGGTATAAATTTTAATATGTATGTGTATTAAGAGAAATGTATAACTCTTGGACTATTGGAATATAGTAGGGATATATATTTTGTGAGTATTGGTTTATGGGCCTAAGAGGCCATTTTTACTCAGGTATGCGTCTCGCGTCTGAGACATAGAGAGAATTTCGGCGAGGTTGGCCGTTAGTCGCGAACCGGGTTTGGAGCGTCCACCGACATGGTATCAGAGCCTAGGTTTATAAATACCTAGGCTGAATGTGATATATTATTACCTAGGACTTGATGGGAAACGGGTTAGATCATGCATCAATTGTGCATTTTGATGATATTGTGATGTGTGATTGAATTGCGTGATTTGTATGCTTGGTGAGTAGCATAGGAGAAAATGTTGAACTCTAGGGTTGGAAAACATAACCTTAGGGTTGGAAAGACAAGCCCAGGCATGATAGTTCGAGAGAAGTGAATTGTGTTAGTTGTTAGAAATTAGCACCATTGAGAAAAGGGATGAGCAGGTTAGTTCATGATAATTAAATCAATTAGTGGTTGGTAGTAGCACCTGGAAAAAAGGTGATGAATGGAGTCGGTTCATGGTTATTTAAGTCTATTAGTAATTGGCATGTGCATTACTAGTTGGGGCGAGATGAGATAAATAAAGTTTCTTGCCATTTTGACATGTGTAGATGGCAGAGTCGAGGCCCGAGTACGTGGGGTCATCCATGGAGTGTTAGCCCGACACCACCGTGTTTGACCACGGGCCTTTGGCGGGGGTACATTGGGGTTGCGGGCTGTACGCCATTGCACGGGGCTAGTGCGGTTGGTGAGTCGGGAGTCGGATTAACCTCTGAGATTTAAGTCACATCATCCTCAGGCGTTTCTTTGGGGAGGGGGGATCAGATGGTGTGGACCATTGGTTTCGGCATATTGAGAATGTATTGGAGGCTATGTATATTACCTCTTATGCGGTAGGATCAATTTGCTTCACGTTCGGCTAGAGAGTGAGTCCCAAGTGTGGTGGGACTGGGTTTAGACCTCTAGGGATTTAGAGGCAATGACTTGGGAAGAGTTCTATGGGCTCTTTATGAGCAAGTATTTTCCGGCCACTACTAGACATGCCAAGGCCCAAGAGTTCCTAGAGTTGAGGCATGGAACAATGACAGTGATGGAGTACATGGCGGATTCTTGAGTTAGCACTTTTAGTGTGTAGCCCACGAGATATAGCGGTCGGGAGGGTGTTGAATGGACTGAAGTTGTCCATTCGGGGCGGAGTGTGGGCCTCACTTTCTGAGACATGGACTTTATGGTCGAGATAGCTCTGGCCATAGAGAGAGATGGATGACGCACAAGGCATTCGAGATGCGAGTGCCGGTGGGAAGAGAAAGGAGGATCAACCTTCTTCGAGTTTGGGCTTAGAGGTTAAGGCCTCTGGGAAAAGTCATTGTATGGGAAAATTCTCCTCTAGGATCTAGGGTGAGAGTTGGTCAGATATGGTAGACATATCGGGTTTTGATGTCATTCTTGACATGGATGAGTTGACAGCCATCGGGTTGTCAGTGATTGTGACCTGAGGCGGGTTATCATACCCGACATGGTATTGGAGTTGTAGAAGGTAGCATATGCATGTGAGTGATGCGTATGTGCATGAATTTCGAGGACGAAATTCTTTTAAGGGGGGGAAAATGTAAAACCCGAGAAAAATTCAATTTTAAAATAGAATAACGGTAATTTCAGTTGGCAGAAATTCTGGATCTCGGATGTGTGAAACGGACGCGTCGTTAAATTCGTCTCATGAAATCTAGTGACCTAGAAAAGTTTCGTCGGATGCGGGAGCCAAATCGAATGTTTACGATTTTTCTTAGTGATAAATCGCCAGTGACTTCAAGGACGAGATTTTACGAAAATCTCAGAAGTCGGGGAAATGACTTAGGTTAAAGTTCCTGTTTAAAATAATTGAACTAAAAAGAAATAAAACTTTTCGGGAGAGAAACGGACCTGAATGAGGCAATATAAGTTATGTATCTAAATAATAATATATTAATAAGAATAATAATAATAATAATATAAATAAAATAAAAATAAAATTGTATAAAAGTCAACTTGTGGGAAGGAGACGGAGGGGGCGGAGGCAGTGGGCGTGTAGGAGGAGAGTTTTTAATTTTTATTATTTCTTCTCTTCGTTTCTTTCTCAGATCTACGAAAATCGGACCGCAGGTTTTCGTCGGGATTGAAGGCAAAGTTGATCTACGCGATAAGAGCTACGCGTGGACACCAAAAAGTTGGAGTTTTGACAAACTCCGTGAGGTAGGGGTTTTATCCTACTTGAAGATACATTTTGTTTAAGTGTTTTGTAATGTTTCGGTTCGTTTGAGGCCTTGAACGGCCGTTTGATCAGTCCCAAAACTTGGGGCCAGGAGTGATAAATTTTGGAGATTTTAGAGCCCATTTATCTTTATGCAGCCCATTTGTGTAGGGGTTGTTTGGGGTGTTTGTTTCATAATTTATGAAATAAATTGTGTGTAGGCCATTGGAGATGATATTGTAAATTGCTCAAGTGAGAAAATTTGGGTGATGGTTGATCACTATTGAATGACATGTGTTGTGAGTCTGGGTGCCGAGTGTGCATATTGATATATTTGATATATTGTATAAATGGTTTGGAAATGGCATTATGCATTTTCATATGCCTTTGGGTAACCTAGAGATTAGGTGTTAGTGCATGCCATGAATTTACCTACGAAAAGCGAACATGGTTGCGAAGGAATTTCACGGGATGATTTTAGGAGGTGGGTGGGAGATGGGCCAACAAATCATTTCGGATGAGAACCATATTGTTTCGAGAAGCTAACCAACCAATTAAGCCTCGGAGGGTAGTCATATTTTTTACCGACACTTGGTAGTATATTTTCAAGGAACAACAAGTTTGTTTTCAAAATGATTATTTTCTCATACATGACTTAGGCGAGTGTGAGGTGAGTCGTGAGGACTTCGAGACATGGGAATGGACATGTAGACATTCAAGTAGAATCATGCATTTACTTGAGTGTGTGTTTAAATTGGAGTATTGCATATGCACTTAGGTGGAGAGTAACCCATTTATGGTGATTCCACAATTAGACGATAGCTCACTCTGTCGATAGAATATATTATTTCAGGTACAGGGAGCACTCGAGAAGACGGCTCTTCTTAGAGATCGATTTTGAAGAAAAGCCTGGTTGTGACTTTTATGTTTTTGGATTATATGTATTAGAATTGTAAATTTTAATATGTATGTGTATTAAGAGAAATGTATAACTCTTGGACTATTGGAATATAGTTGGGATATTTATTTTGTAGTATTGGTTTATGACCCCGAGGCCATTTTTGCTCAGTGCGTCTTCGCGTCTGAGACATATAAAATTTCCGCAGGTTGACGGGTAGTCATTGGACCCCTGGGTTTTGGGGCGTCACAGCATGGTATCAGAGCCTAGGTTTATAAATACCTAGAGCTAGATGTTAAGTATACGATTTACCTAGAACTTGATGGGAAACGGGTTAGATCATGCATCAATTGTGCATTTTGATGATATTGTGATGTGTGATTGAATTGCGTGATTTGTATGCTTAGTGAGTAGAATAGGAGAAAATTTTGAACTCTAGGGTTGGAAAACATAACCTTAGGGTTCGGAAAGACAAACTGAGCATGATAGTTCAGAAATTGAATTGTGTTAGTGGTTGGAAATTAGCACCATTGAGAAAAAGTGATGAACGAGTTAGTTCATGATAACTAAATCAATTAGTGGTTGGCAAATAGCACCACTAAGGAAAAAGGTGATGAATGGGTCGGTTCATGGTTGTTAAGTCTATTAGTAATTGGCATGTGCATTACTAGTTAGACTGAGATGAGATTAAATAAAGTTTGTTGCCATTTGACATGTGTAGATGTGAAGTCAGTATTGTGAAATGCGTAGAGGTCGTCCACAAGGTGTGAGCACCACAGTGTTGACCAATCAGGCACTGTTGAATTTGTGGGGGTTCTGTTTCTTTGCCATTGCAGGCTAGTGCAGCTGGTAGTCAGGGAGGTCGGAGTAACCTCCGGAGATTTAAGTCACATCATCCTCCGACGTTTATTGGGGGAGGGGATCCGATGGTGGCAGACCATTGGTTTCGGCATATTGAGAATGTAATGGAGGCTATGTATATTACCTCTTATGCAGCCGAGATCAGGCTAGCTGCGTTCCAGCTAGAGAGTGAGTCCCAAGTGTGGTGGGACTGGGTTAAGACCTCTAGGGATTTAGAGGCAATGACTTGGCGGTTCTATGGGCTCTTTATGAGCGAAGTATTTCGACCAGCTAGACGTACGAGGCAGAGTTCCTAGGTTGAGGCGGGGAACAATGGCGGTGATGGAGTACATGGCGGATTCAGCGAGTTGGCACTTTTGGTGATGATGACTATGTGGCCACAAGGGTCGGAGATTTGAGAGAATGGACCAAGTTGTCCATCTGCAAGATTAGGCCTCGCCAAGCATGGATTCTCCTTCCGTCGAGATAGCTCGCCATAGAGAGAGATGGATGACACACATTCCGGTGACAGTGCCGGTGGAAGAGAAAGGAGGATCAGCCTTCTTCAAGCTTAGGCTTAGAGGTTAAGTGCCCCTGTGAAAAGCTTATCAGATGGGAAAATTCTCCTCTAGGATCTAGGGTGAGTTGGTCGATATGTAGACATATCGGGTTTTGATGTCATTCTGACATATGAGCTGGACAACCCATCTAAGTTGTCAATGATTGTGACCGAGGCGTTATCATACCCGATACACCTGCACGAGTCAGAGAAGGTAGCATATGCATGTGAGTGATAGATGTGCGCGAAATTCCAGACGAAATTCTGTTAAGGGGGGAGAATGTAAAACCCGAGAAAATTCAATTTTTCTCAAATATGTGGTAAAACGACAATTTCTAAATGAAAATCGAAAATTTCAGATCTCTGACGATGAAACTGGCCGCTCGCACTCACCCTCGCGAAACTAGTGACTCAGAAAAGTTTCATCGAATTCTGAGACAATCGGAATATTTTACGATTTTCTGGGTGATAAGTCGCCGACTTTAGTGGATCTAGATTTTTACGAAATCTCGGTCAAGAAAATGACTTGGTTAAGTTCATTTAAAATAATTCAACCAAAAGAAATAAATTTTTCAGAGAGAAACAAACCCGAATGAGGCAATATAAGTTATGTATCTAAATAATAATAAATTAATAAGAATAATAATAATAATAATAATAATAAAATAAAAAAAAATTGTATAAAAGTCAACTTGTGGGAAGGACTAGGGGCGGGAGGCAACGGGCAAGGAGGAGAGTTTTTAATTTTTATTATTTCTTCTCTTCGTTTCTTTCTCAGATCTACGAAAATCTAATTCGTGCCTTTCGTCGGATCAAAGGCAGCTGATCTACGCCGAGAAAGCTACGCGTGACACCAAAAAGCTGGAGTTTCACAAACCCGTGAGGTAGGCTCTCATCCCATCAAAGTTACATTTTGATCATGCCTTTGTAATGTTTCGTTGGTTTGAGGCCTGAATCATCGTTGACGTCCCAAAACTCGGGACAGAATTGTTAGAATTTTATAATCTTTTGAGTTAATTTGGAGACAAATTCCTGAATCGCAGTAGTGGGCTGTTTGGGGTGTTTGTTTCATAATTTATGAAATAAATTGTGTGTGTAGGCCATTGGAGATGATATTGTAAATTGCTCAAGTGAGTAAATTCTTGGTTATGGTTGATCACTATTGAATGACATGTGTTGTGAGTGCAAATTTGAGAATGTTTGATATTGATATATTTGATATAATAGATAAACTGGTTTTGGAAATGGCATTATGCATTTTCAGGTATGCATCAGTAACCTAGAGATTAGTGTTAGTGCATGCCATGAATTTTTCGAAAAATTCAACATGGCTATAAAGGAATTTCATGAGGATGATTTTCTCCGAGAATTGGTGGGAGAGATGGGCCAACAAATCATTTCTGATGAGAACCATGACTGCTTTCTGAAGCTCACCACAACCACTCGCCGAGGGTAGTCCCATATTTTTACCGACACTTCGGTAGTATATTTTCAAGAACAACAAGTTTTTCTTTTAAAATGATTATTTTCTCATACATGGCTTAGGCAAGTGTGAGTGAGTCTAGCGGCGACTCGGCACATGAATGCACACGTTGATAAATAAGCAGAAACCTGGCATTACTGAAAGTGTTTAATTGAGTATTGCATACACTTAGGTGGAGAGTAAACCCATTTGGGTGATTCCACTATTAGCGATAGATCACCCTGGTTTATAGAATATATTATTTTGTAATAGAGCACTCGAGAAGACATTCTTAGAGACCGATTTTGAAGAAAAGCCTGGTTGTGGCTTTTATGTTTTTGGATTATATGTATTAGAATTATAAATTTTATTATGTATGTATTAAGAGAAATGTATAACTCTTGGACTATTGGAATATAGTTGGGATATTTATTTTGTGAGGCTGTTTGATGGGCCCAAGAGGCCATTTTTACTGTATGTGCCACACGAGATATATAGAATTTCACAGTGACTGCGGTAGTCATCAACTTTAAGCCAGGCTACAAAGATGGTATCGTGAGCCTAGGTTTATAAACACCTGTGAGCTAGATGTTAAGTAGTCACAATTTACCTAGGACTTGATGGGAAACTGCCAGATCATCAGTGCATCCATTGTGCATTTTAATGATATTGTGATGTGTGACGGAATTGCATGATTTGTATGTTGGGTGAGTAGAATAGGAGAAAATTTTGAACTTTAGTGGTCGGGAAAACATAACCTTAAGGTTCTAAAGACAACCGAGCATGATAGTTCGTAAATTGAATTGTGTTAGTGGTTGGAAATTAGCACCATTGAGAAAAAGCGTGGATGAACCAGTTAGTTCATGATAATTCAAACCCAACATAGTGGTCGGCAAGTAGCACCACCAAGGAAAAGCGTGATGAATGGTCTGGCTCATGGTTGAGCAGCCCAGCGTAATTGGTATGTGCATTACTAGTTAGACCGAAAGATGAGATTAAATAAAGCTCATACATTTGACATGTAGATGGCAAGTCGAGGCCGAGCACGTGATACGCCGGTCCACAAGGTGTTAGCCAAGCACCACCAAGATTCACCAACAGCCCGCTGAGGTCGCTGAGGTTGGTACCGCCGCCATCGCACGCCAGTGCGTACCGGTAGTCGTGGGAGGCTCCGAGTGCAACCTCCTGAGATTTAAGCTCACATCATCCTCCGACGCTACTCGGGAGTGGATCCCGACGGTGGCGCACTATCGTTTCGTGATATCGAGAATGTATCGAGGCTACGGATATTACCGATGCAAATGAGATCGAAGAATGCCTGGGGCCAGAGAGTGAGTCCCAAGTGTGTGGACCGGTTAAGACCTCTAGGATTTAGAGGTGTCGATCGCGCAGTTCTGCGGGCTCTTTGGCGCGCATTTTCCCGCCATCGCTAGACATGCTGTTGCCCAAGAGTTCCTGAGAGTCGAGGCAGAACAATGACGTTGATGGAGCACACGGCCGCATTCACCGAGTTGGCACTTTGGTGATGACTATGTGGCCACGCATATGGCCAAGGTCGTGAGATTTGAGAATTTGACCTGGCTGTCCATTCGGCAAGATCAAGGGGCCTCCCACAGACATATGGACTCATAGCTCCAGTACGCCTCGGCCAGGACGGATGACACTGGCGCACTGCAGATGCGGAGCGCCAAGGGCAAGGAGGAAAGGAGGATCAGCCTTCTTCCAGCTCAGGCTTATGCAAGGCCCTCAAAAAGCATTGGCTGGTGGCACTCTCTCTGTGATCAGGGTGAGGGAGCCGGTAGCTTGATGGCAGTAGACATATCGGCCTTGATGTCATTCTTGACATGGATGTGTTGACAACCCCACCGTTGTCGCTGATTGTGACTGAAGGCTATCATATCTCGATATGGTATTGGAGTTGTAGAAGGTAGCATATGCATGTGAGCGATGCATATATGAACTTATAATTTTAAAATTTTTACAGATTTAAACAAAACCCAGAAAAATTCAATTTTTCAATAGAGAAACGGTAAATTTCGCTGAAAACTCAAATCTTCAGATCTTGATGGATTCAAACCACCGCCTAAATTGCCTCGCTAAATTCAGTGACTCGGGTAGTTTCGTCACCTCGAGATAACTTAATATTTACGATTTTCTGGGTGATAAGTCGTCAGTGACTTCAAGGACGAGATTTTTACGAAAATCTCAGAAGTCAGGAAATGACTTGGGTTAAGTTCATTTAAAATAATTGAACTGAAAAGAAATAAAATTTTTCGGGAGAGAAACGGACCTGAATGAGGCAATATAAGTTATGTATCTAAATAATATATTAATAAGAATAATAGTAATAATATAAAAAAATAAAATTGTATAAAAAGTCAACTTGTGTGGGAAGGAGACGGAGGGCGGAGCGTGGGCGTGCGGGAGGAAGTTTTAATTTTTATTAGCCTTATAACCCGTTCTTTCTCGGATATCCCCAATCGGACCGAGGTTTTTGTCGAGATTGAAATGAAGTTGATCTCTGTGATGAGGCTCTGCGTGGACACGAAGTTGGGTTTCGACAAACTCCGTGAGAGTGGGGTTTTATCCTAATTGAAATTACATTTTGTTCAAGTTTTTTGTAATGTTTCGGTTCGTTTGAGGCCTTGAACGGCCGTTTGATCAGTCCCAAAACTTAGGACCGAATTGTTGGAATTTTTGGAGATATTTTAGAGCCCATTTATCGCATGCATTTGTGTAGGGGGGTTACACATTTGGGGTGTTGTTTCTGGTTATGAAATAAATTGTGTGTGTGTAGGCCATTGGAGATGATATTGTAAATTGCTCAGTAAGGTAAATTTGGGTTATGGTTGATCAACATTGAGCGGCATGTGTTGTGAGTGCAAATTTGAGAATGTGCGTATTAATATATTTGATATATTGTATAAATAGGTTTTGGAAATGGCATTATGCATTTTCATATGCCTTTGGGTAACCTAGAGATTAGGTGTTAGTGCATGCCATGAATTTACAGCGGTATGGTTGCGAAAGGAATTTCATAGGATGATATTATGAAGAATTGGGTAGGGAGATGGGCCAACAAATCATTTCGGATAGAGACCATGATTTGTCGGAAGCTCGCAGCCAATTAGCCTCGGAGGTAGTCCCATATTTTTTACCGACACTTGTTAGTATATTTTCAAAAGAGCAATGAGTTTTGTTTTCAAAATGATTATTTTCACCATACATGGCTTAGGCAAGTGTGAGTGAGTCGGTGAGGACTTCGAGACATGGGAATGGACATGCCCCAGACATTCAAAGTAGAATCACGCATTTACTTGAGTGTGTGTTTAAATTGGAGTATTACTATGCACTTGGGTGGAGAGTAACCCATTTATGGTGATTCCTGATTAGGCGATAGCTACGCCTGTCGATAGAGATATATTATTTCGAATTACGGGAGCACTTTCGAGAAGACGGCTCTTCTTAGAGACCGATTTTGAAGAAAAGCCTGGTTGTGGCTTTTATGTTTTTGGATTATATGTATTAGAATTGTAAATTTTAATATGTATGTGTATTAAGAGAAATGTATAACTCTTAGACCATTGGAATATAGTTGGGATATTTATTTTGTGAGTATTGGTTTATGGGCCCGAGGCCATTTTACTGGTATCGTCTTTGCGATCTGAGACATATAAAATTTCGAGGTTGGGTAGTCATTGGACCCCAGGGTTTTGGGGCGTCACGACGTAGTATGAGCCTAGGTTTATAAATACCTAGAATTTAGATCATAGTATCTGATTTACCTAGGACTTGATGGGAAACGGGTTAGATCATGCATCCATTGTGCATTTTGATGATATTGTGATGTGTGATTGAATTGCGTGATTTGTATGCTTGGTGAGTAGCATAGGAGAAAATGTTGAACTCTAGGGTTGGAAAACATAACCTTAGGGGTTCAGAAAGACAAACTGAGCATGATAGTTCAGAAATTGAATTGTGTTAGTGGTTGGAAATTAGCACCATTGAGAAAAAGGGATGAACGGGTTAGTTCATGATAACTAAATCAATTAGTGGTTGGCAAGTAGCACCACTAAGGAAAAAGGTGATGAATGGGTCGGTTCATGGTTGTTAAGTCTATTAGTAATTGGCATGTGCATTTCTAGTTAGACTGAAATGGGATTAAATAAAGTTTGTTGCCATTTGACATGTGTAGATGGCAGAGTCGGCAGTCACGTAGAGGTCGTCCACAAGGTGTTAGTGACACCACGATGTTGACCAACGAGGCCTTTGTTGGTACATTGGGGTTCTGTTTACTGCCATTGCCTGTTGTAGTGCGTGGTAGTCGGAGGTCGGGTAACCTCAGAATTTAAAGTCACATCATCCTCAGACGTTTGCGGGGAGGAGATCCAGATGGTGACGAGACCATTGGTTCGGCATATTGAGAATGTATTGGGGCTATGGATGTACCTCCGATGCGTGAATCGGGCTAGCTGCGTTCCAGCTAGAGGGTGAGTCCAAAGTGTGGTGGGACTGGGTTAAGACCTCTAGGGATTTAGAGGCAATGACTTGGGCAGAGTTCTATGGGCTCTTTATGAGCAAGTATTTTCCGGCCACTGCTAGACATGCCAAGTCCCAAGAGTTCCTAGAGTTGAGGCAGGGAACAATGACAGTGATGGAGTAGATGGCGGATTCAACGGGTTATTTTTGGTGATGACTATGTGGCCCACGAGGATATGAGCGAGACGGGGGTGCGAGAATGGACTAAAGTTGTCCATTCAAGGCAAGATTATGGGCCTCGCCTACAAGACTATGGACTATGGTCGAGGCATTTCACGGCCATAGAGAGAGATGGATGGCCTTCAAGGCATTCGAGATGCGAGTGCCGGTGGGAAGAGAAAGGAGGATCAGCCTTCTTCGAGTTTAGGCTTAGAGGTTAAGGCCTTTGGGAAAAGCTATTGTATGGGAAAATTCTCCCTCTAGGATCTAGGGTGAGAGTTGGTCAGATATGGTAGACATATCGGGTTTTGATGTCATTCTTGACATGGATGAGTTGACAACCCATCGGGTTGTCAATGATTGTGACCTGAGGCGGGTTATCATACGATACGATGTGGAGTTATGAAGGTAGCATATGCATGTGAGGTGGTGATGCGTATGCGTGAATTTCGAGGACGAAGTGCTGTTAAGAGTGAATGTAAAACCCGGAGAGAAAAATTCAATTTTTTAAAAATGAAGATCAGCAATGTTCGGTTGAAAATCGAAAATTCTCTAGGTCTCGGATGATAAAAGCAGGCCTTTCAGTTAAATTAAATCTCATGGTAAAGTGAAACTAGAAAAGTTTCGTCGGTCGAGCAATCGGAATATTTTACGATTTTTTGGGTGATAAGTCGTCAGTGACCTCAGGGACGAGATGTTTACGAAAATCTCAGAAGTTAAGAAATGACTTGGGTTAAGTTAGAGTTTTAAAATAATTGGGCGAAAGAAATAAATTTTAGGAAAAGCTCTAAAAACCCGAATAGAGGCAATATAAGTTATGTATCCCAAATAATAATAAATTAATAAGAATAATAATAATAATAATAATAAAATAAAAATAAAATTGTATAAAAGTCAACTTGTGGGAAGGAGACGGTGGGGGCGGAGCGATAGGGCGTGCGGGAGGAGAGTTTTATTTTGTATTTCTTATATATCGTTCTTTCACCGGATCTCTGTCGGATGAGGTTTCGTCGGGATTTGAAGCAAAGTTGATCTGCTTGATGAAGCTCTGGCGTGGACACCAAAAAGTTGGAGTTTCGACAAACTCCGTGAGGTAGGGGTTTCATCCTACTTGAGTTACATTTTGTTTCAGTGTTTTGTAATGTTTCGGTTGGTTTTAAGGCCTTGAAACGACCGTTGATCCGTCCGAAAGCAGGACCGGGTATTCGGAATTTTGGAGAATTTTGGAGGCCCATTTGGTCATACGACGTAAGGCTGTTTAGTGTTTGTTTCTGGGTATGAAATAAATTGTGTATGTAGGCCATTGGAGATGATATTGTAAATTGCTCAAGTGAGTAAATTCTTTGTTATGGTTGATCACTATTTAATGACATGTGTTGTGAGTGCAAATTTGAGAATGTTGCATATTGATATATTTGATATATTGTATAAATGGTTTTGGAAATGGCGTAATGCATTTTTAATATACTGCTGGGTAACCTAAATTAGGTGTTAGTGCATGCCATGGAATTTAAAAAAGCGAACATGGTTGCGAAAGGAATTTCACGGGATGATTTTGAGTATTGGGTTGGAGATGGAGCTAGCAGTCATTTGGATGAGAACCATAGTATTTGGAGCTCACCAGCCAGTCGCCTGGAGTGGGTAGTCTCATATTTTTACCGACGCCCGGTGGTATATTTCAAGAGCAATGAGTTGATTATTTTCATACATGGCTTAGGCAGGGTGTGGTGGAGTCGGTGAGGACTCGGGACATGGGAATAGGCGTGAACATTCCAAGTAGAATCACGCATTTACTTGAGTGTGTGTTAAATTGTAGTATTGCATATGCATAGATGGAGAGTAACCCATTTTAGAGAGTGATTCATACTAGGCGATAGCTCACCTGTCAGAGGAATATATTAGGTCACGAGGGCACTGAGAAGCGGCTCTTCTTGAGACCAGTTTTGAAGAAAATGGGTTGTGGCACAGTCTTTTTGAATAATATGTATTAAATTGTAAGATTTTTAATATGTAGAATGTATTAAGAAATGTATAACTCTTGGACTATTGGAATAGTTGGGATATTTATTTTTGTGAGTATTGGTTTATGGGCTGAGGGTCATTTTTACTCGGGTATGCGTCTCGCGTCTACGAGACATATAGAATTTCACGAGGTTGTGAGGGTGGTCAGCGGACCCACAGGGTTTAGGCGTCACATAATTTGTCAAATTCTTATCAGATGAAAGATATTTTTAAATATTATAAAAAAGAGAGCAATGACAATTCCAAGATCTGCGGAATAAATAAAACAATTAAAGATTCAAATTGATGAAATAAAACTTTTTACTCAAAATATAGATGTTAGAATAACAGATTTAGAAAATCAAAAAGATACTCAGATAAGTTAAACAAATGAAGAATTAGAAACTTTTGTACACAACATGACAGTTGTACAAAAACAAAAATGGTATACAAAAATAACTTTAAAAATCAATTACGATTATCAATCAGACCTTTGATTGACTCGAAGTGATTTAAATTGTATACAGGGAAAGTTAATCTTTGTATTTTGTAAAAACTTCTCGAAGACTTTCAACTGCTTTAGTAGTGATCCATTGAAGAGTTCCAATATAAAATACCACAAGGGCATATTTGCAAAATGGTATTTGTATTAAAAACCTCATTCTTACTAGATCAAAAATATAAGTCATCCAAATTGTCCTTACATTAGGAACTCCTTTCCTAACACAGCTATATCTCTTGTAGATAATCAAGGTTTAAAAACAAAATATAATAACAGATATTTTATTTGAATTCATAAAGGATAAGTAAAGAAATCAATCAGTTCAAGATTTTATAAATTTAATTCAACAAAAGCATTAGCAGGGTTAAATTTGTAAAAAAATTCAATACAAAAAGACTGAAGAAAATTTAAAATCTAAACAAATCCAAGAAATGATTAAACAAATTCAACAACAAATAGAAAAAAATCTTTGTTCTTCTATACCAAATGCATTTTGGAATAGGAGACAACATATGGTTTCATTACCATATGAAAAATATTTTAATGAAAACAAATCTACAAAGAGGCAAGACCGAAATCCAAATGAGTCCAAAGAGCTTACAGGAATATTCAAAGAAATCAATGATCTTTTAAGAAAAAAATTGATTAGACCAAGTCATTCTCTTTGGAGTTGTGCAGCTTTTATGTTAAGCAGAAGTGAAAAGGAACTCGAATTAGTAATAAATTATAAAACCTGAATAAAGTGCCCCGATGGATTAGGTATCGATACCTAACAAAAAGACTTGATTCAAAGGATTTACTCATCTGACAGATTTTCAAATTTGACATGAAATCTGGATTTTGACAAATTCAGATTGAACCAAAAGATAGATACAAAACATCATTTACAGTTCCATTTGGCCATTACGAATGAAATGTAATGCCTTTTGGCCTAAAAAATGCTCCTTCTGAATTTCAAAATATGATGAATGATATTTTCAATGATTATACTAAGTTTTCTATAGTATACATTGACAACGTTCTCATATTTTCAAATTCCATAGAAGAGCATTTCAAACATTTAAAAATTTTCCAAAAAATTGTAAGGGAAAATGGATTAGTCATTTCTACAACAAAAATCAAATTATTTCAGACAAATATTAGATTTTTAGGATTTGACATATATCAAGGTCAAATAAAACCCATACATAGAGCAATTGAATTTGCTAACAAATTTCCTGATGAAATTTGTAAGACCCGAGAAATTCCAATTTCTAGAAAAAATGGCAAAATCGTAATTTCGGTTACAAAATTGTAATTTCGGTTAAAAATCCTAAATTTATTCTCTGAATCCTCCCAGATGGCAAAAGCAGTTTCACCGTTGGAATCGTCTCCACGAAATCTAGTACCACGTCGAATTTCGTCGAATTAGGGAGCCGATCGGAATTTGGCGTTCAGCGTCGAGGTTTGGTGTCGAGCGACTTGAGATGTGACAAAAGTCACATATAACATGTACTCATGTTGTTTATTTTTTATGAGTAAAGAAATGATGGAAATGGAAGGCCGAGATAGTGCGAATCATCAATCAAATCTCAGTGCATGTATAAATATCTTGATAATAGTGAACAAATCGTTGGAACGTGTTCATCTTCTCGAGCAAAGACAAGCGTGAGATGACGATTGAAGCTCTCCTGCGGTTTGGTGATTTAGAGAAGGTGTACCTTTTCTCTGGGTTTTGAGGAGAATCGGGCCAGTCGAATTCGACGGAGACGAAGGAAGATTTGCTCTACGCAGAGAGGACAACGCGTGGACTCCAGTTTTAAGGAGTTTCGACAAACTCCGTGAGGTATGGGATTTATCCTACTTGGGTTTTACACTTTATTTAAGTGTTTTATAATGTTTTGGTTGGTTTGAGGCCTTGAACGGCCGTTTGATCGGTCCCAAAACTTGGGACCGGAGTGTGAAAATTATGGAGCTCAAATGGATGGCCCGTGACAGTCCGTGACTGTGTTGGGGGGGCTATTTTTGGGTGTTATTTCATAAATTATGAAATTAATTGTGTTTTGATATGTATGAGGCCGGGAATGACCATGAAATTCGGGTTCCCAAAGAGTGAGCAGGTGATTTGATGGTGGGCCAGAGCGATGGCACGAGGGTTTCTTTGTTCCATATGAATAGTGACACAAAAATAATGTTTGTGTGGCGTGTTTTGGTCGAGGTAATTCAGTTAGTGCTCGTGTTTACGATCATTAGCTCACGTGACTAATTTTTTGATGTAATGGATTATTGAAATTACATGACATGTTTGTGTTATTTAAATTATGTGAATATATGCATGATTATAGTATTTACATGTGTTATATAATTGTATTTGGAATTGGCATCATGCATTTCCATATACTTCAAGGGCACCACAAAGCGATAAGGAGTGAGTGCATGGTGGCTTATTGAGGAAGTGGTTTGGAGGGTTGACTATTAATATCCCATACGGTAGTTCAAATAAAATATCCAAGTGGAGTTAGCCCCAAATTGATATCCATCGGAGGGTAGTCCATATAAAATATCAATCATCGAATTGACCCGATTGATATACATCGGAGGGTAGTCCACTAAATATAACATCAGGATGGTCCTACTTATATCGGAGGGTAGTCCACAAATAAAAACAAATATCTTTATTTGAAAATAATGTTCTCATCGTGAAACCAGGCAGAGTGAGGGAGTCGATGAGGACTCGGGGTATGAGTTGTTCGGGTGGGCGTTCAAGTAGGATCATGTATTTGCTTGAATGTGTGTTTATTTAGGCGTGCATATGCACTTAGGTGGAGAGTAGCTCATTTAGGGTGATTCCACTACTAAGCGATAGATCACCTTGTCGAGGGATATTATTTTAAGGTACATGGAGCGCTCGAGGAGATGGCTCATCATAGAGGCCGCTTTAGAAGAAAGTCGGGTTGTGGCTTTGGCGTTTTAGTTGTGTATATATATTAGAATGTTTCATTTTAATATATGTTGTATAAGAGTAATTTATTAACTCTTGAAACTATTGGATATAGTTTGGATATATTGTGATGAGTATTGTATTATGGGCCCAAGTGGCCGTTTTACTCATGGATTGTTATATTGGATTGTTGGGACAGGTTATATACAGGTTATGTATCCCGGGTAGAGCTCCCCGTACAAAGGAGACTCTGCGATTTTACATCGAATGTTGAGGTCACCGGGAGGCAATTCACGAAATGTTTCCATGGGTTGTGGGTAATCAACGAGACCCTCGGGTTTGGGGCGATCACGGCTTGGTATCAGAGCTTGGGTGTCACAGTGCCTGGGGCTTTAGGGGGATTTGGGTAGGCCTTAGTCTTTGAGGGTGTAAGAACATCACCACTAGGTGTGGTTCGATGTTGAGAGTTTAGGTGTGAGATTACCTAGGAATCAGGACAAAACTAGGACCATTTACTTGTGCATGTGTTTGGTGTGTTTATTAATGATTTGATAAATTTGTTGTGTGAAAAATATTCATAACATGAATGATGTGTGATCATGTATTGTGTATGGTTTGTGTGCTTAGTAGATAGCACATAGGAAAATTTTTTAGAGTTTTACAGTGTGTAAAACTGGAAAAAAAGAAAATAAATAAAATAAATTTGTTTGGTTTATTGGATAATGAAATACAAATTTTAATAAATTTTAAGATGGAACACTAGGGTTTAGTGTGAGAACAAGGTTAGAAAATTTTTTAAATCAATTGAGTTCAGAGAAAGGATGCGGATAGTGGCTCGAGAGTTTACACAAAGACGGAGTTGGGTTTTGTGAAATTCTGGAAATTTATTCCAGTTCTTGCATAAGAAAAAGGAATAAAGTTGAACTCATGAAAATTTTGAGTTGTATGGATGCAGTATTCAAGTTACTACATGTAGAAGTAGCAAGGAAGGCTACTAATGGAAATGAAAAAAAAAATGAGGTGGAGAAATTTTGTGGTTGGGTTTTGGTGTAAGCGAAGAAAGATAAAGAAAATAAATTTTATAAATTTATTTGGGTGTTCTAGAAAATGAGAAAAAATATGAGGTGAAGAAAATAATTTTCTAAGGTTTTACAAGTTGTAATATTGAATAAGATAAATTTTATAAATTTATTTGGGTCTGAAAATGAAAAAAATAGGTATATTTTTTTTTGTGTATCTTCGATGGTGGAAAAATGAAAAAAAGTGTATACTTATGTTTTTTTAGGTATTTTCAATAGTATGTGTGAAAAAAAAAAAGTATATGTATTTTTTTGGGTGATTTCGACAAAGAAAAAAAAAATGCTTTCCCGAAGAGGAGAAGCTGACTGTTGAGCTCTTTGCTTGGCTGTGTCCTGTCTCAATCAGGACATTGTATTTGTGACACATGAGTTTTAGGAGCTTGTTGGCTAGGAAATTTATATTGCAAGACAATGATTTGTACAGCTTGGGGTAGTTAGTTTGCTGGAAATAGTGTTTGCATCCCTGAGGATTGTGAAAAGAGCAAGGTTGGAACATTAGAGGAATTGTATTGCAATAGGAGGCTTGGTCGGGTGGATTATATTGCAATATAGAGGTGTGCAGAAAAAAAAATTGTATTGCAAGAGAAGGCAGGGGGCTGAAAGTTGTGTTGCAATACAGGTGATAATATTGTGACCAACAGTAATAGTGAGCAGTATATAGACGATGCAATGTGATCAATGTGACAGTAAATTCGAAAAAAAAAAATTTGAAAAAAATAAAATAAAATCAAATCAAATGAGAGAAAATTTTAAAAAAAAATGAAATTAGCAAAAATAAAACTTTTGTTGATAAATATGATTTAATATATTGGATAAATGGTCTTGCATTGCTTATGAATACGAAATTTGGAAATATCTGGCCCGATTACGTATGCATAGTGTCTCGAAGTTTGCATTTACACCCTTTGAGATCGTGAGTGTGTTGCATGTTTTGATTGTGATTTTATGTTTCAAGTGCGTGAAGGACATATACATTATGATGTATATGGGAATTATGATTGCGCGATTGTTGCGTAGGAAATTATATGCATGGTGTAATGCGTATAGGAAAAAGGGTGAATTCTAAGGTTAGGAACTATGACCTTAGGGATTTGGATACGAAAATGAACAAGAAAGCTTAGAATTTTATTGAAATAAATGAATTGAGTGGTTTAGATTTAGTAGGAAATGAACGGGTCAGTTCATGGTTGTCAATTCTATTAGTAATTGGCATGTGCATTGCTAGTTAGACTGAAATGAAAATTAAATGATTCTTGTTGTCATTGGAAATATGTAGATGGCTAGTAGGGCGAGGGATGAGAGGGCATCCAGTGCGGTCGGTACACAGTATTTGATCACGACCTTTTTGCTGAGGCATGGTGTGTTTCTTCATTGCAATTCATGCGTGGTGAAGTCGGGAGGTCTAATAACCTCCAGAAGTTTAGGGCGCATCATCCTCCGATGGGGAGGAGATCCGATGGTGGCAAACCATTGGTTCATCTCAGTTAGGAAGGTGGTAGAGGAGGTTGTAGGAGAGTGCCTCGACCTGCACGAGATGAAGTATTTGTGTTCGGCTAGAGATTGAGAACGAAATATATGGTGGAAAAGGGCAAGGACCTCTAGAGACCTTGGAAGAGCCTTTGTATGTAGGTTCTCCCCTAGAGTTAGGAGAGGAATAAGGATGATATGTCGAGGATTTGTGAGTTGGATATCTCGGGGACTCTACTCCCTTGATGGACTGAGGATAAATGGACGTATCGGGTTGCTTCATGAGCCTTACCCTAGAGGACGATGAGAGACTAGACTTAGATCTACCTCGAGTAGTGTGCGAGTATGTGGATATTTTCCCAATGAGCTATACGGGCTACCTCCACCATAGGGTCGTAAACTTAGTGTCGAGTTACACCTGGTACTTCACCCCATCTCTATGACTCACTTGCTAGGATGACACAGTTGAGTTCTGAGGAACTCGAGTCCCGATTCTGGGGCTATTGGACAAGAGGTTCATTAGGCCAAGGCACTTTACCATAGGCGCTCGGTTCTATTGCAAAAAAGAAGGACCAGAAGACCCTTCGGCCCATTGCATTGACTCTGAGGCGGTTAGGCAGGGCTTACGATCGAGAATCGGTACCATTGCAGGGATTGAAAGATTGTTGTCCAGTTGAGAGGAGGCGCAGTCTGCTCAGGAATGAGCTATACGCCTTTGGTTACCATTAGTTGAGGTTAGAGACAAATATCCTAAGAGCCAGTTTAGGAGCGCGTTATGGGCACTTTGAATTCACGGTGATGCCTTTGGATTGACGAATCACATTACTTGACATTCATGGATCTCATGCATAGGGTATTCCAACCTATCACAGATCGGTTCAGCCATTAGTCTTCATGGATGACATTTTGATATACTCCGGTCAGTGGGAGCATGAGTATCACTTGAGGATTGTTTACAGTTGTTGAGAGACCAGTAGTTGTAGGCGGCTCAAAGTTCGGTAGAGTGCAAGTTTTGGCTTCTTGAGGGTGAGATTTTGGGACATGGTGTCGATCGGGCGTGTCGGTGGACCTAGAAGGTTGAGGCCGTGATGGGTTAGGGAGAGGCCAGAATGTCAATCTTGAATCGTAGTTCTTAGGATTGGCTGGGTATTCGGAGGTCGAATGGGTACGAGTTATCCGTCGGGCGGAGGTGTTAGGACTTAAGCCCTCTGGGACATGGACTCCATGGTTGGGACATTCTGACCATAGAGAGAGAGATCGGATGTCGGAACACTCGGGATGGGGTGTTGGTAGCAAGGAGGATCAGGCCTTCGCCTGGTTTCGGAGCGGAAGACTTCACTAGCCACTTTGAGTTTCGGGGTAGGGCGAGATTTGGCATGTGAGATGGATTGCCCCGAGAGACGGGGATCCCGGAGACTTTGGGACAATGCGGTCCCGAGTTAGCCAAATCAAACAGGGGAGAGTATACGGTTCCATTCCTCCACACCACAGTATGGTCGGAAGACAGGTTTTAGTTTTGGGGTGCTATCTGTGGCTTCCCGGCGACAGATAAATTTGGGGACCCCGGTGTGGGTCGAAGTCGGGGACGGATCGGAGTTACAGCGTGGGCGTGGTGGACCTTAGAGATTGGTAGACATATTGGTTGTTGATGTCGGGCTTGACATGGATGAGTTAATGACCATCGCGGGTTGTCGATAGTGGGACCTTAAGTAGGGTTGTCATACAGGCCGACCCCTTAGGTGGGCTTAGAGGTTAAGGCCTTTAGAGAAACCGGGGGCCAGATGTTCTTCCTAGGATGTAGGGTGAGAATTGATCGATGGAGTCGGGATTATGAGTGAGATCTAGAGATTCTGCTCGCGTTGGACCTCGGGATTGGGTGTCACGTATGGCATTATTACGTTCGTGTGCGGTAACATCGCGTCGGAGTCGGGTGGGTGCAGTCACGTCATTCACCACTCTTTGAGGTGGGTTGGGTTTGTCTTTAGGACTACGTCAATGAAGACTCATAGTTCGATTCGATTAAATGAAGAATAATTAAAGTGTGGGGCGAAGCAAAGGGATTCGTTAATCCCTAAGAGTGAGGCTCAGGAATTAGGGTGTAAGAGACCCAGGAGGTATCCAGAATTTCTATGTAGATTGTAGAGACCCGTGGAGATATCAGAAATTCTGTTATGAATGTAAGAAGGCTCGAGAAGTGTAAGCCGAAGAGTTATGATGATCGAGATGAAAGCACGGTCGGGTTATCGTAGACTTGAGGTTGAGTGATGAAGTCGGGAGTATTCAGATTTGGATACCTTTGGGAATTGCATTTGGGTGTTGTTGAGCTGCGAGGCTGGTACATGGATGTCATTCATGACATGGACTAGGATTGACGATCCATTGGATTGTCGTGATTATGAAACCTTGGGAAGGTCGAGCGTTTACACGAAGCAAGGTTGTTTAGGGTTACATGTTGTGTGGATTATATACAAATTAATCGAGAGGACCGCGTTGCTAGGTCATGAGGTGGGGATCAATTGCCCTGTAGTGGAATTAAGCCTGCAAGCAATAGTTGTCGGTAGTATCTGAATCTTTCATGAGGCATTGTATGGGAGACCGTGGGTCTGCAGGTGCATGTTGGATAGAGGTGGGAGGAGCTCCGTGGTCACGATCGTTAGAGACACCTTGAGAAGGTGAGCTTGATCTGACAGGCGTCTTCTCACGGCTCAGTCGGCGGAGAGCTATGCGGATGTCTTGATGTCGATATAGAATTCGAGGGTTGGGGATCACATCTTCTTGGAAGGTGATGCAAGAGGAAGTGGTTAGGTTAATGAGCGAGGGAAGCTATCAGAGTTTATTGGGCCTTCGGGATCTTTCAGAGGATAGACAGCATTGCGTGCGGTTGGCATTACCGCTCGACATGTCAGAGTGTCACGGTATTTCACGTCTCCCATGCTCGGGAAGTATACTCGGATCTGACTCGTGGTGGATTGGGAATGAATGAGGTTGACAACGATGGGACCTTGACGAGGAGAGGACCGATGCGTGGATGGCCAGTGATCGGGTTTGCGGCCTTGAGGCCCAGTGAGATTTGAAATGAGGGTGCAATCGTGTTATGGGTGGAGGAGTCAACGTGGGACGCGAGGACACGATGCTGGTCTATCCGCTTCCTTGTTTAGGGATGAAGGTGCGTGGTTTAGTGATTTACAGCCATGGTATAGTGCCGTTGCATATGCATGTGTTGTGTTGTGATTTTCGAAATTTCGGATGAAATTCCTTTTAGAGGAGGAATGTAAGACCCGAGAAATTCCAATTTCTGGAAAAAAGGGCAAAATCGTAATTTTGGCTACAAAATTGTAATTTCGGTTAAAAATCCAAAATTTATTCTCTAGATCTCGGATGATGAAATGGATTTCACCGTTGGAATCATCTCGCAAAATCTAGCTACCACGTCGAATTTCGTCGAATTAAAGGCGGTCGAATTTACGTTTCGAGACATCGAGTTTCGGGTGCAGCGACTTGAGATGTGACAAAAAGTCACATAACATGTACACATGTTATACATATTTGCATGAGTAGAGAAATGATGGAAATGGAAGGCTAGAGATAGTGCAAATGTCGAAAATCCAAGAGTAAGGACATATATGGCATTATAGAAATTGTCTTAAATGATAATAAGACAAAAGTTAGAATAGTGGTTGTCTTCTCCAACAAAAAGAAGACCAAAACGTGAGAAAGGGGAATCGGCAGTGGCTACTGGTTTTGGTGATTTAGAGAGAGAAGGTGTACCTTTTCTCTAGGTTTTCGGGAGATCGGACCGTCGGTCGACGGAAGCGAAAAAGGAGCTCTACGGAGAGGACAAGCAGCGTGGACTCCGGTTTTAAGGAGTTTCGACAAACTCAGGTAATTATAGGATTTATCCTAATTGGGTTTTACACTTTATTTCAAGTGTTTTATAATGTTTCGGTTGGTTTAGGCGCGAAACGGCCATTTGATGGAGATCCAAAAACTTGGGGCCAGTGTAAATTATGGAGCTCAAATGGATGGCACATGTGATCGTGGCTTGTGTTGGGGAGCTAGTACAGGTGTTATTTCATAAATTATGAAATTAATTGTGTTTATTGATATTATGAGGCGGGAATGGCAAATTCGGGTTCCCAAAGTGAGCCAGATGATTTGATGAGTGGTTAGACGATGGCAAGAGGTTTCTTTGTTCATATGAATAGTGACACAAAATAATGTTTGTGTGAAAGCGTGTTTAATTAAGTGAATTCAAGTTGAATTGCTCGTGTTTGATCATTAGCTCCGTGAGCTAAAATTTTTGATGTAAATGGATTGTGAAATTACACTTGATGTTTGTGTTATTTAAAATTATGTGAATATATGCATGATTATATATTTACAATGTGTTATAATTGTATTGGAATTGGCATCGTACATTCCATATCTGTTGAGTATTAAGCGATAGGAGTGAGTGCATGAGGTGGTTTATTGAGAGAGTGGTTTTGGAGGATTGACTAATAATAATATTTATAGTCCCGAATGAAGTATCAATCGTCGGTCGACCAGATTGATATCCATCGGAGTAGTCGTATAAAATATCAATGTCGGTCATTGATTGATATACATCGGTAAGATCCACTAAATATAACATCGGAGATGGTCCACTACTTATGTCGGTAGTCACAAATAAAGCAATATCTTTGTTGAAAATAATGTTCTCATACGTGGCTTGGGCAGTGTGGGGAGTCGGTGAGACACAGGTGTCAGTTGTTCGGTGAACATTCAAGTGGATCATGTATTTTGGCAGATGTGTGTTTCATTTTGGTAGTATGCACTTAGGTGGAGAGTAGCCCCGTTTGGGTGATTCCACTGCGGCGATAGCTCACCTGTCGAGATATTATTTTCAGATGCAGGCGCTCGAGATGGCTCATCATATTGCTTTTAGAAGAAAGCCAGGGTTGTAGTTGGCGTTTGTTGTGTATATATATTAGAATGTTTCATTTAATATATGTTGTATAAATAATTTATTAACTCTTGAAAAACTATTGGATATAGTTTGGATATATTGTGATGAGTGTTGTATTGTGAGCCCCAGTAGCGGTTTTACTCATAGTTGTTATATTAGTTGTTGGGACAGTTATATCTGGGTTATGTATCCGGGTAGAGCTCCGTACAAGGAGACTACGCGATTTTACGTCGAGAAATGTAGTCACGAGCATTCATGAGTGTTCAGCGGGTTGTGGGGTGTCGCGATTCCTCAGTTTTGGGCGTCTGCATTCAAGACAAAACCCGGCTACCAAGGTGCAGGCTTTAACTATGGCTGATTTTTATCCAAACCTTAGGATTTTGATTAAACCTTTATTTCAAAGGTTAAAGAAAAATCCTACTCCATGGTCAAATGAACATACCCAAGTAGTCAAACAAGTTAAGTTCCAAGTCAAGGAACTTCCCTGCTTAGGAATCCTACACCCAGAAGCCTTTCCTATAATAGAGACAGACGCCTCAAATATAGGATATGGTGGGATATTAAAACAAGATTTTGAAAATAAAATTTCAATTGTAAGGTTTCACTCTGGTGTTTGGAGTGGTCCTCAAATGAATTACTCAACGGTTAAAGATGTTTCATCACATTGTTTTGCATTCAAAAAATTTCAAGTGATGTTTCAGTAAAATTGTACTGAGTTGATTACCAGCATGAAAAGAATCTTGCAAAAGATGTTCAAAATTTAGTTTCAAAGCAGATTTTTTCCAGATGTGAGCAATTTTATCACATTTTGATTTTGAAATAGGTATCAAAGTTCTTCAAATGTTCTTGAATTCCTTTCCACGAGGATTTTTACGAGGAAAATATGAACAAACAGACCCCATCAAACCAACAGCAAAGAATCATATGCTATGCGAGCTCAAAACTTCAGTGTTTTAAGTATTAGGTAATCTGAACCAAATACCTAGGATTCTTAGTCACACTTTATCAAACAAAAGAACCTAAAATGCTTATTCAGGTTCTAGAGGCAGATCATAAATCTGCTTCAAGCTCTTTTGAGATCAAAAATATTTTTCAAAAAGACAAATACTTTTTAACAAATGAGATTTCTAAAACCCGTAGATTCTACGAATTTATACTCGTAGATACGGAATCTATTCAAGTATCTCATGTCAAAAACCCTAAGGGTATTGACTTTGCATATTCAAAGTGCAATATTTTAAAAATTATTTCATAAAAGGATTGGGAACAAAATCCTTATACTCCTGAAACAACAATTTTTACGAAAATTTTGTTCCACAAACCTTTGACTACATTGATTACAAAAATGCATGGTATAACACTTTTTATGTTGAACTGACTTCACATTCACAGTT
This sequence comes from Tetrastigma voinierianum, assembly GCA_016808115.1. Classification (NCBI taxonomy): domain Eukaryota; kingdom Viridiplantae; phylum Streptophyta; class Magnoliopsida; order Vitales; family Vitaceae; genus Tetrastigma; species Tetrastigma voinierianum. Next base: position 194,780 of record JAEQBH010002957.1, on the reverse strand, counting down.
CTTTAATTGGGAAAAAATGCAAAATCTTTCCAAATTGGTTTCGGGAATGGTGGTTGTTTCTTGTTGCCTCAAATATTTTATGTCTGAAATCCATGAATCTTTATTTATTTCAAAGCTAATTGAAAACTTTTCCGCCCGGGAAGCAGTTATTTACTCTCTTTGTTCTCAATTTAGTCCCTTGGATTCTTTGTTGGGAGACACATCCCCATCATTTTTGGCTCCATTTCCTCGACATTTGGCTGAGATTCAGAATTAAATGGTGGGCCGCTTTCAAAATTTCAGCCCGAGTAATTTGAGTCCATTACAAAGGTTGGTTGGATTCACAAAGCCCCGAATCAAAAAGCCCGCCCAAAGTCGAAAGGTACCTACTTGGACCCGGTAGCTGCCGGAATGACCGTGGCCCCAAACTCCTTCAAAAATTCATTTCCTTCAAATTCGACCTACTCAGGGCCTATCTCAAAAGTCCAAAACAATAGGCGAGACATTGTCCCGACTTGCAGACTGGACTCGGATGAGGAGAATCGCATCGGCTTAACATTCCAGTAGTAAAAGACATGTGCCCATGGTCTCCCTCCTCCCTTAGTGTGGGAATCACAACATTTCCAAAAGTCTATGTTCCAGAGAGTTCACAGGATCAAAGCCTCCAAGGCATCAAATTTTCAAGTTAATTATTGATCGTTTTGAAGAGGACTCATGGAATGAGTTAATCCAAATGGTGGAGGATTCGTTGGATCTCACCTAGTCAGTGAAGAAGTGACTGATGTGACATGATGTCCCCACTACCAAAAAGCATTCAAAAGAAGATTATAAGATTTTTATTTTTGAAAAGCAGATTCCCTTTCCAAAGTAGACAAAAGAAATTGTTGGTCTTGACTCAACAAGATTGTTTTTGAATTTTCAAAGTTCACATGCTCAACACTATGTGGACGTCAAATATTATTTTCAAATCCACGAATTCCAAAGGCTTTGAAGTCCGGAAAAATTCCTATATAAAGAGGGGATGTCTCCTTGAGAAGTAGGCTAAGTTTTAGAGTGAGAAAAATCAAGAGAGAGTTTTCTTGTGAAACTGTAACCTGCTCAAGCACTGTACAATCTTTCATGTTCAAAGTTTCAAGCATTGTAAGTTTTCAAATTCAAATAAAAGTTTCTTTTGATTCAAATATTTGTGTACTGTTTTTATGTTTATACTGTTCAAATATTTTACCTTCAAAAGTATATAAGGTTAGGCTTGGTAACCTCACGGACACACAGCGCAGGTTTCAATAGGAAACCTCTGTTGTAACAATGCCATCGTACTATTGAAGAATTTAAATTTTCAAAGTTTGTTTATCGTTAAAAGATCCTGCATAGAATTGGTATCAGAGCCACGTTCTTTCAAATTTTTGATGATATATGTTGTTATACCCTATTATTTTAATTGTGATTCCCACAGTTAGTGTTGGTCAGCCCTTGTGTCCGTTGGTCAGCCGTAATTCCCTGTTGTGATGGGTAGGTGGTCCCGGTGGTGGTCCCTCTAAGTGTTAGAATTCCAATTACTGTAGTAAGGGTAGAAATGGAAATTTTCATCAAAAAACTTGTAGGAACAAGTTCAAGTACTAGTTCATCTAGGATCGATGAACATCTTAGACAAATTCAAGAAAATACTCAAAGATATGAAAACAAATTGTCTGTTTCCATAGAAGATTGGGAACAGTACATCAAAAATTGGGAAATGCCAAAACAAAACATTAAGGTACTTCAAAGTAGAAATTTTAGATTTAAAAAGATTATAGGATTAAAATCTCTAAGAATACACACTCATTGGATGAGGCGAAAGCAGTTGAACTTATCTAAGAGACCTAGGAGCCGTTACAAAGGAAAATTTTAAATTCTACATATAGGGTATACGAGTAGCATTCAAACCTTTAGCGAGTTAGGGTTAGACAAGCCTATATACATATGTGTGTTTTAGACATAATCAATTCCAAGACTCCCTTCTAGGGTTAATGCAAGCATCATTTGGACCGGTGTATTTTACTTTGTTATCCCAGGCCTAAATTGGAAGTATGATTATCAAGTATTCATAAACTTAACCTAAACATCCAAGCCAAAACTATGACATGGATCCTAGATCGAAATATGCCCTGTGTAAGATATCTTGTAAGTAATGACTTCGATGATTAACCCAAAATTACCTTTATCCTTCCCAAAAGATCAAACATTAATTTTGCAAGCAAATAAAAAGAACTCTACAGTCATAATACCAAAACCAATTCCTTGGGAATGTTTAACACAATCTAAGGAATGGAATTTCAAACAACTTTTAGCTCCAAAACCAATTGAACAACCAAAACTTATGTCTATCATAGATGATGGACAGGGAAATATTCAAATTAATTTAATTTAGAAAAGAACATCCTAGAAGATCATATTCTCTGAATCTTGAATTCCTTTAGAAATTCGAACTCCTTCCGAGAGAAGGTCAAATGTCACGATCCAAACACAAGTAGAAAAGTAGACTATTCATCCTATAATTCGATTTAAATATACAAAAAAGAAATGACCCCGGAAATATCCAAAATTCTCTAGATAGGTCTCAACATATTCCCAAATGATACATGTAAGTGAAAGAGCCTTCTGGCTCATGATGATGACAACGAAGGGAATGTGTTTAAAATGACAAATTTTTAAGAAATGAAACAAAATCATTAAAACATCTTTGAGAAAAGCAAATGGTTTTCTCAACATTAACAAAAGAACAACAAGAAAATTTAGAGCACAATGGTATCAAACAATGAAGCAATGGAAATGAATATTCGATGTTTCATATTTAATCTTTGTCTTTATAAACAATCAAATAAACTATCCTTTGCGAAATAAATATGTTTGAAAGATTAGTTCAATACTACTTCTGAAAGGAAGTAGTATCTACTCATCCTCCTTTAGAAGAAATAAAAATAAAAGCACAAGGTGTAGAAATCATAGCCTCACCTTTCAAAACTGTAAATGAGGATGAAACAAGAAGCATAAAATTAAGAGATATAAAGTCACTTGACAAAATAATTTTAAAAACCAAATTTTGGGAACAATTTCTTCTCAATTAAATGAGTGAGAAAAATATTCCTATAATACTTCTAAAATAAAAGTTGAAAAAGAAAAGTAAAAATGGAAAATCCATATTCAGGCTTTCAATTTAAATTAGGAAATAAAAATAATGATGATTTAGTAAAAATTTTAAGTCAAAAACTGGCATATATGGAATTAATGATGATTTAGTAAAAATTTTAAGTCAAAAACTGGCATATATGGAATTAAAAGACCCTTCATCTTCCAAAGATCAAATAAATTTCATAAGTGGTTCAGAAACAAGTTCTTCTGTTTCAGAAAAATCTACATAAAATTTAGAAAATTCAGGACAAGAAATTGAACAAATAAATAAACTGAAAACTTGGCATAAAAGATCAAAAAACTTTTATCAAAGACCAACTCCTCCAGATTTACAATTTGAGGAAAGACAGCAAAAACAAAATAGTTATAATAATTGTGACATCTATTCTTGGAATATAGATGATCTCTCTTAACATGAAATCTTTGTTCTTCGCGAGTAAATGGAACATAGCGCCTGTTGGCCAGAAGGTGATGATCATAATGCTTTCCAGATACTTTTATCAGGATTCACTGGAACATTAAAATTTTGGTGGGAAAACTTTCTCACTGACAAAGAAAGATTTTATGTACAAAAAAGCATAAATGAGGATGGAGAACAAGATGCAGTCCTAAGACTCATGTATGCTATAACAAAACACTTTATAGGTGATCCAAAAGTTTTTGAAGAAAGAAGTTCAAAAATCCTTCAAAACTTAAGATGCAGAACACTTAGTGATTTTAAATGGTATCATGATGTGTTCTTAGCAAAATTAATGACCAGAGAGGATGCAAGAGCTTCTTTTTGGAAAAAAAAAATTTTTATGGACTTCCAAGGGCTCTTACTAAAAAGGTTCAGGAAACTCTTAGAAAAAAACATAATGGAACAATTCCTTATGAAGATCTTACTTATGGAGATCTTAGGCTTAAGATCAGAAAAAAAAACAAGGAAGGATAAAGGACCCATAATTAATAATAAAATTCTCATAAATGATATGCCCATCATCTTCTTGAAAATATAATCAATATATTTTTGTAGAAATTATTAATTATACCTCCTAAGTTCTTAATTCTCCCATAAACATAATTACTTGAATTCATATGAAAAGATTGACACGAATTTTGATGTTTCATTTTAGGTATTCTTATTTCTTCTTTAGTTATAAGTATGTACGCTGCCCATGAAGACTAATATCCAATTCCATTTATTTTTCTACATTTCAGTGAGAAATAAACTCATCCTTTTACCATTCATTCATATTCTTTTTATATATAATTGATGCTTTTTTTATGTTTGAAATTTTGGCCTATCTTTTAGATTTTTCTAAAATGTTGGCCTATCTTATAGGATCATTAGGAAAATAAATTTGAATTGGTAAATAAAAAATCTCATTCCTAAAAATACTCAAATCTAAAGACATCAATTAATATAAAAAAATAAAAAATAAAGAGTGATAAAGATAAATTGAAAGAATATCTGGACTTACCTTTCAGGCGGGAGAATGATCTTCTCTGAACTTTTCGATAAGGGAGGCTGGGTCTTCCTCATATAGCAGCAAGCAATGATCAATATAACTTTTCTCTCTACCTCCCTCCACCTCTTTTTTCTTTTTTTCCCTTTTAATTTCTTCTCGTTAGAGAATTGCCGACCCCATTTTTCCTGGTCTACAGTATGACATCACATATGTCATTAGATATATATAGTAACTTGGATATCATGTAGTCCCATGAATGTACTAAGGATATTATATCTTGTTAGAAATGATATTCTAAAATATACACATGTTATCTAATGGTATGATATCCTATATATCGTGTAAATCAAATAAGGCAAAAAAAATGTGAAGTGGTAAAGGAAGGCTATTTATGAGGGATTATAAAGATTTGATTTCTCTTTATAGCAAGACAAGTTTATTTACAAATATTTTACACAGAAAATACGGATAAATATCTTTAAAATATATACTCAATTGTTTTCTAAAAAGTGTTGTATTTCTAATAAACCTGTCAAACCACACTATTATCATGAAATTTTTCTTTATAAATAGCTGTATGAAAATGACTTGTAAGAAGACAATATTTTGGCTGTATTAAATAACAAAATTGAAGGAAAAGCATGAAGAAGTTTCTCTTTATTCTTGTTCTTCTCGTCTTGGCTACTGGTAAGATTTTCTAGTCACTATTTCTCTCTCTCTCTCTCACTCAGACAGCATCCATAGGTCTCTCTCTATTAGTTTGCCTATTCATGGGTTCTCCTTCGGTTAGTTTTTATATACTAAGGTTTATATTTTTTAAAATAGAAAATAAATAACATTTTTGTTAAAATAACAAACAACAAAAAATAAGCAAAGAAAGTAGAGATTTATCTTAGTTTCTTAAAATCTCTTATAAAAATTGGGATTAGGTAGTAAATTTTTAAATATTTGTTTATATTTTTAAATATAAATCAATTTTAAAGTCACTTCCTTTATTATTTTGTTTTATTAATTTTTTAGTAATTGTATATATTTTTAACGTTTAAATCAATTTTAAGGAATTTTTATTGTTCTTTAAGCCAATTATTTAATTATTATATTGATACATTTCAATATAATAATTAAATATTAATATACATAAATTTTTAATTGATTTCAATAATATTTTTGGGATTTATTACGAAAATCATTTTAACATTTTTTCTTTAATCTTTTAGCGAACCAAATATACCCTTACAATATGTTTTGATTCAGAAATGTTTGAGAAAAAATCGAAGGTTAGAAGGAAAGAAAATAGAAAAAAAAAGATAAACGAAAAGTGAAATAAAGAATAAATTTAAGTACCACTTATTTAACTTTTATATAAAAAATATATAACTTTTAATTTTTAATTATATATGATTTTTCTATATATATTTTTATAATATAACAAGATAAAAGCTTTTTTCTTGTAGAATCCTTGTAACTATCTTAGATTATGTTTAGTTAACAAACCCTCGGGGGTTGATTGTTTAACAAATAGATAATTAGCAAATTTCTTTTCTCCTTTCTATAATTATAAAGCTTTAAATACAAAACTAACAACAAAATGTGCTGCTAATGGATATAGTGAATTCCTAAATCTACTCCATTACAATTATCTTTAAAAATAAAAAATAAAATGTAACAATTAATTGAAATACCATTAAAATTTTTAAAGTTCACTGGCTCATTTCTTCCTTATAGAATGTGGAGTTTAGTTAATTCTTCTTTGGTAAGATTTTCCTGAGTCACTCTGGTCTCTATCTCCTCTCTAAATTTATATCTATTGGTCTTTCTATTAGTTGCCTCATCGCCGGCGAGGGTGGCTCGAGACAATTTGGGACTAAGCGATACTTCTAAATGAGGCCTTACATGTTTAGTGTTAATATTTTTTTATTTAAATTTAATTTTCTTGCTTTGAGTTGCAAAGTATTAATTAACGTTTATATTCAAGTTTTATACCATTTCTTTTCAATTGATAGTATATTTAATCCAGTTGTCTTTCTTATGACATAGTCGATCTTATTGGAATTTTATCAATTTAATTTTGAAAAGCTTCTTCACGAAGCAAGTGACGAGGTGGTAATAATATTCTATAAGCAATGCATGCATTTGGAAAGAATCTAGCCTTTTTATATAATTTAGTATCTCAATTGGCGTATTTTCTTTTGTTGTAAATTTCTTTTAAAACATTTAGTTCTAAAAAAATAAATCTAAGCCATCAATATGGAAAAAATTTTCGTGTTTTAAAGAGGAAACATTCGAGATCGGACAATATTGTTTTAAACTATCATTGGTCAATGAGGGATTTTAATTTTTCTAAGTTAAATAAAAAACCAAAAATATTTTAAGTACTTTTGTAATTGTTCAAATCTATTTTTAGTGAAGAAATAAGCTTGATCAATTATATATGTAAAATAATCAATTCTAAAAGATTCTTCAATAGATTGTGTACCTCATCATCGACATTTTCATCAGATTGTTTTTCTCACGAACTCGTTTTCACGAAACCAGGTTCTATACCCATTTCATGCAATCTCTTTAGATGAAATCATAGCATTTATGGAAATCCACTTTCCCTATATTTTTCAAAAATGAGACCTTTTAATTGATTTATAGCAATATCAATATGCATGTCTTTTGATTGTAAATATTTTACTAACTAAGTTGGCGGAAATAAAATATACTTGCAAATAGTCTAAATGCTTGATAAGAATTCAAAATTCTCGATCTCATATGTTGCTAAACAATTAGCTTCACTCCCTTGTTTTAGGATCTTCACTAGTTTCAAGCTAATTGCAATAATGCATCTCTTATTCTTGGAGCTTGAAATCTTATTGCTTTAACACTTTCAACACGACTTTCCCAACGTGATTGTGATAATGGCTTAAGAGTTAAACCTTGAATATTATCTTGTAAAATTTTCCATCGTTTTGTGAAAGATGAAAATAATGAATATATACGTTGTACTATTCCAAAAAATGATATAGCCTTAGAACAAGAGTTAGCCATATCACAAAGTACTAGATTTAAATTATGACAACCACATGGTGTGTAAAAATGCTCTAGGATTTATATTGAGTAGCCTTTTTTGTACATACTTTGATGTTTCCTTTCATATTAGACCCATTATCATGTCGCGTCCGTGCATCATTAATATCTAGTTCAAGATTATTTATTACATCTATAAGTTTATCAAATAAACCTTTTCCACTCGTATCATCTACCACTTTAATAAACTCCTAAAAAATATTCCTTCTATTTTTATTGAGACTTATTGTAATATCACATCGTAATATGAGAGACATTTGTTCTTGATGAGCACGCGTCGAGATACGATCAAGTATGATTGAATAATATTTTACTTCTTTAACTTTTTAATAATATTGCTTCTTACTTCATTTCTAACAAACTTATCAATTCATTTTGTATGTATGTCCAGAGATAATGGTTATGAATTCTATCTTGTTGAATCTGACGAGAGCACGTGTTTTCTTGCATTATCGGATCAAATTACTGTAATCATTTCAATTAAACTTAAAATTGCCATTATTTTCTTGATATATCTTTTTTCATTTTTTCCACGAAACTAAATTATTTTGAATTCTTTACAACGGCAATAATTCTTCTTACTAGCCACATTTTGCCAATATTCTTTTCTATTAATTTGTTCTTGGATACTGCGATCAATTGTTTATTTAGTTGCAATCTTGTTTCTAATTCAAATCCAAATATTCATATTGGTTTCTTATGCTCATTAGTTATTTCATGATTTTTTAAGCAACACCAATATTTCTCAATCTTTTGTTCCTTCATTAGCTAGTTTACTTGTAGAATAATTCATATTAGATAACTTGCAACAAAAACAAAATATTTTATCCAAATCTTTTAGAATATACCTAAACCATCTTCTATCAAGTGTTTCCCACGTTTGTTAATTTGCGAATATAATGTGTAGTGGAAAAAATGTCTAGAGTGTTCATCCTTAGGAAAATCTAAAATTATTATTTTATCTCTAATTGGACCATTTTCTGCTAATAAATCTCTTAATTTCGTATCAATATTTTTTCCATTGACTTGGATCATAAATATTTATATGACCATAATCACTTGTTTCATTAAGATTTTGATTGTCTTCTATTTCATTATCTTTTATTTCACTATTTTCTTTTTCAATATTTTCTATTTCATTATCCTCTATTTTATTATCTTTTATTTCAATATTTTCTACTTCAATATTTTTTATTTCATTATCTTCTATTTCATTATCTTTTATTTCAATATTTTCTATTTTTCAATATTTTATTTTATTCTCTTCTATTTCATTATCTACTTGTTTATTTTCAAAATTGCTAAATACAGAATTTTGTTACATTATTTTTCTTACTAATGCTCAAATTTATCAAGAGATCCTTTTGAGATTCTATTAGTTGATCTATTTTCTTTTTTTTTTTTTTTTTTTTTTATTTTTCGAAACATCCACTTGGTTGTCTTCTAGGTGTCATGTGTGTATATTATAAGCTATATAACAACAAACAAATATGAACAAAATATATGACAAACACAATGACAATATATAGTATAAATAAAAATATATAACAAAAAAATTTAAATTTATGAAACAATAGAGGCACACGGCTTGAAACAAATAAAACTGAGGATTGAAGAAGGGCCAAGTGAGTGGATCTTAGAATTGATCCCGGCTGACACTTGGCAAAAAAAAAAAAATTTGATGCGTGATATTGTGGGTGAGTGTGAGTTAGGGTTCTCACTTGCATGGGACTCGGGCGTGAGAGAGGCAGGAGAAGAAATAAGCGAGGAAGTAAGTTTTGTTTCATTTTGATAAGTGAGAGAAAGAAAAAAAAATGTTTGTGTTATTGGTTCTGGATTTCTAAGAGAGAGAGAGAATAAATTTAGACTATTAGTATTAGTAAATACCATGTTTGATTCTGAGAGAGAAGGGTTGAAGATATTAAAGGGGTGATTTGACTTTTGATATTTTTGGTGGTGATATGACTTTTCGGTTTTTTTTTTTTTTTTATTGTTCCTTTTTTTTTAGATATTTAATGTGGGAGTGGATTATGGGCCTAAAATAATTAGTTGGGCTTAAGAACTTTTGTACGTGAGTTATTTATAAATGTTTAAAAATTTGGGGCCTTTCTTGAAAGCCTAAAATAATTATCAGCTTAGCTTATATTACTAGCTTATTTATAAATGTTTAAAAAATGGGGCCTTTCTTGAATGGGGCCTAAAGCCCGTGCTTTTTATATCCGCTGGCTTCGTCGGCGTTCTCCGGAATGATTCCATGGTAGAAATTACATTTTACATGGAATGATTGTAATTAGTGTGCAACCATTACATGAGCACTTAGGTGGGGAGTAGCCTCTGTAGGAGTTATCTCTATTGGACGTGGTTCACCCTCGATGAGAAAACATTTCTCAAAGCAGGCGACACGATGGACGACGCCCAACCGAGGTCGCATCAGGAAGAAGGCCGACATGTGGCCTTGATATTCTATTTTGTAAAATATATTAGAACAAAATAGTTTATTATATAATTTGTATATGAGTGTTGTAATAAACTTCTATGACTATTGTGACATAGTCTGCAATATTTGAGTATGGTTGAAAAGACCCGGTGGGGCTACTTTTACTCATAAATGAGTCTCGGTGAATGAGACACGATAGTATGGTATCAAGATATGCGATACCCACAGGTATTCCGTAGGTTGGCGGTTGGTCAACGAGACCCTCGGGGTTTGGGGCGTCACACTTATCATGGATAGTGAGGATCAAGTTTTACGAGGCAAGACTATGAGGCTAGTAAAAGTGTTGTGGTAGCACCAAGGAGTGGAGGAGGCAATAAGGGAACGCGAAAACACTAAACGTGCCAATTATCATTTCTTATTTGAGGATAAAGGTATGTTTTTTTATCATTTGATATTAAATGACTGCAGTATATGCATGTGATTGTATATGTTGTGTGTGTGAATTTGAGGAACGAGATTCTTTCAAGGGGGAAAGAATGTAAAACCCGAGTAAATTTAAATTTTTTCGAAAAAGGGCAAAACGATAAATTATTGCTAAATTACATGTTGTAGACCTGAAATTTTCTAGATATTGGATGACAAAACGAACCTCGCTGTTGGATTCTTCTCGCGAAATTTAGTTACCTAGACAAATTTCGTCGAATTCCGAGATAATTAGATTTTTCACCTTTTCGAGGCAATGGGTGACGGTGGATCCCAAGAACGAGATTTTTAGGAATATATTGAAAATTGGGAAATAAATTAATTAAAATTCATGTAAAATATTTTGAACTCATATGGACTATTTTAAAAATAACTTTACATATTTTTATATGAATGTGTGACAAATGGACTTCTAAGTAGGGTCACTTTTTACCATAAATGGACTCTCGCGGGTCATCAGGTTATATCAGCCCCGGATGGGTCACGTGATTGTATATTGTATAAAAGGTTTTTGATAGAGCTCGTACAAAGGAGACTATGTTCACTTTTTAAGCAAATTTGGATTCCCGGTAAATGGGACACAACGGTGTGGTATCGAGTTACACAATATCCATAGGCATTCTACAAGTTGATGGGTGATCAACGGACCCCTGAATTTTGTAAGACCTGAGAAATTCCAATTTCTGGAAAAAAATGGGCAAAATAGTAATTTCGGTTACAAAATGGTAATTTCAGTTAAAAATCCAAAATTTATTCTCTAGATATAGGATGATGACATGGATTTCTCAATTGAATTGTATCATAATCTAGCGCATGTCCACTTCTCACGACTCCGAGATAGCTCCGAAAGCTGGCACATTTTTTCGAGGCATCACGTTCGGTGTCGTAAAACGAATTTCTCGATGCGGACGAAAAGTCACATATAACAAGTACTCATGTGCCATAAGTGGTATGAGTAGAGAAATGATGAAAATGGACGGCCGAGATAGTGCCGAATGTCAAAACTGGGAAAAAAAGGACATAAATGTCATTTTTGGAATTGTTTTAAATTAGAAAAGGATAAAAGAGGAATAGTGTCATCATCTTCAAAAAGAAAAAGGAGAGAAAAACGTGAGGGGAGGGGAGTTTTACACAAGAAGCTTTAAATATGATTTTTTTCAGTGAGAGAGAGTCTTCCTTCTCTAGACAGGAGATCCGACCGTCGACCTGCCTTCGACAAGAAGGAGCTTTCACGCGAAGAGTGGCTTCGCAATGGATTTTAGAGTTTCCTCAAACTCCTGGAGGTGCAAGCCCTACTTGCTTAGTCTTTGGCTTAAGAACTATGTTGATGCTTGAAGTTGGCCGAGGCCGGTGAGGTTGATCGGTCCCAAAACTGGACCCGACTACTTAAATTATGGTCAGATCCGTGACTGCTCACGGACTGTTTGGGTGGCTAATGGTGTGATTCATGCCATGGATTGTATTTTGATGTATATGAGGCCGGAATCGGACGAGAAATATGAGTTCACAAAGTGAACCGATAATTTGTGTTTTGATAGGAACAGTAACCGAGGGTTTTACTGTTCCTGAACCAGTGATCACAAAATAATTTTTGTGAGAATATGTGTTTGGTCGAGTGATTCAAGTGGAATTGCTCTTGTTTGATCATTAGCCCAAGTGAGCTAATCTTTGGAGAGTGGAAATGTGAAATTACATAACATGATTGTGTGATTTAAATTATGTGAATATATGCATGCGATATATTCGCATGTGTTATGAGTTATTGAAATCGCATCACAATGCATTTCATATGCACTGGGACACCCTAGAGAGATAGGAGTGAGTGCATGAGGTAGTTTCTTAAGAGAACTGTTTCGGAGGGTAGACTAATAAATATAAAATATCAATCGTCGGAGTCAGCCCAATTGATAATATCGGAGGGTAGTCCATTCGGAGGGTAGTCCATATAAAATATCAATCTTCGGAGTCGGTCCAATTGATATATTTCGGAGGGTAGTCAACTAAATATAACATCGGAGACGGTCCACTACATAGATCGGAGGGTAGACCACAAACATAAACAAATAACTTTGTTTGAAATTAGTAATTCTCATACGAGGCTTAGCGTAGTGTGAGAAGCCTGGTGAGGAATCTAGCATTTGCATGATCAGTTGGGACATTCAAGTAGATCACGATTTCGATGTGTTTATTGTGACATTGCATATGCACTCTTAGGGTGGAGAGTAGCCCACTTAAAGGCTTCATTCCACTACCGAGCGATAGCTCCTCACCCCGTCGTGGGAATTTATTATTTAAGGGCACAGTGAGCGCACTCCGGGAGACGACTCATCATAGCCGCCAGAAGAAAAAGCTTCTAGTTTGCGGGGTTTGGTTTTGTGATACCACGGTATTGTAACTTTGTATTTTAATACGTGCTGTATAAGAGTAAAATTTTAACTCGTAACTATCAGATATAGTTGGCTGTTTATGAGTATTGGCTTACGGGCCCAAGAGGCCAAGTTTTTACCATGTGATTTTTATCGGGACAGATGTACAACGGGTAGAGCTCCCCATACGCGAGACTCGCCTTACTTTCGTGAGGGTGTTCCGCAACCCGACATCCACTACTATTATTCCACCTGCCGACGTGGTAGTCAACGGACTCCCTGCTTTGGGGCGCCACAGCTTGGCATCGCAGCTTCAGGGTATACGGTATCGCCCAGTAAATTTGCTCGGGGTAACCACCACTTGAGGAATACGGTGTTAGTATGAGATTACTCTTAGAAATCACGGACAAAAACTAGATACCCATAACTGTTTGGTGTGTTTTGTGTGATTTGATGAAATGTTGTGTGAATGTTTGATGAATGGTATGTATACCATGTTATGAGTTGTGAAATGTTGTGTGCTTAGTGATTAGCACATAGGAAAACTTTTGGGAGTTTTACAGTGAGCAAAACTGGAAGAATAAAATAAAAGAAATAAATTTTTAGAAATTTATTTGGTTTTTGGATGACAAAATAAAATTGTAATAAATTGTTGTTGAATGGAGGCAGTATTTAAGTTACTGCATGTAGGAAGTAGCAAGGAAGGCTACTGATAGAAATGAAAAAAAAAAGATTAAAGTTTAACTCATAAATTTTTGAGCGGTAACAAGAAGTAGCTAATGCGATCTTAGAGCAGCAGCTATTAGAGGTTTTGGAAAGAAAAAACATTATGTGAAGGGTGTAGTCGGAATGGCTATCGCCAATTTCCAGCACCAGGTCATGACCTACTTTCGGCGGTCGCACAAAGCAGACACCAGCGCAGTGTGGGCGGCCGCGCACGTAGCGTCACAAGATGACACCGCCGCCGAGCTCCCACGACCAGCGCGCAAGGCTAGCCGGGACCGCTTTTCTGGCCCTGTGTCACACATCATTTTGAGGTGGCGCATGGGTGGCGAAAAGAGAGAGTTCACGACATGGAAGTGAAGTCGCTGACATGGTTTTGGCGCGGCGCGCTGACAAGGACTAAACGGGCCCCCGGGTCGCGACATGGAAAAAATGGTGTCGCTGACGTGAAGCGTGGCGGGTCGAAGCGATTTGATGTCGCGACATCATTTTTGAGGTGGCGACATGGGTGCCAGTGGGGGAGGTCGCGACCTGGATTTTTGGAGTCGCGACTTAGAAATCCCACTGTGGGTAGAAACGAGGTCGCAACATGAAATTGATGTCGCGACATAAACAGTCTCTAAGAGGGTCGCGACTGGGCTTCGCTGCGGTCGCGACCGCTTGGGGGCCGACAGAGGAACGTAGGCGCACGCGACCCCGCTTGAGGTCGCGCGACCGATCGCTCGAGCGGCAACCCGACACCTACTCGATGTGTCGACACGTTCGGGCCGCCTGCGAATACCGTGCGCCGCACCCCATTTTCGAGGTCGCCACCGCGGTTTCGTCAAGCGTATGAGGTCGCCACTGCGCCACGACCAACGCTATGTGCGCGACCGTCGCCGAAGCAAGAACCGAGCTGGTTAGGCGCTGAAGACGCGCCGCGATCAACTTGTTGCAGCGCGCAGCCAGCCACCGACCGAGCACCGCGGGCGCGCAGCGTTCGGGCGCTGACCTGCTTCGGTGTGCGCACGTACACAACCATTTGTGACAAGGTAATCGCTAGTAATCACCGTTGGGACACTATTCGCGAGCACTGCTCATAGGGTAAAAAAATTTAAAAATTTTTGGTATGATTTAATATATAAGATAATCACACAAGCTACTATAAATGCATCTACAAGGGTATGTGAAATTTTTTTTCCTGCGGTATGAATAGTGTCTCTGGCCGTGGTTCGAGCCTTAGAGATACCGGTGATTGAGATTGAACTACCATGTTAATTGTGTAGATGACTAGAGACTTTAGGACGTAGAGACGCCCACGGCACCGATCGTGCACCACCGACATTCGACCACCACCCGCGTATTTGATCGCCAGGCCTGCTGAGGCCGTAAGGTAAACAAGTAAATGTCGCTATCGCACGCCCAGCATAGCAGTAGTCGTGGAGGTCCCAAGAAACTCAGAGATTTAGAGCGCACCAAATTCCCTTCGACATTCATAGGAAAGAGACCGATGGTGGCGTGCATCATTGGCTTTATGCGTATCGAGAACTACGCCCGGAAAAAGCGCCGAGATCACCCCACATGACCGTGTGATCGTTAGCCGCATCTCCAACTAGAGGGCGAGGCCCGGTATGGTGGAAAGATGCAAGCCAAGACTTCAGAGACCGGGTGTGCCATGACATGGGCGAGCTCTCAGCCGGTTCATGGGTGTGCACTCCCGAGACTGCGATAGGCACGCCAAGCGCATCGCAGCTTCCCTCGGAGCCTAAAGCAGTAGGCGACGATCGGTGGATGGACTACGTGGTTTGATTCACAGAGCTGCCCTCGATTTGCTGATGATTATGTGGCTTCACCGACCGCCAAGTGAGATCTCGAGAATGGACCAAGTTGTCCATTTAGGTTGGGGAATCGTAGCATTCCCCGCTTCGCCAGATATTACGGACTCTATGGTTTTGATACCGACCATGAGCGAGAGATGGAGGATGTCGGGCACTCGAGCAAGTGCAGATAGTAGTAAGAGTAGCGACGCCATTTTCTTTCGCCAGAGCAGGCCGAGTATGGGGTAGAGGGCAAGAGGATGAGGCTCACGTGCAGACGCCGTGAGTTCGTGGGCGTGTCTGGCGCGATCACACACGCCGAGCTCGCCAGACGCCCGCGCTATACAGTGGTACGTTTTGCTATCTCAATTCGGGGCAAGAGTGTTATTTGATTATGGTGCTTCTGAATTAATTCATTGCCGCATTAGTTGTGATCAAGTCGGGCCAGAGGTCGAGACCTGGGCAGCCTTTCAGAGTGTGAAAGTTCTCCCCGTGATTGGTGGCCAGAATCGACGATATGTCGTGCAGTCATACTGGTGAGATCCGTGACTCTACCTCACGCTGGACTCCAAGGATCATGGACATGTCGTGAAAGTTCGATGTTATCCTAGGGATGGATTGGCCGACAAATACTACGTGGTTGTTATCTATTTCGTGGAGCGTAGAGAAAGCTACCGCCATACACAGGACTAACATCAAGCAGAATTTGGGGGACAAACATGACATTTTTCCCCTATATAGTATAATGAACGTGTCGTGGACAATTAGCTTGGTTACGAGCGCCCACCCTAGAGTGACGAGGAGAGACAAGACGATCTACCCTCGAGTAAGGTACGAGTATGTGGATGTTTTTCCGTGACGAGCGATCGATCGCTCCAATGTAGGGTGTTAGACTTCAAGACGCAAAGCGTTAACTGGAGACTTTCACCATCTCTATGACCGCATAGATGGCACCTGCTGAGTTACAGAACTGCAGTCCGCCACGTGAGTTACCGGACAAAGGGTTCTATTACCGAGCACTTCACCACGGCGTCCGCTCGCCGCAAAGAAGAAAGACAAAGCATCCTTCGATCCAATGACTATAGACGCTGAATGTGGTTACGCATCAAGAATCTGATCCACACGAGGATCGACTACTTGTTTGATCAGTTGAGAGGAGCGAGCCTACTCCAAGATACCTTCGCACTAGTCACCATCACCGAGGTTGCGGATATGCATATCCCGCGACAGCGCCAGACGCGGCTATGGGCACTGGAAGCTACTTCGCAATGCCTTTTGATTGACGACGCGCCAACAACATTCATGGATCTCACGGCAGCACGTACTCCAACCCTATTTAGATCAGGGGTTTGTAGCTTCTTCACAGGATGACATACCTCGATCTACTCCTAGTCGAAAGGAGCATGAGTATCACTGAGGATTGTTTTACAAACGAGAGACCATCAGCCGTACGCTGCCCAAGAAGTGCAAGTTCTGGCTTATTGAGGTGAGATTTTTGGGACACATAGTGTCGCATCGAGGCCGCCGACTCCTGAGAAGGTCAAGGCAAGGACAGTCAGGGCAGGTCGAAGCTCGGGCCTCGAGATACAGTTTCTAGATCGGGCCGGGTATTACAAAGATTCACTGGTGATTTCTCGGGAATAGCGACCTATGACTAGGTCGACCGAAGGAGGTCAAGTTTGATTGATGACCGATGCGAGAAGCATTCCAAAGAGTCAAGAGGAGACAGCATCACTCCTATCTTGATAGTTCCGATAGGGGACAAGGGGTACACGGGGGCAGGTTGTGATGCCTCAGGCCGGGGATTGGGATGTGTTTTGATGCACCGAAGGGTAGTAGCTTATGGTTCCCGTCTAGTTAAGGAATCATGAGCAGAATTACCCCACACACACGGAAGTCAAGGCGAAGATCTCGCCTCAAGATTCGCGCCACTACTTATATGCATGAGGAGTTCAGTACTGCACTTCATAAAAGTCTCAAGTATATTTTCACGCAATGGGATCTCAATATGAGGCAAACGCCAGATGGATGAAGGTTCCCAGGATGATTATGATTTCATCCTCGCATTACCATCCCCGTAAGGCAATGGCGGCGATGCACTCGGCCCAAGTCACGAGGAGCATCAAGCAAGATAGCTTCTCGCGGGAGTGGCGATGCTCGAGACCGGTGGGACAAGCTGGGGGCTACGCACATCGCCCAGCGGTGCACAAGGTACGTTTGGGGAGTTTAGCAGCTGGCCAATCGGCCTTTGTTGAGCGTAGTGATTGAGTCCTGTGGACAAGACGCAGAGATGTTTGCTCATCGTGGATCGAGTACACAAAATGCGTGATGCGAGGGCTGGACCGTTCATGAAGATGGTAGTCTTCGATATAGGGGACGGGTGTAGTGGTTCCCCGCCTGATTTGAGAGGAGATTCTCAGTGAGTTTCAATCAAGCCGACATTTGTCGCACTCCAGTGGCACGAAGATGTAGCCTGATCTCGCCGTCGCATATCGGGAGTGGGATTTAAGAGAGACACGTAGGAACTTTGTTCGACAATACCCACGTGTCAGCGTGTTGGCGTCGCAGCACCGTAAGCCAACAGGCTACTCACCATCGAGGTGGTGCTGAGTGGAAGTGGAGCACGCCACGATGGACTTGTTACCCACTCGCCATGGACGCAGCTGGTAGGCATGACGTAGTACAGATATGGACGGCCACGAAGCCCAAGACATTTACCCTTGCGGATGACCTTTCTCCTCGAGAGATTTTGCTCTGCGAGGCCATTCTCGAGAGATAAACCCAAATCACAGGAGTACCAAGATCCATAGTGTCGATGTGGACCCGAGGTTTACGACGCACTTTTGGAAGAGTTTCCAAAAGCTACGCGGGCACACCTACCGATGATGAGCACAATTTTCCACCCCGCAGACAAACTGGTCACCCCGGTGAGGACTTTCATACGTGTGTTAGAGGACATGCTATGTGCACGCCATTCCGATCATAAGGGTAGTCGGGAAAGAAAGCACTCGTCTCTAGTGGAATTTGCCCATAACAACAAGTATCGCAAGTATGCCGTATGGCACCGTATGAGGCACCGTATGGGAGGCCAAGGCAGTCACCGTTATGTTGATCGAGGTGGGAGAGCTCCATCACCGGTCCCGACTGATTAGGAAAGACCTCCTCGAGAAGGTGAGCTTGATACGACAACGCCTTCTCACCCGCCGAGCCGACAAGAGTTATGCCGATGTGCGACGTTGACCCTTAGAGTTCGAGGTTGAGATCATGTTCTTCAAGGTGATGTCAAGAGGGAGAATGCCCGATTAAGCGTGAAGCCATCGAGGTTCATCGACCTTCGAGATTCTCGAGGGTAAACACCGGCTGCAGACGGCACAAGCACGCGCCCGCCATGTCGTGCCGTCCACGAGGTGCTTCACGCCTCCATGATCCGAAATATACCCGCATCCAGCCTGGCGTATGGATCGGGGTAGATCGGGAGGTTGACACCTGATGGGACCTTCGAGGAGGACCAGCGCGGTGCATCGTTGATAGCCGATCGTTTTTGCGGCGCACGCCAAGACCGAGGTTGGGTGAATGTACTATGGAGGCACTGTGGAGTGGAGGAGTTCACGTGGGAGTGCGAGAACACAATGCGGGCCACCTATCCCTTCTTGTTTAGAGATGAAGGTACGTGGTTTAGTCGTTAAAGATTTAAATGACTAGTCTACATGCATGGTAGAGTGCACGTTGCATATGCATGTAAGTGACAGATACCTGGTTCCGTACTCGATCTAAATTCCTTTTAAGAAGGAGAAGACCCGGGAAATTCCAATTTCGAAAAAGGGGCAAAATAATACCCCTGCCACAAAATGGTGTAATTTCGCAAAAATCCAAAATTTATTCTCTAGATCTCTGGATGATCTAAACTGATTTCACCGCTTGAATCGTATTGCAAAAATCTAGGGGCTAGCACATCGACTTCGTCGACTCCGAGACGCCTGAGTTGGCACGTTTAGAGGCATCGCGGTTCTGGGTGCAAGCAAATGAATTTCGATGCGACAAAAGTCACATATAACAAGTACTCATGTGCCATAAGTGGTATGAGTAGAGAAATGATGAAAATGGACGGCCGAGATAGTGTCGAATGTCAAAACTGGGAAAAGAAGGACATAAATGTCATTTTTGGAATTGTTTTAAGTTAGAAAAGGACAAAAGAGGAATAGTGTCATCCTCTTCAAAAAGAAAAAGAGGAGAAAAACGTGAGGGGAGGGGAGTCTTACACAGGAAGCTTCAAATCTGATTTTTTTAGTGAGAGAGAGTCTTCCTTCTAGATCAGCAGAGATCTCGACCGTCTGGGCGATCTTTCTGACAAGAAGGAAAATCGCTCTACAGGGAGAGGGCTTCGTGTGGGTATCGGATTTAGGGAGTTTCTCAAACTCCTTGAGTAGGGTTTCTCCTCACTTGGGTTTAGCCTGCTTGGGCGAACTATGTTGATGCTTGAGTCAAGCCGAGGTCATGAGGGGAAAGCCACTGGACGTGTCCCAAAACTTAGGACCGAATTGTTTGGAATTATGGAACCCAAATTTACGCCTGCGGATCTTTCACGGACTCCAAGCTTCTCGTGGCTAATGGTGTGATTCATGCCATGGATTGTATTTTGATGTGTATGAGGCTGAATCGGCAGAGAAATACGGATTCACAAAGTGAACCGATAATTTGTGTTTGATAGGAACAGTAAACGAGGGTTTTACTGTTCCCGAAACAGTGATCACAAAATAATTTTTGTGAAAATATGTGTTTGGTCGAGTGATTCAAGTGGAATTTCTTGTTTGATCATATTATTAGCCCAAGTGAGCTGGACCTTGGAGTGTGGAAATGGAAATTACATAACATGATTGTGTGATTTAAATTATGTGAATATATGCATGGTGATATATTTGCTTGTGTTATATGAGTTATTGAAATGACATCACAATGCATTTCATATGCACTGGGACACCCTAGATAGGAGTGAGTGCATGAGGTAGTTTCTTAAGAGAACTGTTTCAGAGGGTAGACTAATAAATATAAAATATCAATCATTGAAGTCAGCCCAATTGATAATATCAGAGGGTAGTCCATTCGGAGGGTAGTCCATATAAAATATCAATCTTCGGAGTCGGTCCAATTGATATATTTCGGAGGGTAGTCCACTAAATATAATGATTCGATTTCCACCCACTACATAGATCGGAGGGTAGACCACAAACATAAACAAATAACTTTGTTTGAAATTAGTAATTCTCATACGAGGCTTAGGCGAGTGTGAGAGAGCCTAAGTGAGAATCTACCTAGATGATCGCTAGACATTCAAGTAGGATCATGCATTCAAGCCGATGTGTATTTATTTTGGAGCATTGCATATGCACTTAGGTGGAGAGTAGCCCACTTAGGGCGATTCCACTATTGAGCGATAGCTCACCCCGTCGTGGGAATTTATTATTTCAGGTACAGGGAGCACATGGGGAGACGGCTCATCATAGAGGCCGCTTTAGAAGAAAGCCGAGTTGTGGCTTGGGTTTTGTGATGTACTACATGTATTAGAATTTATATTTTAATATGTGTTGTATAAGTGATAAATTCTTAACTCAGAATTATTGTATATAGTTGGTATGTTTATGAGTATTGGTTTATGGGCCCAAGAGGCCGTTTCTACTCATGTGATTTTTTATTGGGACAGGTAGAGCTCCCCGTACAAATGAGACTCTGCCCGATTTTTAGGAGTGGTGTCGGGTAACCCGACATCCACTACTACTCCGCGGGTTGACGGGTAGTATAATTTGAAGGAAAATGAAAAATAGGCTTAAACTTAATAAAATAATTTTATATGTTTTATTCAAACATAAGAATTAAGAAATTTAAAAATATGTAAAATTTTAATTATATTTGGTTTTCTTTTATATTTTCAACTATGGAACCAAACATGGGAAAAACATTTTCATTAGCATTTTTTTTTTTTGGTAATACTTTTTACAGTCCAAACGAACTTACTTTATTTAGAAAATAAGCTTTTCTCTTATATAACCTCTCAAAGGTTTATATATAAAATTAGAATTACAACTTTGGAGGTCAATAGGTTGAATATGAAAGTTTAGAATTACATCACAATATTACAAACTGAGAATGTAAATAATAATACTAATAATAATTTATCTACTCTAATGAATAAAATTGTGAACATTCCAAAAGTCCGGAAATATTGACTTGAAAATGTTAGTAAAATTCTGGTAGGGCAAGATATTTCTTATACAAATAAAAAATCATTCTACTGTTGTGATTTAAGAATTACTCATGCATTTTAAATTACTTCTCCCGAAGTTTAGTATGCATGATAGTTCTTCATAAATATGTCCATTTATGATAATGAAAATCAAATATTACAATAAGTTTCATTCCTTATTAAGTTTATTAATACTCTAACTTTAAATTCTTGGAATAGAAAAATAACTCTTAAAAACAAGTGAATGTATTGACATTGGGTATACAAGTGAGACATTGGAGTATGCTAAAACAAATATGTCTTACATAGTCTTACAAATCAACAAGTAGACTAAGCAGTACAAGACAGTGACATGCTTGTTCACAATGAATCTGTCTCATAGGCTTCAAAGCAAAAGCTCTGTTAATAGAATCAATCCCTTCTTGAAAGCATTAGAAAAGTGAATAAGCACCATATGGGGAGTTGAACTCGAATAAAAAAGTACATTTTTTTTAAGATAACCGTCTAAAAGGGACAAATCTTATCAAAAATTGTAAAACTAATATCTTTCATTGAAATCCAAACATAAATACTAAAAAACATACTTTCAGACATTTTGGGGGAGTCGAACTCGAATAAAAAAGTAATTCATTTTTTTATAGGATAACCGTTTAAAAGGGACAAATCTCATCAAAAATTGTAAAACTAATATCTTTCATTAAAATCCAAACATAAATACTAAAAAACATACTTTGAGGCATTTTTGGGGAGTTGAACTCGATTAAAAAAGTAATTCATTTTTTTTATAGGATAACCAATTAAAAGGGACAAATCTCATAAAAGATTATAAAACTAACATCTTTCATTGAAATCCAAACATAAATACAAAAAGACATATTTTCAAACAAAAATGCCCTATGAAATATAGTTATAATGTGGAGATGGGAGAAAATTACCTTAGGATTTAGTTATCATGTTGGGGATTTATCTTTACACTTTTAGGGACATTTTTGTTTGAAACGATATATTTTCAAGATTAATTTTATAAGAGGTTAGTTTTAGAAATAACTTTTATTTTTGTCCCTTTTAAACCAACTTATCTTCTTTCTATCTACTTTTTCTCGCTAAAAAGGAAAGAGTGATAGATAATAATAAAGTAAGCCAGTTCTTCCGGATTGTTCAATATATAAATGAAGAATTATCACTTACCATTTATCATGATAAGTAAAAACTGAAGTGAAAATATGCATTTTATTGATAACTAGTTAACTATTCTTTTAGTTGATAAAAAATATGAAAAGAAGCATATTTATTTCATATAATTTCCATTTAAATAAACTCATTTTGAGATTTCATACACTGTAATATGCTACTTGTTTAAAATAATGTAGTTAATTTTTAAATTGAAAAATGAGAAGTTCACGATAAGCTGTAACCGTTTATAATTAATTAAAACAAGATAAGGCAAAAAGAAATAGCTATATCTATATAATTGATCCAACATGCCATTCTCTCTTTAGGGAATTGACATATAATAAATTTGTTTAGTTTATCCTATTTAGTAATTATGCATAGTACATATGCAATACACTATTAACAACTACTTAACCCAAACAAATTGAAATAATTCTTATTTTTAGTTGAGTCATGTTAATAATAGGTTTTCTACTATATTTACCAATTCGAATACGACATGAATAATAAATGGATCATAAATAACAAATTCAAACATGATCCACCATTTAATCGTGGTAACACCTGATAATATATATGTGAACCATTTATTAATTTGATAATTTAAAAATAATATAAAATATAAATTCACTCATCAATTTTTAACACAACAATATATATAATGTAATAATCTATTTAAATATTAATTAACATAATAATTAGATGGGTCAAATTCATGTTTTGAGATTGACATGAATATAAACCATTTATTAAACAAGTTATACAGATCAACACCAATTTGACTCAAACACGATTATATTTAACCCAAACCTACGTATCGAGTTTGTCTTGTGTCCGTAGGTCATATAAAATTTTACCATGCCTATTGGGAACTACTCATATTCCTTGTGTCAATACCTTGCATCTACTTAACCCAAACAAATTGAAATAATTCTTATTTTTAGTTGAGTCATGTTAATAATAGGTTTTCTACTATATTTACCGATTCAAATACGACATGAATAATAAATGGATAAGAAATAACAAATTCAAACACGATCCAATTACTAATCGTGTAACACCATAATATATGTGTAACCCATTTATTAATTTGATAATTTAAAATAATATAAATATAACTAATTCATCAATTTTTAACACAAATAATATATATAATGGGTTAATCTATTTAAATATTAATTAACATAATAATTAGATGGGTCAAATTCATGTTTTGAGATTGACATGAATATAAACCATTTATTAAACAAGTTATACAGATCAACACCAATTTGACTCAAACACGATTATAGCGACCCAAACCCACAGATCGTAGTTTGTCTCAGTCCGTAGGTCATATGTACCTTACCATGCCTATTGGGAACTACTCATATTCCTTGTGTCAATACCTTGCATCTACTCTAAAGCATGAAAAAGTAATAGCGCATAAACTTCCTATAGTACCATATTGCTGAGTTAATTTCATATATTTTGTCAATACTTCGCTCCAGCATTTGTCCTTCCTTTTACTTTCAATATAAACTATATGTCACAACAAAATTTAAGGTACTTACTGGAATTACTATATCTAATTTCGGAAATATAATATTTCTGTGTCATATCATCTAATCATTGTGAAACATTCCAATAAGTCCTTCAGAGGTAACAAAGCTCCAAAATACTTGAATCTAAACATAATTAGAGATGGCAATGGGGCAGGTTTTTTCGGATTCTCACCCTTTTAAAGGGACGGGTATGGTTGTAATATAATCGCTCAGATTTTTTTTCCTCCCCAATCCGTGGCGAGTTTAAGTATTGCTTTTAGTCTTCTATTCCGCCTATTATATTAGAAAAATAATTTGATAATTATTTTATATTCTAATCAGAAGACCGGTAAATTCCAATTTCGAATAAGGGTAAAATCGTACTTTGACACAAAATTGTATCACGGTTAAAAACCGGTAATTAATTCTCTAGATCTCTGATGACAAAACGGAGCCGTACCGTTGAAATCGCCCTCGCGAAATCTAGCGCTAGCACGCAAAAATTTCGCAATTTTCCGAGACGTCTGAGCCCAAGACGCTCGAGGCATCGCTGCCTCGTGTGCCGTGAACGGCTGACGCGACGAAAGCCACATATAACATGTACTTATGTACCCCATAAGTGGTATGAGTAGGATAAATAATGAAAATGGACGGTCGGCATATTGCCAAATTTCAACTGAAAGAGGGACATAATGGGTATTATGGAATTTGATTTCATGACTAAAGACAAAATAGCAAACATGGCTCATCTTCTTCCTCAAATTGAGACAAAAAACGTGGGGAGTCATTTTAGGTGATGCGGTAGCTGATTTCTTGGAGAGCTTTTGCAGTAGAGCTTCTCTCTAAGATCCCGATCAATCGCGATTTCGGCCGACCTGAGCAGCTATGGGAACGTTTCACGCGAAAGTACGCCGCGGACTCGAATTCGAAGCTTTTTGACAACCCAAGTGGCAGAGGATTTTCCCTACTCGCTGCTTTTATTCCCATTTTTATGGCTTTTCCACGTTGGTCGAGGCCGTGAGGGGCCGTTTGATCGGCCCCAAAACATGGGACCGAATTGTTAGAATTTCTTGGGGATTTTTCCCCCCATCCGTGACTGCCTGGAAATTAGGGCTGCTCGGGGGTGTTTTTATTTCACCAAAATTGCTTTTAAATGCATGCTTGATATGAGAAAATGCCGGTGAATGGGTGGGCTGATTCGTCCCAAAACATGGGACCGAATTGTGCATTGGCCGTCCGCGATACCCGTAAACCGGTTGTGGGCTGATTGTGTGGAATTTATGCATTAAATTCTATGTTGGTATGTATGAGATCCGAATAGCTATGGAAATCGGTTTCAAAAAATTTGAACCGATAGATGAGTGGGCTGCCTGTGACCCACTTCCCGTTCAATCGACCGGGGTGCTCAGATACTTTATTGAATAAATTATGCTTTGGTGATTAAAGACCGGAATCGGGAGGAAATCGGTTCCATCAAGAGTAACCGATGGGAAGTGTGGATGTCTCGTGACGCCCCACTTGCTCGTTCGACTCCAAAATAATAGTCCCAAGCCAGTGGAAATGGATAGGAATTGTCCATGTGTTGTGTGCTTGAAATGGTATGAAACGAATGGCTTGATATGTGTGGAACTGTGATGTGTAAGACACGCCAAGTTTTAATGTAAAAGTTAAATCAACGGCACACCGTTGGCTGGGAATTAAATTGTGTTATGTCATTGAAATGATTATGAGTTGCTTCAAGTGAGCTACATCGCGATGAGTGATGTGTTAAATTACATGAGTGTAATTGTAGTTGATTGAAAATATGCATATTACATATTGTAAATGGTTTTGAAAATGGCATAATGGTTTTCATATAATCGGGTAACCTGTGAAAGCTGGGGTGAGCGCATGACAAGGTATTTCTTTATGTTCTTTTCTTTTTTCTTTCTTCTTTCTTGATACGGTTGCGAAAGAAATTTCAAAGGATGACAAAGGAGTTCCCAGAATCGGTCGAGACGGGCCAACAGATCACTTCTGATGAGGACCATGACTCAGCTTCTGAAAGTCAACCAATTCACCCTGAGGGTAGTCCTCACACTTTTACCGAATACTGTAGTATATTTTCAAGAACAAGTTTTGTTTTGAAAATGATTATTTTTCACGTGGCTTAGTGCGTGAGTGAGTCGGTGAGGACTCGTGACATGGGGTGATCATGGGTGGACATTCAAGTAGGATCATGTATTTACTTGAGTGTGTTTACTTTCTGGGAGCATTGTAATCGCACTTGGGGGTGGTGAGTACTCACTGGGGTGGCGATTCTCCCATCAGCTTTAGCTCACCCCTGGGCCGTGGGGACCCCCTTTATTTCGGTGCATGTGAGCGCCGAGAAGACGATCCATTTTGAAGAAGCCTGTTTGTGGCTTGATAGTTTTTGGACATAACATGTATTAGAATTGTAGATTTTATATGTTTGTGGTATAAACAAAAAGTGTTATCAAACTATTGAATTATCGGGAGATAATTGAAGAATAGTTATGATAATTGATTTTATGAGTATTGGTTTATGAGCCCAAGAGGCATTTTTTACTCATGTTGGGGATTATATTGCATTTATTTGGACTCCAAGCTGGGGATGTGCAATGCGTGTTATTTACAAGTTTTGTGGTATTTGGGTAGAGCTCCCGTACAAAGGAGAGCCTCCCGCCTCTCGATTAAGCTGCGGTAACCCGACATCCACCAGATTTCTCGCGTTGACAGTAGGTCAACTGACCCTTGGGTTCAAGGTCACTGCATCGAGCTAAGGTAAACGACACTTGGGAACTCGGTGGGTGTAGTTATAGGGGTCCGATACCAGCTTCACACTGCATCGAGCTTAAGCATACGTACACCCGGGAGTCGGTTCGGTATCCATCACCACAAGGTGGTATGATGTGAAGTATAGGTATATGGAAACCTATGGATGGAGGATTTGGAGCTTAGGCCATGTTTGAGGAAGAACATCACCACTAGGTGTGGTTCGATGTTAGGTTTAGGTATGAGATTTTAGAAAGGCACCCGGAACAAAAACTAGGACACCTATTACGTGCGTTGTGGGTGCGATCATGTGATTTGGTGAATTATTGGTGAATGGTGTGTTTGCCATGTTGTGTGTGAGTTGTGAAATGATGTGTGCTTGGTGATTAGCACATGAATGTGTAGAAAATGTTTTGAGTTGTACAGTGTACAAAAACTGGAAAAGAAAATGAAAATAATAAATTTTATAAATTTATTTGGCCTATTAGGTGATGAAAATAATTTTCTAAGTTGGAAAATTGAAGAAAATAAATTTTGATAAATTTATTCGATGAGGATCAAGAGAATGGAAGAAAATAAATTTTTATAAATTTATTTGAGTAGAAAATTTTTCGCAAACTGAAAAAGAAAATAAATTTTATAAATTTATTTGGTTATGAGGAGAAAATAATTTTTTTTTAGGATTTTTACAAGGTGTAAATTGAAGAAAATAGAGAAAATAAATTTTGTAAATTTATTTGAGGTAAAAGAGAATGGAAAAAATGATTTTTGTGATTTTTTGTGATTTTTCCAATTAGCTGAAATAAGGAAAAAAAATTTTATTAAAGTGAAAAACGAAAAAAAAATTGTGCGTAAATTTGATGGCTATCGCTCATTTTGTATTGTGAGATCAGACAGTATCGGTGAAATTGTATTGCAAGAATAGCGAGAAGGTCGTGGATTGTATTGGTACCTTAAGCGGTTCAGATTGCAGCCGCAAAGAGGCCGACGGGTCAGAATCGTGGTCAAGTACTGGCGCTTTTTGTATCGCAGAGAAGTTGGCCGGGAAGGTCGACTTGTATTGCAATACACCGAGTGTATTGCATCATGGGCAGCGCAAGGTCGGATCGTATTGTACGCGCCGCGCCCGCCGCCACGAGAGCGCGCTGCAGCGCTGCTAGCAGTGCCAGGTGCCGAAGACGCGTAAAGAAGCAGCGCAAGGGGAAGCGGGCGCAGCGGGCGCGCGGTAGTGGCGCCACGCTGGCGCAGCGCCGCGCGGCGTGTGCGACGGGGCGGTGTGGGTATGATTCGCGCGCGGCGCTGGCTACAGGCGTATATTTCAGTAGCATCTGGCGGATGAAGCGGCGTTAGCGCGCGGCGCGCGCAGAAAATACATACAGTGATCGCGGGTGTGGCGCTGCACAAGATGTAAACAGGCGCGTAAAGGCAGCGGCGCATTTGCGCGAGGGCACGGCCGGTAAAAAGACGGTGCGAGTTGTAAAAGCCACGGGTCAATAAACACAAGTCGTTTTGTGCACTCCCGACTTGGCTTTTGGCCCGGACCACCCCCGCATTTTTCCTCGAGTCATTAAATGAACACTGCTTCATTGTAAAATAAATTTTTCGAAAAAAAATTTATTAAATTAAATAAAATTCAAATAAATTTTTGATAAAAATTTTCGAAAAATAAAATTTTCAAAAATGAAAATTTTGAAAAATAAAATTTTGTTGAAAAACAATATTTTTAAATGCAAAATTGTTTCACAGATACACCGAGTTATGTGTATGATTAGTGTCTCGAGGCCGTGTTTATGCCTTAGAGATACTGTATTATATATTGACTGCCATGTTGATCGTGGTAGATGGCGTGGAGGGCAAGGACGCCGAGGTACCACCCGGCGCCGTCGCGCACTATCGGCATTCGGGACCACCAACGGGCTGGACACAGCCTTTGCCGAGGTCAGAGATCGCAGAAATACCGCCATCGCACGCATGCAATAGTGAGTCGTATGGTCGAACGATCTTCACCGCTAGACGTACATCGCCTCCACTCAGGCGTAGAGGGAGTGAGTGGATGACACGAGAGGCATCCAAGATGCGGCTTCGCCCGGCGGCAAAGAGGGTGAAAGACCATCTTCTTCAACTGGAAAGAAGCGTAAGACTTCGCTTTCGCAGCGATAGTCCGTAGATCGGCCGCAGGGTCATCAAGACTGTAAGGCCGATGGGACGTTAGTCGCAAAGGCAGATGATGTGTTATTTCGGCCAAGCAAATGAGACACTTTCGACCGATCGGGTTCACGTGTGAATCCCGAAGATAGTCATGTGATACCTCCCGCCCCAAATCATCAAAGGGAGACGAAAGTGAGGCGCATCGTGATGGGCATGGTATGCCACCACAAGCCGCCAGCCCTGACATATGAGGAGGATTGCCCCCCGCAGACAAAGGGATCCCGATGCTTGAATCAGGGGGCCCCGCCAACTGGGTGGGACGTGAGCAGGCACAGGTAGGGCGCTGGTTTCTCCATACCTCAGTACGGGTCAGGATCGTACGTCCGAGGATGCCACACTGGGGCGCTAGTACCGCGGACGGGCCACATAGGCTGGTAAGAGCGCAGGTCGGTAACGACCACGTGATTCATGTGTCGAGAGTTCAGGTCGCCGGACAAATGACGGAGCACGGTCACGCCAGCCTCGAACATAGTATGCAGAGATCGTCTGGGGTGATACAGAGACGTCT
This sequence comes from Tetrastigma voinierianum, assembly GCA_016808115.1. Taxonomy (NCBI): domain Eukaryota; kingdom Viridiplantae; phylum Streptophyta; class Magnoliopsida; order Vitales; family Vitaceae; genus Tetrastigma; species Tetrastigma voinierianum. The sequence continues at coordinate 164,880 of JAEQBH010002957.1, read as the reverse complement.
CAGCGGCACGCGTAGATTGAGTGTTCGTATTAGTCGGATATGCGGTACGCCTCACGAATTAAGTTGACTAGCGTAGTGTTTTCTAAATTGACATCATGTCCATTCATTAATGCATTCCTCAGGTGATAGGTTTAGTTCCGATACAAGTCAATGTACTGGCATAGAGGTCGAGGTGTCTTTAGAAAAGCCGTAATATGATGGAAAATTTTTCCCCAGAATGTAGGGAGAGATTTGACCTTTTCTAGAGGTCGAGTTGCGCAGCCAAGCGCAGTGGACCTGTGGTGGTGTATGTTATTGTCATGTGCTGTGCCTGGACATAGATGAAATGACAACCATCTGCTATCGTAAAATGGAGACCCTTTAGCCTAGCTCATCATACCGTGCGGACACCCGCCTTAGAAAGTTCGTGGTAAGTTTACATGCACATGGTTACTGTGTGGGATGCGCATGGAATTTCGACTAAAATTTTAAGAGGGAGAATGTAAGATCGTATGAAATTCACCCTGAATAAGGGCAAAACTACTTTGATTACAAATTGTATCACGTTAAAAACCCAGAATAATTCTTAGATCCCGGATGACAAAAACGGACGAAAATTATGGAATCGCCTCACAAATCTAGCTGAATCTAAAAATTTCTCACGTGAATTTTCCTCGACGTACTGAGTTCGCACGTTGGCATCGCCGGCTCAAAGTCGTGAATCTGGCTTCTCGATGCGAATTCAAAGTCATTACAGGATAACATGTACTTATGTACCATATGGTATGAGTAGAGAAATGATGAAAATGGATCTGCCTAGACATTTGTCACCAAAACTGAAAGAGTGATTATCGTGATATTAATTTGATTTTAAAATGACTAAAAGACAAAATAAAGAACATGCACATCTTCCCAATTCGAGACAAAAACGGGAGGCCATTTTTAAAGATGCGGTAATGATTTCGGGAGAGTTTTTTAGGAGAGAGAGCTGTTTTCCTAAGATCTCGGCGATCCCACCGGCCAGGGCTACCCATTCTGAGCAAAGAAGGGGGAAAAATCCGTTTCCCACGGAGCTGGTGCCACGCGGGACCCCTGAATTTCAGTTTTTCGACAACCCGCGGTAGGATTTTCTCCTACTTGTGTTTTATTCCCATTTTTAAGGTTTTTCCTTTACAGCTGGCTGGGTTTTGAGTCGTGAGGGGTGCCGTGGATCTGGGGCCCAAAAACATGGACCTAATTGTTAGAATTTCTGGGGATTTTCCATCCGTGACCCGCCGCGTAAATTGGGGGCCGGCTCTGCGTTTTTATTTCACCAAATTACAAGTTTTTAAACTGCATGCCGATATGAGAAAATGTCGAATGGTATTGACTCCGCCCCAAAACACGGACCGAATTGTGGAGATTGGGTCGTCCGCGACACCCGAAACCGTTGTGGGCTGATTGTGTGGAATTTATGCATTAAATTTATGTTGGTATGTATGAGACCGGGAATAAGTTATGGAAATCGGTTTCAAAAAATCGGGAACTGATGCAGATGAGCGGTCGCCTCGACACCCACTTCCCGCTGGGGGACTCAATTAAAAGTTTTGGTGATACTCATTGAATAAATTATGCTTTGGTGATTAGGAGACCTGAAATTGATTGAAATCGTTCCATCAAGAGAAACCGATGAGTGTGGTTGCCCGCTGACACTTCACTGCTTCGCTGGGATCGTGAAAATAGTCCCTGTTTGTGTGAAATGACAGAATTGTCCATGTGTTGTGTGCTTGAAATGGTATGAAACTAATGGCTGATATGTGTGGAACTAGATAGGCATACACATTTTAATGTGTTAGTTCAATGACACAATTACATGGAACAAAATTGTGTTATAAGCCATTGGAAATGATTATGAGCTCTGCCGCTTGTGCCACATCGGGTGACGAGTGATGTTAAATTGCAGATGAGTGTAATTGTGGCTGATTGAAAATATGGCTATGCCGTCATATTGTGTAAATGGTTTTGAAAATGGCATAATGCATTCATATGCACCGGGTAACCTGTGAGCAGTGGCATGACAAGGTATTTTTATAAAAACGGATATGGTTGCGAAAAGAAATTTCAAAAAGGATGATATTCTGAGAATCAACGGGAGATGGGCCAACAGATCACTTCGATGAGGACCATGACTGAGCTGAAAGCTCACCAACCAATTCACCGAGGGTAGTCCCATACTTTTACCGAATACTAGAGTATATCAAGAACAAAAGTTTTTAGCCAAAATCTATTTTCATACGCGCTAAAGCAGCCGCGTAACAGCCTACGGCGACTTCATGACATAAGCATGATCATGTGTGATTATTCAAAGAGGATCGGGCGTATTTACCAGCCAGGCGCTTACTTGGAAAGCATTGCATCGCACTGTGTACAGCGAAGAATTACTTTGGGTGGCTTATTCTCCCTATCAGTTTTAGCTCACTCGTCATGCGATCCCTTTTATTTCAGTACGTGTGAGCGCCGAGAAGACGATTCATTTTCTAGAAGAAGCCGGGTTTTGGCTTGATGGTTTTTGGATAACATGTATTAAAATTGTAGATTTTAATATATGTTTGTATAAACAAAAGTGTTATCAACTATTGAATTATTGGGAGATAATTGAAGAATAGTTATGATAATTGATTTTATGAGTATTGGTTTATGAGCCCAAGAGGCATTTTTACTCATGTTGGGATTATATTGCATTTACTGATCGTTGGGGACGTAAAATGCGTGTTATTATAAAGCCTGTATTCTGCAGCCCCCTCGCACAAAGTGAGACTCGCCCTCATTTGCCTGGCTTCGGGCAACCCGACATCCACCCAGATTCCTGGTCGACCAAATGGGTAGTCAATCCGACCCCGTTTTGGGGCGCCACACTAATATATACATAATATTAATTAAAAATATGCTTAATAAAAAATTACAATATTTGATTTTTATGAAATATATTAATTTTAATATAATAAAAATAAAAACAAATATTAAAATTAAATAAAAATAAACATAAAAGCTAAATTAGATTGTGTATGATAATTCTTTTTCATACCATCCCTGACTCTGTATGACTCTCAAAAAAGAGATCTAGATGAGAAATGCGATTTAAAACAATGGTTCTGAGATCAGATGGATCGCCCTCCTCGTATTGCCTAAGTTGATAATCAAGCATATTGGTAGAAATAAAAACCACAAAAATAGACATGACAACCACGTTCTTAAATCATGGTGCCATCTAATGGAGGTGACTTAAATCAATGCTTAACCAAGGAACAAAAATTTCTACATTGGCTAGAAAATATTTGCGGAGACGATAAGATATCTCCACCGAAATTGCTTTCCCATTTTTCTGACATTTTCCTTTTTGTTCCTTTGGTCTAAGTTTCGAACCCATCCAAAATGCCCGAAGTCGACACCCTCCAACCATCAACCATTGACGCACTTATTATATATACGCCAGTTTTATTTATATTCTTTTATTATTTATTTGTTCATACTCCTACCACCATATGATTATAACAGCTATTTTATTTATTTTTATTTACACTTATAATATTTTTTTAAATCAAATATTAATTTGAAAAGGAAAAGAAGTAAAATAATATCATTTAAAATTTAAAATTATAATATATAATATATAATAAAAAAACAAATAAATACATTCTTTTAACATAATAATATCTTAATAATATATTAAAATATAATATATTTAATTTCAATAATTACTAATCCATTTTGATTTTAATTCATCTTAATTGAAGAGGCATGCAATCATTTCTCATCATCTATATAATTAAAATATCAAAAATTTTAATCGAACCGATATTTTTGTAAAAATATCCATCAATATTTTACCGATATTTTCGATATTTTCGATATTTTCATAAAATCTAATTATCGATATATCCGTATTTACCGATATTTTGATCATTGCGTTTAACCATATGAGACGGCGTTGTTTGAGTTTGAGCCTTTGAGGAGTTAGTGTTGTAATGACAATTCACGAGCCAGAAAGGAAGTAGGGAATGGGACGAAGTCAAAGCCCAAGTATAACGTTTGGGTCCAGCATCAGGGAAGCCCCAGGCTAAAGCCCAATGCCACATAGCACATTGACATCAAGCGTGATAGGAGAGCAGCCGATTTCGATTGCGGCTCACCAAAGAAAAGCGGTTAAGAATACATACGACAGTGATGACACGGTAGAGCTGAGACCCGACAGCCCCATCCCGACCCGACTCATTTATTTTTCTCTCTTTTTTTTTTTTTTTTTAAATTTCTCAATCCTCGTCTCATTTTTAAAGCTAAACCCGCTGCACGAGATGCGGTAAAATCTACAACCCGCTCGCTTTTATATTTTATTTTTATTTTTTATTTCTCAAAATTTTTATATTTGATTTTTAATTCTTATTATATTAAAATTAATATATTTCATAAAAATAAAAATATTATGAATTTTATAAATTGTTTATTAGCAACATTATGCACACAATTATTTATATTAAACTATAAAATAAAATCATAAAAAAATTATTTTTAAAATATAATCAGACGGGCGGAGTAAAAATACTTTTGAACTCATCTCGGATGGAGAAAATAATAACCAAACCTACTAAAAACCTCGACATAATTAAATCAAACTCGCCCCATTAAGAGTAAGATCTAGCAAAGAACATAAAAATAATTCCGTCCCTCATTATCTCTACCACCACCCAACGTTAAAAAACAACTTAATACTTAGTACTATTCAACATTAAGCTTAAAAAAAACTGAGTACCCAATGTTAAAAAAAAAACAACTTAATACTTAGTACTATTCAACATTAAGCTTAAAAAAAACTATATTGAGCGTTAAGTTAAAAAAAAATTCTATTCAATATTAAGTAAAAAATAATAAACACCTCCTAGGTCTCGAACGGAAAAGCAAAAACAGTCAAACCGTCGAAGGGTCCTAACGTGGGACAAGTGTCATCACAAAATGCAACCCACCACATTGAGCCCACTACTGTTATGGTGTTATGGGTGAAATGGGAATAAAGAAGTGACAAATAAATAAAGGGGACTTGAATTCTTTGTAACCTAAGATAAATAAAATTACTTAGAAGCGTTGCGTAATAGGTTTGAACCATGACTCGAGATGTATGAATCGTTACCAAAGGTGAAGGTGATTGAAAAGGATAAATATAAAAATGAAGAACAAGATTGTTTATATTCTTTTTTGGAAGTATCAAGTTTTCTTGTTAGAGAAGAACGGCTTCATAACTATATCTTTGCTCAAGAGGGAGTTGTCATCTCCAATTCCAACTTATTAAATTATGTTATAATTATGTACTGATTAACTAAAATATATTCTTCTCAATTTTAGAAAACTCAAAAATTGGTGAACATGTTTAGTATAAAATCCCCTCTTTAAATTTGTTTTCCTCACTTCTTTTCCTCCCCTTAATTTACCCCCTCTTGACCATATTCTTTGTTAATCTTATATAAAGACAAAGTGGCAAGCAAAAGAAACATTGAAGTCTTTGAATAAAAAATTACAATGTGTGTGGTGACATGTTGGATCCTTGCAGCATGTGGAGGCCTCATGTTTGGTTATGACATTGTAATATTAGGTATGCATAGTTTTATTGAATAATTAATTGTCATATTCGTAGAATTGAAAATTCGGCTAAGTCAGGCCAAGTAAAATTTGGCCCGATTTTTTGGAACCAATAAAATAGCAACTCAGCCCGACTTTAATTTCGAGTGGATCAGGCTCAAATTGCCTTATAAAGCAATCAATTCGGGCTGGGCTGGACTAAATTTGACCTGGATTTTTCAGGCCAATAAAATAACATGACGAGCAGGGCTAGCCCAATAGGTCGAGCTTAAATTACCAGTTCTACATATTCGTATCAAGTTTTTATACATTTGATTTTGGGTTATTCGATCCTAAGAGATGAGTGAAGCCCATCAAACAGTGTGTTGTGCACAAGATTTGAAAGGAAATCAAGTTAACATTCCTGAATCAAGATGCGGTGGTTGACTGCAACATCGGCCCCATGTTTTGTGCAATGGTGATTCTGACCTATGTCAAGAATCATAAAGCATACCATTTCCTTAGAGAGAGTTCTAGTGGAGATTTATAGACATCTCATCCCTTAAAACTTGTCATTCAAAGTCATTGAAAGACAAATATTAAGTTGTGAAGAACCTTAAAACTTCCCAAACCTTCAGGAATTGGGTCAAAAGGATTAAAAGGATATATGGTTTTTATTCTTTTCATGTTGTTGAATTGGACCCTTTTCAGGTTAATGGTTTTTTGGATTAGAGAAAGAATGAGAGAGAGAGAGAGATAAAAGAGAATTTATTTCTTCAGGATGCTTTTGGAGTGATTTACTCACAATAAAAAAAATTGTTATTTTAAGGAATATCGATCAAAGAAATCAAAAGATATTCAAGGTTTTAGCAAGGAACTCCTTGTTAAGAATAATTTTTCAATTTGGTTGCTTTAAAATATGTTAATTTCTTAACTAGCTAACTTCTAAAGTAATTCTGTGTTGATATTATTTGAATGTTTAGGTGGAGTTACGGCCATGGATAGCTTCTTGATTAAGTTCTTTCCTACTGTTTATGAAAGAAAACTTCAAGTTAAGGAAGACAACTACTACAAATATAATAACCATTATCTTCAACTTTTTACATCTTCATTATACCTTACGACTCTTGTTTCTAGCTTTCTTGCTACGAAGGTGTGTGCAAAATACGACCGAAAAACTACCATTTTAATTGCATCTTCCTTTTTATTGCTCGAAGCTGAACTCAGTGCAGCAGCTGAATTCATCTGGATGCTTATCCTTGGAAGGATAGCTCTAGGCATTGGGGTTGGATTTGGGAATGAGGTATTAGTTTCGCATTTTATACAAATTTAGTTTTCAAGTATAATTTTTTTTCTAGCTTTAAATTATTAACTCTAATTGATTGATGCAAACCCTTAAAATATTTCAAGTTGTTCCTCTATTTTTATCAGAGATTGCGCCAGTCAAACATAGGGGAGCTATTAACATTCTCTTCCAACTCTTTGTAATAATTGGGATTTTATCAGCAAATTTGGTGAATTATTTTACATCAAATATTCATCCATAGGGTTGGAATTATCTTTAGGTCTTGTGGTTGTTCCGGCCGGCTTCCTATTCATAGGCTCTTTAGTCATAAGTGAAACATCTACGAGCCTTATTGAGCGTGATCGTGAAACCGAAGGGTTAGGAACACTTAAAAAGATTAGAGGAGTGGAGAATGTTGATCTTGAATTCGAAAAAATTAAAATGGCTTGTGAGAAAGCACAAACAATCAAGGATCCATTGAAAAAACTCATGGATTGCTCAAGCATGCCTCTACTGATCATTGCCATTATGATGCAAGTGTTTCAATAGTTTACATGAATTAATGCTATAATGTTCTATGCTTTGTTTTATTTCAAACAATTGGGTTTGAAAACGATGCTTCACTGTTGTCAGCTATCATCATTGGCCTTGTGAATGTGTTCATCTCTTTATCCTCAATCTACACTGTTGATAAAGTTGGAAGAAGAAAATTGCTTCTTCAAGCTTGTGTGTAACACCTCAAAATCCGGGGGCCTGTTGATCACCCATCAACTCGCAGAAACCTATGGATATCGTGTAACCCGATACCCCTTCATGTGTCCCACTCACTGGGATCCATAATTTAACAAAAAAACGGACAAATTCTCCTTTGTATGGGAAGCTCTATCCAATTCCCAACTTGTACATTATACAACAACATGACCCATTCGGGGCCTAATTTAACACAATGACAACACCGTGTCCATTTATGAGAAAAATTTGACCACACCGAGCCCATTTATCAACATTCATATAAAACATATAAGACTATATAAAAAACAATCAATATGAGTTCATTTACAACTCTTTACATATTAGTACATGCAAAAAATAATTTGTTCCAAATTATTTGACAAAAATAATCACAAAAGTAATTATAAAAGCCACACGTCGACTTTCTTCACCCTTGCAGCCTCGGATGAGAACCGTCCACCGACGCACCCCACAATCTAAAATGTGTTTTCCCTCGTATAGGTGAGCCACGCCCAAAGAGAGTAATTCTACAAAGGCTACTTCCCCACCTGGGCGCATGCAATGTTCACCTTCCACATTCACCTCCACAATTTCAAGCAAGAATATGCAATCCTATGTTGGAATTCTACATGTCATGCCATGAAATGAGATGAGACCCATTCATGCACCATACCCGAGTCTTTACCGACTCCTACCACACATTGCGATGCCCATGTGTGATAAATCGTCATTGATGGATTACATCCAATGATCCTTTTTGAAACAAAAATCATTTGTTTACAAACCAAAAGCTTTTTGGATGTTAAACCTCGAATTATCATTTTATTTACAAAACCATGTGTCTTTTGTGGGCAGCGAATTTTCGAGGTCCCATCGTATGCTTTGCACGCCTACCAAGACTTTTTGGACTTTCACTGTTGGAGTGTCTGAACCAGTATGGGTCTTTCACCCGAGAGAGTATCTAGCCTTTCTTGCTATTACCCCGACACAAGTTTTTACCATTTCGTTCAACAGTGCGACTCTGTTAGACTTCGTCCAACGGTACTGAGCCCACTTATCAATCACCCATTATGGTGTTGATCTCAACCATGTACTCATACCCATGAAATGCGATGTTCCCGTGCATATGCAATGTAGTGTACCATTGCCTGTCAATGCCATGCAGCATATGTAATGAATGTCACATGGACAATATATCTCATACATTTAACCATGTATCATGGACAATTATATTACATACATATAATTTCCAAAACAACCATTCATTTCAATGTCAATATATAAGCATACATATATCAACATTCATCAAACACTATCAAGCATGTTATTACCAACTGGCACAACACTCTTCAATTCTCATACACTAGCATAAAATGCCCACAAAAATAAATTTCACACAGCGCCCAACCGCCTTGAACCCACCACAAACCAAACAACAGTTTTAAACCGCCACACAAAACCGCCAAATATGCCCTTAACAAATCGATAATTATTTTTCAATCCAAACAAATTCCTAAATAGTTGTTGGACTTATTATACACAACTACAAATCAACACACAAAATCGGGCTACAAACGGCCGCAGAAACAACAATTAAAAGTCAAGTACAACAAAGCAACAAATTCTTAGAGCATCAATTAACAGTATGGATAATTCCTTTTAATCCAATTAGTCCCAAAACACTTTTTGGGGCATATTACACACAACCACAAATCAACACACAAAACCAGCCACAAACGAGCCATAAAACGACAATTAAAGTCGTTTTAAGACAGGTCAAACATCCCCTTAGGGCATCAATTAACAGTCCGAATAATTCTTTTTAATCCAAACAGTTCCTAAACAGTTTTTAGGACATATTACACACAACCACAAATCAACACACAAACCTAAGACAAATGGGTAGTGAAACGACAATTAATCGCTATTTTAAAACAGCCAAATAAATTTCCTTTACTTATTGATCAATTAACATTCGACAATTCTTTTTAATCCAAACAACCCTTAAACACTTTTTGGGATATATTACACATAACCACAAATCAACACACAGCCGACGCGACGGTCGAGCCGCAAAGGCAATTAAAGACGCTTGAACAGCCAACAAATTCCTTAGATATCACCAACAAACACTGATCCAAACAATCCCTAAACACTTTTTGGGACATATTACACATAACCACAAAACCGGTCACAAACAAGCCGTAGAATGGCAATTAAAGTTGTTTTAACCCATGCCAAACAACCCGTTAGGGCAAAAAATAGAGTCAAACAGCTCCTAAGGGTGGAAAAAGAACCAAAACTGTCCTTAGGATGGAAATAAACCAAAGTAGAAAGGAATTCACTAAGCTGTCAGAAAGACGGTAGAAGCCCCTTAGCTCGAAATCCTTGATTTCCCAAAATCTTCTCCTTTGGATCTTTGGTGAAATGCCTCTTTTTTGTATCTGCGCATAGCCCTGGTCGAATTGATGAACTTTCATTCTTGGCAAGATGAATTCCGACTGGTGGAACTCCGATGATCGAAGAGAAAAGCTTGGATGTTCTCTTTCTCTCATCTCTCCCTCTCTCTCTCTCTCACGTAAAGAAGAAAACTAGGAAAAGAAAAATGAGATATTTTGTCCCAAGCCTCTCACTTAAGTTTAAGTGAGTGGCTCACGTTGCGCCATATGTCCAAGACATGTCCGGGTCCGTTTCTGCCCCAAAACTATTTATTTTGTCCCGGTTCAAGTTCAATTTATTTTAAATAAACTTTACTTAATTTATTTTCCACTTTCAAGATTTTTCTTAAAATCCCATTTTTGGGGTCCATTGGACGCCTGTTGCCCTGAAAAACGTGAAAATTATGAGTATCTTAGACTTCGACAAAATTCATTTTGGTAACTAGATTTTGCGAGAAGAATCCAACAGTGTGGTTCATTTCGTCATCCAAGATCTAGAAAATTTCAAGTCTGTAGATTGTATTGTAGCGGCAATTTCATCGCTTTTCCATTTTTAAATTCAAATTTACTGTGGTTTTACATTTCTTCTTGAAAGAATTTTTCCTCGTACCACACACACAAACATAATCACATGACATGGGCCAGTCATTTTAATATCAAATGACTAAAAATATACCTTCATCCTCAAATAAGAAAGGATAATTATCACACACAATGTCTTCGCGTTCCCATGTTGGCTCCTCCACTCCTCGATGCTGCCACAACACCTTTACTAGCCTCACAAAACCTGTTCCCGACTATCCATGATACGTACCAGTTCCTCCTCAAAGGTTTCATCCGCATCAACAACAGGATCGCCCCAATCTACCACATGAGTTGGATTTGGAGTGTACTTTCGGAGCATGGAGACATGGAATACCGCATAAACACCCGATAAGTTTGGCAGTAACATTAACCGGTAAGAAGCTGTAACCACCCTTTGAAGTATCTCGAAGGGCCCAATATCTCGGCGATAGCTTTCCCTTCTTGCCGAACCTGACCACTCCTCTATTAGGAATCACCTTCAAGAAGACATGATCCCTTACCTCAAACTTTAGAGGTCGCCGTCGTTTGTTAGGGTAGCTCTTCTTCCGGCTCTGAGTCAAGAGAAGATGCTTCCTTATCAAATCCACCATCTTAAAGGTGTCTCTAACCAAATCCGAACCCATAGTGGGTCTCTCTCCCACCTCCGTCCAACAAACCGGAGATCGACAAAGCCTCCCATATAGTGCCTTATAGGGTGCCATATGTATGCTCGCTTGATAACTATTGTTTTAGGTGAACTCCACTAAGGGTAAATTCTTTTCCCAGCTACCCTTGAGATCTAGAACGCATGCTCATAGGATGTCCTCTAAAGTCTGGATGGTCCTCTCTGACCGACCGTTCGTCTAGGGATGAAAAGTAGTGCTAATTATCAATTGTGTCCCCATGACTCTTTAGAAACTCTTCCAAAAATGAGCTATAAACTTAGTATCTCGATCCGATTCTATGGATAATGGCATTCCATGCAACCAGAATATCTTTCATATGTACCACTTATAGAATTCCTCTAGAGTGAAGGTCATCCACATAGCCAAAAAGTGTGCCGAATTAGTAAGCCGGTCTATTATCACCCACATCACGTCATGCCCACACAATTTCCATGGCAAGTGAGTCACAGAATCCATCGTGATATGCTCCCACTTCCACTCAGCTACCTCCAAGGGTTGGAGTGATCCTTCTAGCCTTTAGTGCTCAGCCTTTACTTGCTGACATGTGAGACATCGACGAACAAAATCTCCAACCTGTTTCTTCATCCCGCTCCAGTAATATTGGTAACAAAGATCATGGTATATCTTCGTGCCACTTGGATGCACTGTAAAACGGGAAAAATGGAACTCCTTGAGGATCTCCTTTCTCAGATCTACCAATTGGGAAATCACAACCCATCCCCTATACCAAAGACTACCATTTGTGTGAATGGCCCAACCTTCGTCACCTGTATCCGACCATACAAGGTCCCTGATGGATAATATTTCTGTGTCCCATCCTTAGGACTCGATCGCTTTACTCAATAGGGAAGGCGTAGCCACTAAACTCTCCAAAGAACCCTAAGCCTGTCCCTTATAGTGCAGCTTGAACTGTCCCATAGCCTTGAGCATATGCCACTCTCGGGAAGCCACATGATCCAATATTCTTCGTGACTTCCGGCTAAGTGCATCATCCACCACATTTGCCTTACTAGGATGGTAATGCAAAGTGAAGTCATAGTCCTCCAAGTATTCCATCCACCTATGCTGCCTCATGTTGAGGTCCCGCTGTGTAAAAATGTAATTTAGACTCTTTTGGTCCGAAAACACCTCGAACTGCTCACCGTATAGATAGTGGAGCCAAGCCCTTAAGGCAAAGACAATGGCCGCCAACTTTATGTCATGTGTAGGGTAACTCTGGTTGTGGTTCTTTAACTGCCAAGAACCGTAAGCCACTACCCTCCCGGACTGCATCAAAACACATTCAACTCCGTCGTTAGAGGCGTCACAATACACTGTGTACCTTCGTCCCCTCTTTGGAACTGTTAGAATAGGAGCTGAAGTAAGCATCCTCTTTAATTCCTGGAATGCCTTCTCGCACGAGTCATTCCACTCAAACTTGACCTCCTTCCGAGTCAATCTCATCATAGGTGCAACTAATCGGGATAAGTTCTCAATAGACCTCTTGTAATACCCTGTCAATCCTAAGAAACTACGTATCTCAAAGACTATCTTCGGTTTCTCCTAACTCATAACTGCCTCAACCTTCTCAGGGTCCACGGATACTCCCAAAGCCGACACCACATGCCCCAAGAATCTTACCTTAGTAAGCCAAAACTCGCATTAACTGAATTTGGCATACAATTGATGGTCTCTCAAAACCTAGAGCATAATTCGCATATGACCCTCATGCTCCTCCTCAAACTTGGAGCGATCAAGATGTCGTCAATGAAGACCATGACAAACTAATATAGGTAGGGTTGGAACACACTATGCATGAGATCCATGAATGTCGGTAGAGCATTCGTCAATCCAAATGGCATCACTGTGAACTCAAAATGCCCATATCGCATCCAAAATGTCGTCTTAGGGATATCTGCCTCCCTAACCCTCAACTTATTATAACCGTTGCGGAGATCTATCTTGGAATAAACCTACACCCCTCTCAACTGGTCAAATAAATCATCAATCCTCGACAAAGGGTACCTATTCTTGATAGTAACCCTATTCAACTGTCTGTAGTCTATGCATAGCCAAAGGGTCTTGTCCTTCTTCTTAGAAAATAGCATCAGAGTGCCCTGGCGCGGTAAGTACTTTGCCTAATAAAACCCCGGTCCACACCTTTAATCGACTTCAGTTCCAAAGAACAAGAGCGCCATTCTATGTTGAGTCATAGAAATTGGAGATGTACTAGGGTGCAACTCAACATTGAAGTCTACATCCCTATGCGGAGGTAATCTCGGTAGTTCATCTGGAAAAACGTCCTCATACTCACAAACCACCCGAGGTAGACCCAACTCCTATCTCGCCTTTCCTCCAGGGTAAGGCTTGCTTGCCAGCCCATCAACTGCCCATTCCATCTAGAATCATACACGGCTTAGGGTAAAGCATCTTGCTTATCCCCTTGAAACATAACACAAATACCATCCGACGTGTAGGCAGGAACCCTCATCCAATCACAATCAATAACGACTCGGTATGCAGTCAACCAGTCCATCCCAAGGATGATATTAAACTCCGACATGTCCATGACCCTAAGGTCAACGGTGAGTAGAATCACTAAGATCTCTAACTCATAACCTCGACATATCTTATCAATGTTCACTCTAGTTCCTAAGGGAGAACTCACATGCAATGGCTATTCTAAGGTTTCAACCTCTAAGCCCAAATCTTTCACTTATCTTTAACACCCGCCTCCAGGATGTTCCGTGCGTTGTCCACCTCCCTCTCAATGGTCATAGCTGTCTTGATCATCAAGTCCATGTCTTATAGAAGGGGTCCCAAAATTTTACCATGGATGGACAATTTTAGACCATCCTCAAACTTTCTCACTTTAGCCATGTATGTGGCCACATAATCATTAGCGAAATGAGTTAATTCAGTGAACTTAGCCATGTATTTGAGCATTGTCATCATTCCTTGTTTCAGTTCTAGGAACTCTCGAGCTTTTGCATGTCGAGAAAACGTCGGGAAATATTTGCTCATGAAGATCTCACATAACTCTTCCCATGTCGTTGCCTTCAAGTTCCTTGAGGCTTCGACCCAATCCTACCCATACTGATCCATCTAGCTACGCCACTTTTTATCCTAGTGGCATTGTAAAACCCAGGAAAAATTCAATTTTTATGAAAAATGGAAAAATGGTAATTTGTCGCTATAGTATAGGTGAAAAATATGGAAATTTCCTAGATCTCGGATGATGGAATAGATTCACCATCAATTCATCCTCACAAATCTGACTACCCAATGACTTCATTAAATTCACCATCAAATCTTCATGTTTTTCGAGTATATCAAGGTGTCGAGCGATACATTACATGGAGTGGTGCTACATGGCACACTAAGGTCGCTACATAACCATGGGAGAATGAACATGGCATGATCCATGGTGTAGAAGGTTCCATTCTAAGAGGTCCATGTGACACATAAGCATAACGGACTAATTCATGCGAAGACACATGCTGATGAGAGAGAAGAAAAAGAGGGAGGAAACTTCCTCAAGTCAAGCCAAAAAAAAAAAAAGTATTTTATGGAGGAAAGATAAGGGAAAAAGAGATAGAGAAAAAAAGAAAAGGAAAAAAGAAAAAGACAAAAAGGAAAAGAAAAGAGGAAAAAAAAGGAAAAGAGGGGGGAGAGTGCATGATACGGGAGAGGAGAAAAAAAAAAGGAACGACACTTCCCTTCTCGATCTTCAACGAAACGCGACCAAAAACGAGTCGGGGCAAGAGACAAAATTGGTCAACTCAATGAGAGCTACGCTGCAAATTTAAATTACGGGTTTCGGCTGTGGTTCCAAAAGGAAGGGGCTCTCTCCCTACACCGGGCTATTTCTTGCCTAGGCGCCATGTAAGAGATATTTTGTTCAAATTTCTAATCTGTAAGGCTATGGGTTATCATCACAAGGACCGAATCTAGTATTTTGGAGATCAATTAGACCTCGCTACCGTGTAGCCTGGCTTTACTAGGGCATGGCTGTGTGCATCCAACCTACCCATAGCCATGGATGATTAGTTCGGATTGAACCCGACTGTGGTCATCGGGTTGAAAGTGTTGGTCGTGGGTGTAGCGTGCTTGGTTTTGGGTCAACACCGCACACCTACGCGACCGGGTAACTTCGACCAGACTACTGCAAATCCTTCGCCCAAACCCGATTTACGCGTTCTTGGACTATATGAAAATCTCTTTGAGTCTAGAATTTAACCATATTCCAGTGAATGGCATTTGGTACTCATAGTTTTGGGTGTTTCCTGATCTTTTCAAAGGGTTGTGTGGATTGTTGTGGGCATTGTTTATGCCACAATTGGTAAAGGATATCGAGTTATCTTTGCGTATATGATTGATGCTCGGTGTGATGTATACTTGTAGTGCATGAAGAATGAATCACATGTTGATTGTATGGAAGCATGTTGAAATATGTGTGATAAGCATATTGAATTGAATTGATGTAAATTATATGTATTAAATATGATTATCCATGATACTTGGCATGAAGTTTGATTTTGAATTGTTGCACGTGGCATTCATTGTACATGTAATACTTAGATAACATGCAAGCAGTATTTTCAGACGCATACGCATTGTGATATCAGCATGACATGGGTGTGAGTGCATGGTAGAGATCGACATTGTGTTTGGTGTTCGATGGTATGTCGTGAGTACATGGTAGATCGACACTGTGTTTGGTGTTTGATGGTGGGCTTGGTAAAATGGGACAACTTTCAAAACGAGTCTCACGGTCGCATAAAAGAAAAAGGAAATGAAAAATGTGTGTTGGTATAGCTAAGTAGGTAGGATAAATTCTTCGTATGAAAACTTGGCAGCTCTGGTTAGACATATGTATCCAGTGGTGAAAGTTCGTGAAAGTGTCAGAAGGCGCATGGTTTATGATGAGACTGAAATTACACTAATAAAACATGGGACTTGGTAAAAACAAGTGAATATATGAGTTTTCCAATGGATTTTGATTTTATGCAAACAAAAGCTTTTGTTTTGAAAAAATGGTCATTGATGGAACATAAATGACGGTTTTCACACTCGCATATGTATGTGCGAGCCAGGAGGAATCGACATTGGATATGCGAGTCACATTTCATCCACAGACGTAGATATTTCACAGAGAATGCGTGATGTTTTTACTTCTTGAATGTGAAATGGAATTACGCGCACAGCGTGAGTGATCCCTTATAGAATTATTCTACCGGCATTGCTCACCCTGGCCGTGGACAATATTTCAGTGCAAGGCGGTACACTAGCGATAGCGCCTCTTAAGGCCGTGATTTAGCGAAGCCGATGTGGCTTTGATAAATATTTTGTAAATTATATTAGAACGAAAGTTAGTTTTAATAATATGTCTCAGATAAGATGCTGTAATAAAAATCTGGCGGACTATCATGATATATCAGATATCGGGTGATATGGACATATGGACCATGTGGTGATCATTACTACTGGCTGGCACTCAGATTGTTCATGGATATATTGTTATACAGTTGTACATTTGAAGTAGAAATTTCAAACAAAGCGAGACTCGCCTCGATTTTTGTGCTTAAAAATATGGATCCTGATAAATGGGACACAACAGTGCGGTATCAAGTCACCCAAAATCCATAGGAATTCCGCAGTTGACTGTCATTAACGACCCTGTGCTTCGGGCGCCACACGAGGTAATCTCCATAAACTTTGCGATCCCTCTCCTTGTCTAACTAGTAGTGCATGTGCCAACTAGTAATGGACCTCAACATCCCGAACCTTCCCATTCATTCTTTTCCCAAACCCCTAAGGTTATGTTTTCTAACCCTAGTGTTCCTCTTTTTCCATATACACTTTACCATGTATATCATTCACACAACACATAGCACACAATCATGTATCATATTAAAGAAAAAAACATGAAATGCACAATGAACGTAGTGGTCTAGACCCATGCCCATCAAGCCTTAGGTAATCGCATACCTATGCTTTGATACCAAGCTGTAAAACCCCAAAATTCCCGTTTATCACCCATCAACCTGAGGAAACCAATGGATATCGTGTAACCCAATACCCCTTTGTGTGTCCCATTCACCGAGATCCATAATTTAACAAAAAATTAGACAAAGTCTCTTTTTTACGAGGAGCTCTATCCAACTCTCAACCTGTACATTATACATCAACATGACCCATATGGGGCCTAATTTAACACAATGACCACACCAGATTCCTTTATGAGTAAAAATTTACCACATCGGGCCCATTTATCCACATTCATATAAAAACATGTAAGACTATATTAAAAAACAGTCCATATGAGTTCAATTGCAACTCTTTACATATTAGTACATGTGCAAAATAATTTGTTCCAAATTATTTTAGAAAAATAATTACAAAAGTAATTATAAAAGCCAGCATGCCCGCTTTACCCATGCCCCGGGATGAGAACCCGTCCACCTGTGGCAAGTCCCGCACCTAAAATGTTTTTCCTGTATAGGGTGACCAATGCCCAGTAGAGTAATTCCTACAAAGGCTACTCCTCACCTTAATGCACGTGCAATGTTCACCTTCCACATTCACCTCCACAATTTCAAGCAAGAATATGCAATCCTATGTTGGAATTCTACATGTCATGCCATGAAATGAGATAAGACCCACTCATACACCATACCCGAGTCTTTACCGACTCCCATCATACCTGAGTCTTTACCGACTCCTACCACACTATGCGATGCCCTTGTGTGATAAACCATCATTGATGGTTTACATCCAATCATCCTTTTTGAAACAAAAATAATTTGTTTACAAACCAAAATCTTTTTGGATGTTAAACCCTAATTATCATTCTATTTACAAAACCATGCCTTTATGGCAACACCCGCAGTCCCATCAAAGGCTTCACACCTTACAACACTTTTAGACTTTCACCGTTGGAGTGTTTGAACCAGTCCAAGCCTTTCACCCGAGGGAGTATCTAACCCTTCATATTACCCGACAAGTTTTACCTACTGCTCACGTAACTCTCTATTGGACTTTGTCCAACGGTACCAAGGCCACTCATCAATCACCCATTGTTGTGTTGATCTCAACCATGCACTCACACCCATGAAATGCGTATGTTCCTGCATATACGAAAATTATCAGACAGTCACGATTACGCCACATACGTGAATGAACGCCATATGGGCAATTTATCTTATACGTTTAACCATGTATCATGGACAATTATTTACATGCATATAGTTTCCAAACTATTCATTTCAATGTCAATATATACATATTAGTATATCAACATTCATCAAACAAAAATATCAAGCATGTTATTACCAATCAAGTAATAAAATCCTTCAATTCCTCATATTACCGTGGGTATATATAATGCCCACGCAAATAGCTCCACACAAGGAGCTCTAAATCGTTCGAGCCGCTAACAAAAAACCACTCTCAAACAAGCATTTAAACTGTGCCCACAAACCAGCCAAACATGCCCTTAATAGTCCGGATAATTATGTTCAATTCAAACAATCCCTAAACACTTTTAGGGACATATTATACACAACCACAAATCAAGACACAAAATCGACCACAAACGAGCCGCAAAACGACAATTAAAGTCGTTTTAAAATAGGCCAAACATCCTCTTAGGGCATCAATTAACAATCCGAATAATTCTTTTTAATCCAAAAAATCCCTAAACAGTTTTTGGGACATATTACACACAATCACAAATCAACACACAAAACTGGCCACAAACCGCAAAACGACAATTAAAGTCGTTTAAATGCATCATCACTTCTTAAGGCATCAATTAATGTACCAAATAATTATTTTTAATCCAAATAGTCCCTAAACACTTTTTTTTTTTTTTGATATATTACACACAACCAAATCAACACACATAACTGCATTACCAAATGAGCCGCAAAAATGGAAATTAAAGTCATTTTAACTCCATACAAACAAATTCTTTAGGCGTAAAAATAGAACCAAATGGCTCCTCAGGGTGGAAATAGAACCAAAACAGCCCTTATGGTGGATATAAACCAAAGTAAGAAGAATCCCTACCTCTTTAAGCATAGTAGCACTGCAGTAGTTCCTCCCTGTACTCGAAATGTTCTCCTTTGGATCTTCGGTGAAATCCCTCATTTTTTGGTATGTGCGCGTAGCCCTTGTCGGGTAGATGAATTTTCACTCTTCGCTAGATGAATTCCAACCAGCGGAACTCCGAGGAATTAAGAGAGAAGCTTGAATGTTCTCTTTCTCTCATCTCTCTCATGTAAAGAAGAAAACCAGGAAAAGGAAAATGGGATATTTTGTCTTAAGCCTCTCATTTAAGTTTAAGTGAGTGGCTCACGTCGTGCCACGTGTTCGAGTCTGTTTCTATCCCGAAATAATTTATTTCATCCCAATTAAAGTTTATTTTATTTTAAATGAACTTTACATAATTTATTTTTCACTTTCGAGATTTTTCTTAAAATCCCCTTTTTGGGGTCTATCGATGCACAAGGTTCCTCGAACGGAAAATTCCAATTATCTTAATTCATGAAATTGGCCCGAGTAACTAGATTTACAGACTAATAAATGATGAAGTCCATTTCATTATCCAAGATCTAAAAATTTCAATTTACAAATTATCAGAATGCAAGAATTTACCATTTTACCCTTTTTAAAAAAAATGCAATTTTACTCGGGTTTTACATTGTGTCCAAATGTTCATAAGTCAGGTAACGTATTTATATCAATTTTAATTACTCCATTTGGTTAATTTTCAAGTTTTTGAAATAGGGATATTGACAATCAAGTACAATGTTTTTATGCGGACTGCTATTGGGAGCAATTTTACTTGCTCAACTGAAATCGACAAATTCCCTTGAACAAGGAATAACATCAATAGTGGTGGTGTTAGTGTGTTTATTTTTTATGTCCTTTGCATGGTCATGGGGTCCTCTTTGGCTGGTTGATTCCAAGTGAAATATTTCCTCTAGAAATAAGAACTTCGAATATGCTCTTCACTTTCATCATTGCTCAAGCATTCTTGTCAATGATGTGTCATACGCGTGCCTTCATATTCTTCTTTTTTTTTTTTGGTTGGATTGTGGCCATGGGGTTGTTCATTTTATTCTTATTGTCAGAGACAAAGAATGTGCCTATCTATATCATGGTCGAGAGGGATTGGCTACATCCATTTGAAAGAGGTTCATGGATGATGAGAGTAGAAAATGCGTGATAAAAGGTTGATATAATTAAGGATATGGAGTTCAAAAGGTTTTGAGTTCGTAAGCACCTAATTTCTTCGAATTGTTTCTCTATAATTTTATTTGATTGTAAAGGTTGGATGAAGTCTTTAATGATCATGATTGTAAGTTGTAATCAATAATTATAGTGGTTAAATGAATAATATAAAAGCCCCATTTAGTGAAGAGTGTTTTGTGCCAAAATTAGAGGATTTGACCCATTTTAGAGGATTGACCAATCAAAACCTCTAATGTTGCTATTTGGTGAAGAGAGGATTGGAAGAGTGGATTAGGCCCAATCCGGTAATTTCATAAACACTGCTAGGAGCAGCATTTTCAAATGGAGGATTGCATATGTAGAGTTGAAAAGACAACTTTGTCCCAAAGTTGTCAATAATCATCGCCCTTACCCTAAGTGACACACCCCCACCCCCTTCCAGCTGGGAGGGAGAGTCAACACTCCATTGCAAATTCCCAAATGCTAATTTAACGACTAGAAACCCCGTGAAGCTGTCAGACACTAAAACCTCCTATAAAAAATTTTCTTTTATTTATAACTTAGGATTTGGTAAAATCTTAGCAGCGGAAAAACTTCGGCAGCATGACGGCTACACATAGTCAAATTCCAAATCCTGTATACATCCAATTTTACACTATATCCAAAATATGGCAACCAGCATACCAACACATTCTCACAAAACTACTCTATGTACATACATATGTTCCATTATACATATTCAAAGTATTTTCTTACTTAATATTCTTACTAACAACACTTGTACAATGTCAGACAACCCTATTATGCTCAGCGTCTTATGCACCAGACTCGAAAATAGTTTTTAAATGGAAAATAATGAGCTAAACGAGAGCTCTTCGAGGCATGCTTTTATAAACGTTTTTGCTTTTCCTAAAACATCTCAAAAATGTAAACTCTATTTCATAATTATTTTCCGTGCTCTTTTCGCTTTTCAAGTTTCTAAACTTTTCTTTCGTCATTGTTTTTTGTAGATTGTTGTTTTTAAAAGTTTCTAAAACTTTCTTAAATTTTGCTTGCTTTCAGATTTGTTATTAAAAGTTTATAAAACTTTTAATACTTGCTTGCTTGCTTTGCTTTGCTTTTCTTTAAAAGCTTATAAAACTCATTTCTTTTTGGTTTGCTTGTAAGTTTATAAACTTCTCAAAACTTCTTGTTTCATTACGCATCTCGTTTAAAGTTTCTTAAAACCTTCACACAAACTCGCTTTAAAAGTTTCTAAAAACTTTTTCATAAAAACGGAGCCCTGGCTCAACTCGCATTCTTGAAAATAAAACGGAGCCCGGGCTCAACCGCTTGCTTTAAAACTCTCCGAAGCCTGGCTAATTTCGGGAACCAAATTACCGATTTTCAAAACCGTATATTGGCGCTTATAAACATCAACCATCAACCACCGGGAGGCCTATTTTTGCTTCATCAGACTCAAAGGGAACACTTAAGCCTGGCGATCGCGGCTGGGTGGAAGGACTCCGGGTCCGCATCACCTTTTCCTATGAATATGGTGGAATTGATCTGCATCAATTACAATCTAGTTAGAGCTCATAACCTTATATATATTCCTCGCACGTGTCACTACACCTTTAAATGCATGATGTATGTCCCAAGTTTGCCACTGCAGAAACCAAAACGCATGACGGTGATCCTAACACCACCGCGTTAACGCATTTTAATACCGACCGGTTTTCCCTTCGCTTTAGAACTAGGGAAGGCCTATTTTTCACAAACATTCTTGCTTGCTTGTTGCTTTTGAAAACGGTTTTACAATTTAAAACCATTCGTCATTGCCAAAATTCGCTTAATTATTCAAAACCATTTACTTACTTTTTAACTCATTGCTTGTTTCTTGAAAATGGTTTGTATCTAAAACCATGAAATACCAAAATACAGAAATGTTTTTATAATAATAATTATAATACACTATATTTGGAAACGAGCTTTAACACTTTTCACCTTTTCTCGCTTATTAAATCTTTGTTACGATTCCACAATTTTCCCGCTTGCATTTAGCCTACATTCACTGATGTATTAGATCACACACGCCGAAGACAATTCAAGCAATTTGCACACTTTAGTTAAAATTAAAATTTTCAGAAATATGTGGGCCCCAAATGTCATTCACACAGCATACATGCATTCTGCATCAGCGACTTTCCATACTTTTAAAACACCCGAAAACATTTCTCGAAATTATCCAATCGCTTGAATAAAACTCGAAATTTTAACTAAAATCGTCCGGAACAGTCCCGAATTCAGCCCGGATCGGGTCTCGAAAATAGTCCTAAAATTTCCTTAAAATTTAAAAATTCCTAAACTCACTTAAAAATTTTGGATCGAATTTATGGCCTCTAAGAATATCCCAAGCCATTACATACCTTTAGTTCGAAATAACACAAGAGAAAATTTCCTACCTCTTTCAGCCTTTGACCTAAAAGCCCAAGATTTTGGTGTCTACGCTGTGAGCTCTGTCACAGAGTAACTTTACCCACTGGTCCGAAAAGGCACTACTAGAATAGCGTGATCCGAGAAATACTAAAATTTGGGTTTTCACATATTTACCTGAATGAAACTCATGTTTTTAGACTAATGCTGCAATTTCGTCGCTACAGAAAGCACTTTCCGTGTTTATCCCGACGAAACCGACGTAATTATTTTCATATAACCGGTAAAATAAACTAAAAAGAGAAAAAAAATTTTAAAATATCTTCGCTCGCACCGACGCCTCTCCGCCGCTTTGATTTACTTTCTTTTTGTTTTTGTCTTTTTTTTTTTTTTTTTATTCTTATGTGGGACCCACATGCCCTTTTCTTTCTTTCTCTGTCTGCTTCAAATTTCCGAAACAACAATTTATTTTCGGTCTTGCTTCACCTTATTTATCCTAAATGAATATTCTTTATATATTTGTCATTTTTCGGAATTTTCAAAATCTGCCGTATTTCACTCTTTATCCGTCATTTAAATTCGTGAAATATTCGATCGTCTCGGAATTAAATAAAACTTTAGGTCACTAGATTTCGCGAGATCTAACTTAACAAAGATAAATTGCTTTCACTATCCGAAAGATTCAGAGAATTTTCGAGACTTTCCTGAATTATTCTGACAATTTATTATTATTAATTTACTATTTAAACTTTCCTTAATTATACTTTCACCCCTTCAACTTTCCTTAATTGCAAATCCAACTTTTGAAATTCCTACTATGGCCCATCTCTAACTTAATTATGTCTCATATATCCTTTTCATAAACACAAATTTGCACTGCAACATCAAATTCGCTCCAAAATTTATACTTCCTAATTTCATCTCCAAAATACTACACGCGACACTTCAGACTTTATAACTCTCTACAAGACACGCATCATACACCTCTCGACCCGGTGCCAAGGCACTTCCTCCTTAGGAACATTTCATTCTCGAAACGAACAAACTAAACTCCAAAAGAAAAGCGAAACGAAAAATACTCCCATCCGGAAAAATAAGTAGTGGCACCATCGGGCGCATCCGAGCCTCCTCCCGCTCCCAAGAGCCGCCTCCTCCTTACATTCTTCCATAAGACTTTAACTAATGGAATCACTTGCTTCTCAACACCGCTCTTTCGATCTACAATCGCATGTATCTCCTCTATAAGTCAAATTTTCCTTTTAAATGCACTAGCCGGCCTCTCAATACATGTGAAGGATCTCGGGATATATTTCAACATCGATACATGGAATGTATCATGAATCCATAACCTGTATAGCACCTCAACCAGGAAGCACCAAAACCGTTCCCAAATATACTTATATGTCCAATATACTCCTGACTAAGCTTGCCTCAGCTTCCCAAATCTCAACACACTTTTCCAAGGCGAAATCTTCAAAAGACTTGGTCACCTATCTCGAATTGCAAGTCTCTACGACGGTTGTCCGCATAACTTTTCTGTCTATCTCTTGCTATCTTCTGCTATCACGAACAACTTTCTACTTTCTCCAAGTGATCCTGTACTAGTCAGGCCTATTAGTCTTCTCTCACCAACCCATCCCAAGACACCGGGAGTCCCCACATTTCCCGGCCATACAACGCTCAAATGAGCCATATCTATACTGCTTGATAGCTATTGTTGTAGGGTAAACTCCATTAGTGCTATGAGTATCCTAACTTCCTTTGAATTCCAAAGACACAAGCTTAGCATATCCTCTAACGTCTCACACTTCCGACTCGCCATCCGGTCTGAGGATGAACACTGGGTACGGGCAGCGAGTACCCAAAGCCGCTTTTGCAACCAGGCCAAACCCGGATGTGAACCTAGGGTCTCGATCTGAAACTATCGAAACTGGAACCCCATGAAGTCTCACTATTTCATCTACATACAACTTGGCCAACTTTTCTAAAGAATCCTCAGCATTAACTGGCAGAAAATGAGCAGACTTCGTCAATCGATCAACTATCACCCATATCGCATCATGTTGCCTCTGAGTCCGTGGAAGACCTGCCACAAAATCCATAGTGATCTTCTCCCATTTCCACACTGGAATAGGAGAATCGTATCTTCCCTACGGGCCTCCGATGCTCGCCTTCACCGCCGATGTGTTAGGCAACCTAAAACGAAACCCTCGCTATCTCTCTTTCTTCATCCCATTCCACCAGTAATGTTCTTTCAAAGTCCTGTACATTTTGGTACTACCTGGATGCATAGCATACGCAGATGAATGTGCTTCTTCCATAATGTCTCTCTTCAGTTCGCCATACTCTGGCACACACATTCTCTGTCCTTTCACTATCATGCCATCATCTCTAATCCAAACCTCGTTTTCTTTCTTTTCTATCTCTTCATTGCTTAATTATCTCGTGGGATCCCAAGAACGCCTACCAGAATCTGATCCACTAAAGAGGCCCCAATATGAAACGTGGCTAACAAGGCTCCTAATCCTCAACCTCCAATATCACCCTTAAAGCCTCGTGTCCACCAATAGTGGAAGATAACCCGACCTCATGTGAGCACAAAGAATCCCCTCTGTCGCCTACTCAAGGCATCCGCGCGACATTAGCTTTTCCTGAATGGTACTCGATAGTACATCAGAGGTCTTTAATCAGCTCAAGCCATCTTCTTTTGTCTCAGTTTAACTATTTTTGGGTGAAAATATATTGAAGACTTTATGATCCGTAAAGATCCTACAAGGAACACCATATAAATAATGTCTCCATATTTTCAAAGCAAGCACGACTGCTGCTAGCTCTAAGTCATGTGTTGGGTAATTCTCCTCATGCTTCTTTAGCTGTCTAGAGGCATATGCAATCACCCTATCATTTTGCATCAAAACACAACCAAGGCCTTGCCTGGAAGCATCACTATAAACCACAAATCCATCTCTTCCATCAAAAGCCAAACTCGGAGTCGAAGTCAATCTATCTTTCAACTCCTCAAAACTCTTTGACAGCATCTACCCAATCATACTTAACATCTTTTCTCATACCTTGGTCGTTGGGCCGCTTATCTTGGAGAACCCTCAACAAACTTCTTTCTTCAGAGTATCCCGCTAAACCAAGGAAGCTCCTCGACCTCCGACACATTCTTTTGCGCTCTAATTTACCACGCTTCTATTTTCCTGTGGATCCACACTCACCACCTCTCACGAAATTACATGACCAAGGAATGCCACTTTGTCGAGCCAAACTCGACACTTGCTCAACTCTTGGCATATAACTCCGTCTCCCTTTGTAGGTTTGTAATACAATCCTCGTGCCCGAATGTCCCTCCGGAACCACCAATACACTAAGATATCATCAATAAAACTATGACGAACCTATCCAAATACGGCCGAATACCCGACCATCAACCATGAACGCCGCCGCATTAGTCAAACCAAATGGCATCACTAAAAACTCATAATGCCCGTGAGCGTGTCCTCGACGGCGCTTTAGGTATCACTCTCCGCAGACTTTCAACCGATGATACCCCCGACCTCAAGTCTATTTCGAGTATACTCAGACCCTTGGAGTTGATCAAATAACTCATCAATTTAGGGAGTGGATGATCGATCATGATGGTAACTTGTTCACCATCAGAATTCATACACAGCAAGAACTCCCATCTTTCTTTTCACGAAGAGAACTGAGCTCCCCATGGGGATATGCCCTGGCCTAATGAATCCCTTTTACTCAACAACTCCTTCTAGCCGAGCCTTAAGCCCCTTTAATCCCTCAGGAGCCATCCTATAAGGAGGAATGGAAATGGCTCACCCTCGGGAATCAAATCAATGGTGAACCCACTTCTTCTCGTGGTAATCCAAAGAATATCATCCAGAACACATCTAGAACTCTCTAACAACTCGAATCTCATCCAATATAGTCCTCCTTCCCTTGCCTCCACCACATGTTTTCTAGATAACCCCGATAACCCTTACGCAAAGATTCTGTGGCCGGCCACGGCGCAGATCATACAGAAGAATAACTCTTACGTAACTTTCAAACTTTACCTCCAACTTCCCGGCCTGTTAACTTTACTTCCTTCTTATAACAATCCAATGTGGTTTCTGCATGACACCAATCCATACCGAGAACCACACGTCTCGCTATCTAAAGGCAAGATCCGCCGGGAACTCCTATCCCCAATCAACTCTACTATCTCCGACTACTCGTCTCAGAATAACTTAATCTCACTGTATGGAAACTCTCATCGACTCTCTAACGGGCCGGGTCTCTATCCGAAGCGATCTAAGAATGGCTTGGATGCAAATGAATGCGAGCTCCCGGGGTCCACTAATGCATATGCATCATGATCAAGGATAGAATAATACTGACTACATCCGAGCCGTGATCCGTGATCTTATCGAGTCACAGATATACCGCATGAGTGCGGGCTCGTCAGATCCCCGCACCGGGCCGACGCTACCACGCTACCTCTCGCCTCGTCGCCGTACCGTCCCTCTCGCTGTGGGAAACCTCCCTCGACGACTGTGATGCCTGCCCTCTGCACCGCAGCTAGACTGGGCCACCGACGTTTCCGCACCAATCAACCGAGGGCACCATACAGAGGAGTACCGGGTGCCACCGCCAGCAAACTCCGGCCTCACCGATCCTGACTAGAGATAGTCAATTTAATTTCGCCTCTACAACCTCCGCCCTTGTTCCTCTTCATCAGACGCCCCGAAGCTTTGTTGGGACGTGCCCGTACCTCTTACTCTTACGGCGCCTACTTCCTGAGCATACCGTGGTACTTTGCTCAACTCTCGTGAGCGGCTCCTTACTAAGTCCCCACCCATTCCGAGAACCACTCGATAAATGCATCTCCCGATCCCAGGTCAGAGGTCCCGATAAAAACCTTGCACTTCAAGACTTCCATCCCCGGGCTTGAATATAGGGAACCAATCTGAATCCACCCCGAGAACTTCTTCTCATATTCGACACCGACATGTTCTTTTGTTCCACTCGTTAACTCCTCAATTTTTTAAATCCTTATGACTCGAGAAAGAACTGGGCTGAATTCTGCCAAATTGGTCCCATGATATGCCATCGTGATGCTTCCTCTACAGCATCCCACCACCCTACCGTCTTCCATCAAAACCGGGAAAACAAGACTCTTTACTCATCCGCAGCCCATAACCCATAAACCTTATTGACTCCTGGCCTAGCCATAACCAGCCGCTTCGGATCACCATCATAATACATATGGCTTGCGCCCACTTCAGATTTCATCGACCTCCCTGGCTCTTCAATAACCTCTCTAGGGCGCTGTGAGGTTGCGATCAGCCGACGGTCGCTATGGCTACTATCTGAGCAATTCAGGCTACCCGTCACAACACATCGGGCACTTGAGCCCTCCGTGGCCTGTATGGTCCAAATGACTCCATCACAAGCCGATTCATAGAGGTGGTAGCTAACCAACTATGTGCTCATCTCTCACAGGTAATTTCAGACGCCGACAATCTCCTCGGAATATTTCTCCCAGGATCTACCTCACGGCCCTCTTCGATATAGTGCCTGTATTTACCAAAACTCAACTCATTAATCACTTGATACGTGATTGATTTCAATTTAAAATGTACGGTTGCCAATACTTATGCTCTGACACGATGTTATTACACCCCTCACCCCCTTCCAAGAGTACAAAAACACTCCATAAATTCCTGCGCTATCTCTGTAACGA
Organism: Tetrastigma voinierianum; assembly: GCA_016808115.1. Lineage (NCBI taxonomy): Eukaryota > Viridiplantae > Streptophyta > Magnoliopsida > Vitales > Vitaceae > Tetrastigma > Tetrastigma voinierianum. The sequence continues at coordinate 136,233 of JAEQBH010002957.1, read as the reverse complement.
TCAGAACTCCCGTGGAAGCGGTCGTATTGCTTGCTAAAACCTCCTATAAAATTTTCTTTATTTATAACTTGGTGATTTTATGAAAAATCTTAAGAATGAAAAACTTCGGCAAAGATGATCGCTTACACATAGTCAAATTCCAACCTCAGATATCCAATTTACACTATATCCAAAATATGGCAAATCCAGCATACCAAGACATTCTCACAAACTACTCTATTGACACATACAACTTCCATTATACATATCAAAGTATTTTCATTTAATATTCTTACTAACAACACTTGTACAATGTCGGGATGTAAACCCATATGCTCTAGCCTTGCGCACTGCGCATTCGAAAAATAATTTAAATTAAAATAACGAATTAAACTATTCTGCGAGCGTGAGCGAGTAAAACGCTTTATTTTGCAAAACATCTCAAAAATTAAAACTCTCATTTACAATTATTTCGTGCTTTTCTTTGCTTTTCAAGTTTCTAAAACTTTTCTTCGCTTGCTTGTTCAGATTGTCATTTTTAAAAGTTTTTAAAACTCTTCTTAGTCGCTTGTTTTCAGATTGTCATTTTCTAAAAGTTTTCTATAAACTTAATACTTGCTTGCTTGCTTTGCTTTGCTTTTCTTTAAAAGCTTATAAAACTCTATTTCATTACTGTTTCATAAATCCTCAAAACTTTCGTTTGCTTGTTTTATCTCTCATTCAAAGCTTTAAACCTTTCACAAACCATGGTTTCTCAAAACTTTTTCATAAACGAGCCTCGGCCAACCGCATTCTTAAAAATAAAACGGAGCCCGGGCTCAACTGGCTTGTTTAAAACTCTCCTAAGCCTGGCGACGAACCAACGGTCGATTTTTTCAAAACTGATATTATGCTTATAAACATCAACCATCAACCACCGAGCCATTTCACATCAGACCCTGCCAACACCTAAGCCCTGGGCGACCGTGCCTGGAAGGACTCCGGGTCCGCGATCACCTTTTTCCTATGAATATGGTAACTGGACCGCATCACCATAATTTGGGCCAGAGCTCATAACCTTATATATTCCGCAGACGCCACTAGCCTCCTGAACGACGAATGATGTCCTGTCACGACCATGAAAAACTAAAAATGCAATGTGATGCAGATCCTAACACCATCACAAGACGCATTTTAATACCTCCTCGACCGGTTTTCCCGCTAGAACTAAATACCATTTTTCACAAACATTCTTCGTCATTAGCCATTAAAAAATGGTCATAAATTTTAAAACCATTATTGTTAAAACGCTTTAATTATTCAAAACCATTATTTACTTTTAACTCATATTGCTTGTTTCTTGAAAATTATTTATAGATTCAAAACCACTTAAATACCAGCCAGAACAGCTTATACAATAATTTATGGGCTACATCAAGATTTTAAACGAGTTTAACACTCACCTTTTTCTCTCGTCATTAAACTGGAAGATCGCATTCCACATACCTTCCCGCCTTTGCATTTAAATTCTTACACACTGACGACAGATCACACACGTCAAGACAATCCGCTAATTTGCACACTTGGTGCTAAAATTAAATTTTCTAAATACTCAAACGTCATTCACAGCATACGGGCTGTATCATTTTCATGACTTTCCATATACCTAAAACACCCGAAAACATTTAAATTCTATCCCACTAAGCCAATAAAATCCTCGAATTTTAACCAAAATCATCCGAAAACAAATTCCGAATCTGTACTCGATCATTCGAAAATACCCAAAATTTCCTAAAACTTCCTAAAATTCCCAAACTCAAATTTAAAAATTCGACCGACCATTACTCTAATATTCCGTTCATTATATACTTAAAAATCAAATAACACAAGATGAAATCTCCTTACCTCTTCGAGCCGACGAAGTTCAAGATTTTGGCGCCTGTTTCACAGAAATTCGTCACAGAGAGTTAACTCTTCTTGCAATTCCATCGTCCGAAAAGCACTACTGTATCAAGTAGATCCGGTAAATACTAAAAATTCGCCACATATTTACCCCGAATTCTCCGCAAATCCCCGCTGCTTTGGTGATCACCAGTACTCTCTCGTCGCTGCAGAAAGACTTTCTCATGTTTATCCCGATTTAATCCGACAATTTATTTTCATGAAACTATAAATAAAACTAAAAAGAGTAAAAAAATTTTTTAAAAATATCTCTCTGCTGCACCGACGCTCTTCGTTGCTGATTTCCATTTTTCTTTGTTTTTGTCTTTTTTTTTTTTTTTTATTCTTTTGCGTGACCCATACGCCCCTTTTCTTCTTTCCGTCCGTTTCTAAACAATTTATTTCGGTTCCTGCCTTTCAATTTTATCATCCTAAATGAATATTCTTTATATCACATTTTTCTAATTTTTCAAAAATCCCGCTTTATTTCACTTATCTGCCGCTAATTGTGAAATATTCGACTCCGTCTTAATTAAACAAACTTTTCAGTCACTAGATTTCATAGATTTGAACTTAAATCGCAGCAAATTGCCAATATCCGAGACTGTAGAGAATTTTCTCAGATTCTTCGAATTATTCGACAATTTATTATTATTAATTTACTATTTAAACTTTCCTTAATTTATACTTTCACCCTTCAACTTTCCTTAATCAAGTAAATCCAACTTTCAAATTCCTACTGCTACCACCCAACTTAATTACGCCTTACATATCCGCCAAACGACAATCTGCACTTTTGTTTTAAGTACCAAATCCTGCCCAAAATTTATAATTTCCTAATTTCATCTCCAAAATACTACAACGCGACACTTCTACATCTTTTATACACCCCTATAAGATCGCATCGTACACTCTCTCTGACAAGTGTTACACTAAGATTCTTACAAAACCTTATAAGAGCTCATTAGCCAATTGTCTCATCTTCAATAATTAATATATAATTACTGTGAAGATATTGACATATTAAGAATATGATTTATCACCAATTTACATAAAAAAATTTGTACACAACTCTATTGATAAATTAATAGCAATATTGATCTATTTGCACAATGTTAATATTTTTGCAAATTAGCAATTCAAGAAATTTGTATATTTTAAAATTTTAAAACGACTAATCTTTTTTTCGTAAATGATGTTTTAATTCTTTAATAGTAGTATACCTTATTTCCAATAAACTCATCTTATAAATCTAAATTATTAACAAAAATACTACACAAACTCGCATTAATGTCCTTATTGGTCATTTTACACAATTAAGTAACTATCACCTAACTTTTATCAAACATGATTTATATAATACATATAATCAGCTAATAGCAAACAACTAAGTTCTATTAGCTATCCAAGAAGTTGCCAACAAGACCACAACCTTTGATTATTTTTAGAAAAGTACACTAATACTGCTCACCATACGTCTTAACCCTTTGCCTTTATTGTTTTTCGTCCCACCACCGCCCTAACGTTTAATACGTAGCCTAAAAATGCTCATGTCGTTAATGACGCGAACAAATTGGATACAGAATTTCACGTGCTTTAAATTATGCTGATACTGCACTCATTCTTTAAACCCAAACACGTTTCAAAAAATTAACTACATAATAATCTTTCTCAAATCACATATATAATTCAATTTTCTGTCGGTTTCCTCTACTTTCTTTTGTTCCAAATAAAGCTAAAAGCAAAATAAGAAATGATGACAACAATTATTCTCAAATTCGTATTAATTTTAGCAATATAAAATTACTATTCTGCATCTTATAAATTAGGATTTCCCCAATTTTAATATTACAAGAACATCCTAGCTATATAGTAATATGGATGAGAATAATTTCTAAATTTTCAAGAATTTCCAAATAACAATGTACCTATTTATTTAAAAATTTTAAATTTAAATTTATAATTGCTTTAGGTATTTTAAAATAAAATAACTACTTTATATAAATATTGGTGAGGAATTGGAGTATACTAAAGTAAAAACATGATTTAAACAGCCATATTAAATAAACACAAAAGTATATAATGGAAAAGAAATAAATGGAAATGCTCACTTTATAAGGAACTGAATATTTTATTTATGATTTAATTTTGTATGATTATATGTCATATGACTCCCCGCTCCAGAAAATTCTCACTCATTCACCAAAACATACTAGGTCTCTAAATCATGTCCGTGACGCCCAAACCCAAACCCAGAGTATCAGATACATCAATGCTTCAGGACTTCTTCAAAATTTTAGGGTCCGTTGACAACTCACAACTTAGAAATATTTCCAAGTGTCGCTTTCTTTATATTTTCTCTTACAAATATACAAATTCTTATAATGATTTGGCAAGAGTTTTATGTAACTCTTACACTTTTACATGCCAACATATATTAAAACTAGATTGTTCGACATTTTACAAAAATACTCTGCCAAAACTCGACCTTCATACTCACGGTCTCAAAGGAGCGCATTTTCCCGTACCTAAAAGGGGCGGTCCCATGACTCCGGGGAAGGGTAGTAGCTCAGGACATTCCTACTCGCGCCATTCCCCACCAAAGCAGCTGAACACGAATGCCAATACATACAATCACAGGCATCTCAAGCAATTTTATACTCACAGACCTGAATGTCTACATGGCATGAATGCAGTATGCCCCTCATGACTCAAATCCTGAGTCCTCACTAACTCCCTCACACCTGGATATGCCAAGTGTGAAAAACCGTCAAGGGCGTCCTACCCCTAACCCTTTTTCCAAAACAAAAGTTTTTTTGTTTTGTAATTCTAGACACATTGGATACCCCCAATGCTTACTTATTCCCTTACCCATTACTGTGTGTTATGCATTTGTAGGCCAAGGATTTTCGAGTTCTCAATGCAGGACGCCGCACACCTATACAACATTTTGTTTTATTCAAAATAGTGGACAATCTTTGATAACCCGCTTTGTTTCGAAAGCATTGGACAATTTTTGATAAACCGTTTTATTCAAAAATAGTGGACAGTCTTCGATAAACATTTTATTCAAAAACATTGAACAATCTCCGATAAACTATTTTATTCAAAAACAGTGGACAGTCTTCGATAAACGTTTTATTCAAAAACATTAGACAATCTCAGATAAATTGTTTTATTCAAAAACAGTGGACAATCTCCGATAAATGTTTTATTCAAAAACATTGAACAATCTCCGATAAACTGTTTTATTCAATAACAGTGGATAGTCTCCGATAAACTGTTTATTAAAAAACAGTGGATAGTCTCCGATAAACTGTTTTATTCAAAAACAATGGACAGCCTCCGATAAACGTTTTATTCAAAAACATTGGACAATCTTCGATAAACTGTTTTATTCAAAAACAGGTGAAATGTATCCGTGAGACTCCATTGTATGTTGTCCAAAATACCGAGCCCACCATCGAACACCAAACAAAGTGTCGATTTACCATGGTTGAAATCCAAACATAGTGTCGACCCTAACCATGCACTCAAACCCGACTCGACGTGATGTCCCGTGCATAAATGCAATGCATATGTCATTGCATGCCATTTCATGCCTACATGTACGCTACGTGTCACATTGATTAGTGCCCAAAAAGTGCTATTATGAACCCTATTTTTAATAGGTTTTGAGGGCTTTTTGTGTACTAATTATTATAATTAACCCAATTGACATGTTCGGGTCCCTATTGCACTTCATTGCATTTCGAGGTCAAGTTAGTTTTTCCAGAATTGAAGCCAAATTATTCGTCAATCCAATCATAACCAAAGTCAAGTTGATTTCCATCAATTTCATATATCTTCTATCAATTTTTAATGAATGAAGAATATCAAAGCTTCAAGAAATGGAATGAAGGCAAAGGGGGAACAGAAGCAATGGAACAAGCAGGAAATTACGCCGAGGATTTCGCTATGATAGAAAATTTTCGCTATCATAGCGAAAGGATTTCGCTATGATAGCGAATTTTCGCTATGATAGCGAATTTTCGCTATGATAATAAAGAAACGTGCATAGCGAAAATTTCACTTCGCTATGCTCGTATTTTTCGCTATGATAGCACCGCTAATATAGCGAAATTTCGCCATGATAGCTAAAAATCACCGTTCTCATAGCTAAAATTTTTGCTTTTGTTTTTATGTTCAAACTAATTCGCTTTGGTTTTTCTCCTTTCTACCTTGTAATAACTTATGTTTGTTTGTTTTTTTACTTTGCTCTCATTAATTATATGTTAGAGTCAAGGGTTGTAAACATCAATCACTTCATTGTAGTTAAATTTGGGAACTCAACTCTCAAGCTTCGTCTTCACGTCCCTTTCTCATTTTCTTGGCACTTTCTGGGCAGCCAAACACCCCTTGATGATGACAAATAAAGGGATGCTCGGCTAAAACCCTTCCCTCCTTGAAGTAGAAGGCTGCTGGGTGCAGGATCTAGGCAACTGAGGGTCCCTTGTTCTTCACGTAGGTACTCACTACTGCTGACCGTGTTCTCCCTTTAACATTAGGTTTAGATCCCTTCGATTCATGAATGGTCAAGATTAAAATTTTTAGTGCTCATTTGATGCTTATTAGATCTTTGCGATGTCTATTAGTTACTTATTTATTACCCATTGTAATGTGAATCAAGGAGACTCGTTTGAACTGACTGAGAACATAAATGGCCAGTGAATGCCATTTTCAAAAGGATAAATATTTTGGGTTAGGTTTTAAAGCTAAATGAAGATCCGTCAGAGATGACTGGCACGTCATCCTCCCTAACGCGAGGAAATGACCTCGAAGTACCCCCGCCTGCCCTAACCCAAGCCTGTCCTGATACTTCAAGGAGACCTATTTTATTATTTTTCTTATTTACTTCAGTTTATTTTCAGTTTTCATCATCAAACCCTCACTGTTTTTACCAAAACCCCAAAATCCAAATTTAATTCACCATTTTTGACTTCACTTAAATCATTTGTACGAAGAAAACCCATCCCCGTGTTCGACCCTAGACCACTATATCAAGAAGAGCCTTTGACTACTGTGAGTAGGAGGAATATAGGATACAAATTTCATTAGATTCCCATCACTCCCATCAGGGCACGAATCACACATGCAACATATCTATTACACTACATGTCAAGTGTTATGGATAAATTATATTTAATTTCACACATTCAGCATGTTATTCTATTTGCAACAATAACACACATTAGCCATTCCCAGCCATAATTCGCCATGCTTGGTCTGAAATAACTGGACTTAGTCCAAATTCCAATTTTTCCACCACACAAACATCCAACACACCCCCCAGTCGTGCCATACGTAGCCCCAAGCATTTCAGATACAAACTGGTTCCGAAAATAGAAGTTCCGAAAACTAAAACGGACCATTCCTCAACTATCTGTGATCCTGCCCAATGTTTACCACACCCGGCTTATTGAGCTCCTTCATCTTATAGAAATTCTTAAACTCAACGAGCTGAGAGTGCGCAACGCGCCAATCGTAGTCTGACGAGAAAGCCATGGTCGTCCGTTGATGCGGATCGATTTGTAAGAGTGCGGCGAAATTTGGCACACCTGTCATTATTTTCACGGATTTTTCCATCCCGAAACACAAAGGTTCGGGCCTCAACAATCCCAAAACTTGTCGAAACTATCTTTGATCGTCACACAACAACAACCAAATGACACACATCTTAAATTCGCCCTGAAATTTGGCAACACCGTTAGGCTAATATGCGACCCTAGCTATAAAATAATCGAGTAAAGGAAACCTACCTCGTAGCTCAATTCCGGTCCTTTCCATCCTGCTCTCGCTCCTTCCACGACGCTGGTTCCTGCCCCCTCCCTTACTCCTTCTTCCTTCTTTCCTCTTTTCTTCTTCTCACTTCCTTTCTTTCTTTCATTTATTTTCTTCCTTCTTTTCTATCACCTTTCCCTTTCCCTTCTCGCCGCACTTCCACGCACCTTCTCTCCCATTTGTTTTTCCTTTTTGGCTTTTCTCCCATTTCTCTTCATATATATAGTATATTAATTCATTTTATTTATTTATTTATTTTTTGGAATCGGTAAGAGAGGTCACCCCCACTCGCCTCACATGCGTGCCAGATGAGAATGCAAACGCACATGGCGTGCCGTGGAACCACCACCTGGTTCCACGTGGTCACTGCATCTCTCAATTTCTATAATTTTTCAAAACTTGAAATTTTGATAGCCTCAGACTGGTTTAAATTCAACTCAAGGTTAGATTTTGAGAGACAATTTCAACGGTGAAATCCGATTTGTCATCTGAGATCTAGAAAAATCCCAACTTTTCCTCTAGGATTATTCAGACAAATTACCTTTTTTCTCTTTTTCTGAAAAAAATTTAAATTTAAAATTTTCATGGGTTTCATACTCTCCCCCCTTAAAAGAATTTCATCCCGAAATTCCCAGGGGTAATCATATACCAATACTGTCCTATGTGTAGGTAGTAACTCTCATTCGATCACAATTTATGACGACCCAGTGTGCCATCAATCAGTCCATCCCGAGGATGATATAAATCTTGGACCTATTCATGATCCTTCGGTCCACCGTGAGTAGAGGCCCATAGATCCCTACTTCACAATTCTGATGTATCTAGTCAACCCTCACCCTAGTTCCTAGGGGAGAATTCCAAAACAACGGCTTTTCCAGAGGTCTCAACCTCCAAGCTCAACTTAAGCTCAACTCTATCACATAAGATGCAACCATAATTAATGTGATGCATCCATAGTTGAACAAAACTCTATATATGTTCTATCATGCACAAACATAATACATATCCCGTGGAACATATCAAAACACACAAACAAGCAATGCACACAATGTCGTGTTCTAACCTCATGCCCACTAATCCTAGGTATTCACATACCTAAACCCGGATACCACGTCATGATGTTGAAATCTGATGCCAAGCTGTAACACCCCAAATCTCGAGGGTCATTTTATTTTTTATTTTTACAAGAGCATATGAATTCTTGTATATTTTTTTTCTTACAAATACATAAATTCATTCGATATTTTACAAGAGCTTGATGTACAACTCTTTTACACTTTTACATGCCAAAATATATTAACACTAGATGTTCCATTATATTTTACAAAAATACTTCTCAAGGCCACAACTCGGCCTTCTTTGTACTCACATCCTTGAAGGAGCGTCGTCTTCTCGTGTACTTGAAAGGGTGGTCCCACGACGGGGTGAGCAATATCCAGTAGGGAAAGCCTCCTACAAGGGCTACTCCCCACCTAAATGCACATGCAATGCCATAATTCACACATTCACCCACACACATTCATATAACATATGCACATCTCCGTATGAATGTCTACGTGCCATGCCCCATGTCTCGAGTCCTCATCGACTCCCTCACACATGCAAGTGCCATGTATGAAGAAAATAACGGTTTTAAAAAACAAAAGGGGTTTCACAATGTCCATGAAAAATATTGATTATATTGTATTAGTCAAATACTATTTGATTTAATTTGTATGGTAGGTAATTTTTCAATGAAATACATTTAAAAGATATTTCAATTTTATATAATATGGATTGAACTCTTAAATTCCAAAGCACAAAACATTGCAATTTCTGATCCTCGTCTTTAATAATTTTTTAATGAAATATATTTAAATTATGCTACACTATAATATGTTCCAATATTTCATATAATATGCATTCTAGCTCCATCTCTAGCAAAAGTATTTTAATTCGAAGTAAACCCTTGGTAAGAAGGTACATTTAAGCCTCAAGTTTATTCTTAATTAATGATGAACCACATAATGCAAAAAATAAATAAAATTGGGCCAAAAATTAATAAATAATAAAAGAAAAGAAGCATTTATATTCTAGTTTAAGGGCTTTTTTTAGGTCTAAGCATAATACTCATATTTAAATAAATAAAAAAAAGAAAAAGGAAATGGTAAAATACTATGTTCAATTTTCATGAATACCAACTTCATAATATTAATAAAGATTATTGACCTTGTCATGCAGTTGATATTTTTTAAACATGATAATGGGCTTCATACTTATTATACTTCAACAAGAACTAGAAATAGATAGTATGCATGAAATTTTTTTATAAGTTGTGATTCTTTTATACTCAATTTCAACATCTAAAATAGAAATTCTGTTCTTTTCATGTTTCGGATTTGTCTAGCTTTTGTTTTTAAAATTTCTTATTAGGTGTTCACTAGTCCAGATATAATCGCGCTGGCTCAAAACAACAAACAGTGATATCGGATACATTAAATGGTATATATAATTAACCAATGTCAAAGATAAAAAAAAATTATGGAGAAACGAAGCAAATGGCTTGGTCATTCTATGATCAAATAAATTTATGAGGATATGATGCCAAATTACTCCAAATATATCGAACTCAGAACCACAAACTTGATGTAACGACTAAATTTTGGGGCTCGACTCTTATGTGCTTCTAGATGGTTGAATCCCCAAATCAATCATAAGTATGAATTACTCAATTGTGAATATGGATTTTTGAGATGACTACATAATTATTAGGTTGATGTCAAAGCAAAACCCCCTTGTATGTATAAAATTTTGCCTTCAAGTCTGTCTCATTTGAACCATGTTGCAAGGCACCCAATAAGAAAAAAGAAACCTTTGATCCAACATCTTCGTATTTGTAGTAGTACATTATAGTTCATTGATCTTTACTCTTCGCATTTAGAGAACATCATGAAAATGCGCTTTAAAGCCTTAAATGTGATTAAGATTTTTGTTAATGAAATATTTGCACTATACATACTTTTGAATGAGGTAATTTTAAGTTTTCATACTAGACAATATTTGGAAAAAAGATTGTAACACCCCGTCCTAAGAGAGTGCACGACATGTGTAACCGTAGGGGCGCATATGAGTACCAAGTGTCATTGTAGTATTTTGGGGAGTTGTTGTTCATGATGAAATGGTGAAATGATAAATTTATTGAACTCGGAATGTTGTACTAGAGCAAGGGTAAAGTTGTAATTGATCAAAAAGGATATGAAAACCACAATTTGAGAAGATGAGAGACCATTGTGAAAATAACATAAGTTCATTTGTAATTTCTGGAGAGATGGAGGACCAAATTATAATTAGGGGAAATATGAGACTATAAATGGAGGGGAGACAAACAAAATATCACATTTGGTCTCATTTTGGCTAGGGCAAACCGTGGAGAATAGAGAAAAGAAGAGGAAGAAGAGGAAGAAGAGGAAGAAGAAGTGGGAGAAGAGCAAAATGGTAGTTTTGTACGTGACCATGCCATATTTTGGGTTTTTTGCATGATTTCAGGGTTTTCCAATGAGATTGGCTACTCCTTTCTGTGTTTGTGGAGAAATCATCATAACCCTAGAATTGTTGAAGTTGGTGTGGGTAAAACCCTTAATCGGGTATAGAATAAACATGGAATCCATCATAATTATATGTATTTTGTAGGAATTGGTGGATCTGGTTAATTCCTTGATTCACCTAGGTTTGGTTATATGAGTTCCAAACCACCAATACAAGTAAGCATACAGTATTATAAATTCCATGCTTCTGGCTGTTAAGGTATTATGGAATGGAGAAGTTGTATGAAGAAATTGGTACCAAAAGAAGGCAAAAAGCAGCATTTCTAGGCAAAACCACGAGGTGGTACCTGTACCAAAACATAGTGGTACCGGTACCAAAACAGAGTGGTACCGATACCACTTAACAGAACCTATTTGGTACCAGTAGACAAGTGGTACCGGTACCATCATACACTGTAATTGTACCGTACTGCAACATAGTGGTACCATCACGCTTCCAAAAGCCTGTGATTTCTTTGTAGTTTCACATATTTAAGCCCAAATTCATACACCGTTAGTAATGAACCTTAATAAAACTATTAAGAGAGGTTCAAAGAAGAATGAAAACTCAATGAAAACGCAGATCACACTCACCGCCTAGGCTAAGATGAGTGTGAGTAATGCTAGTTACTAAAAGTGATCGTATATAAGCACGTTAAGTTTATACGATTACTCAGGTGATTAATGTTTTCGTCATATTCATTTGAGTGTGTAGGTTAAAAGCAAAGGCGGGAAAGTTGTGGAGTAGTGCTCAAGTTTTGGTAAAAAAAAAGGTGAGTGTTCTAAACAAAATTTTCAAATACTAGTGTATTATTATAAACTGTTTTACGCTGGTATTTAATGATTTTGATTGAAAACCATACTTTAAAGCAAGCAATGAGTTTAGCAAGCAAACAATGGTTTTGATTTAAACCATATGTGAAAAGGAAACAAGTAATGGTTTTTATGTAGTCAACCATACTTTTAAAAAGCAAGCAATCAATGGTTTTGAGTTATAAAACCATATTTCAAAGAGCAAGCAAGCAAGCAAAAGTATATTTTATAAAACATGCCTAACAAAAATCCCTATTTTAAGCAAGCATACCTGTCAGAGGTATTCCGTACGTGCACGGTGGTGTTAGGAAATCATTTCATGCATTTTAGATTTTCCTGGTCGGCAAACTTAGTTCATGCATCATGGCATTTAAAGGAGACCGTGGCACGTATTGGAGTATATAGGGTTAGCGCGCTAGCTAGATTATGCGATGCGTACTGTCATTCCACCATATTTACCGGAAAAAATGGGAATTGAGCCAAGGCTCTTCCACATAGGTGATGCTGACCCAGGTCCTTTCCATCGGCAGGATTGAAGCCCAGGCTCCCGTGTTTTACTAGGGTACAACAAGCAAGAAAGGCCTCAAGTGGTTGATCTTGATTTATAACAATTTCTATACAAAGCTTTGAAAAATCAATCGGGTGTACCCATTGAGCCCAAAGTCCCGTGTTTATTTTAAAGTGCTTAAGCTGAGCCCAAGCTCCCGCGGTTTATTTTAAAGTGGTTGAGCCCAAGCTCCCACGTGTTTATTTTAAAGCAAGCGGCTGGTCTGTGCCTCCAAAGAAAAAGTGTTTATTTTAAAGGCTGCCGAGCCCAGTTCCCTTTGTTTATTTTAAAGCAAGCGGTTGAGCCCAGGCTCCCGTGTTTATGAAAAGTTTTATGAACTTTTAAAGCAAGCGGTTGAAGCCCAAGCTCCCACATTTATGAAAAGTTTTCTAAACTTTTAAAGCAAGCAAGCAAGAGGTTTATGAAAAGTTTTTCTAAACTTTTAAAGCAAGCAAGAAGTTATGAAAAGTTTTAGAAACTTTCAAAGCAAAGCCAAGCAAGCAAGCAAGATTTCTGGAAAATGTATTGTAAAAGAGGGTTTTGCGCTTGAGATATCGAAAAGAAAACATTTTATAAAGTATACACTCACTGAGCTCATTTAGCTCATTGTTTTGTCGTTATAAACTATTTTCCGTGCATGTGCACGCTTTATCGGAGCATAGTAGATTCTGACTTTTGTATTAGTGTTGTATTAACAAATTCCTTTGTAAGGAAATACTTTGAATTTGTATAGTGGAGTATATGTATGTACATAGTGTAAGTTTTGTGAAAATGTGGAGCTCGAGGCTCTTTGAAAGAATGTTGCTGCTGCCATTTGGAAAAGTGTAAATCGGTGGTTTACATGATTTGAATATGTCCTATATGCAGCTGTTATGCTGCCGAGATTTTAGAAAATCACAAGTTAGAAAAGGAAAAATTTTTATACAAGTTTTCAGCAAGCAATACGGCTTCGCTTCACAGGATTTTCTAGTCGTTAGAAGTAACGACTGGGGATTTCTGTGGGGTGGCCTGCACACCTGCCGCTAGTAAGGGATGGGGGTGTGTCAAAGATGGTGCACTATGCATCTTTAAATCAAACATAAAATAGAAAATTTTCCTTTAATTATCTAAATTTTCTATGTATTATACTGAGTGATATATTTTTTTAAAAAGTTGATCGGAAAAATTAGTATAAATTATTATATTGAAAGAAAAAATTAATAAATTTTAAAAACCATATCATTTTTTTTCTTAAGGTGCAATCTTTTTTCCAATTAAATCTCAACCACTTTAAATTCTAAAATATTGAAATGTAAACATCCCTATGTTTATATTTATAGGATCTATAAATATTTCTTATCTAATATGGTGCTTTAGCATGGTCGGTTCGCCTCTCTCAGATAAACTAATATGTTCCACTTATTTTTATTTATACATAAGTGTATATATATTGTATTAAAAGACATGATATTCATATTAAACTCAAATCCTATAAGCTTGAGCTTTTATAAGAGTTGGTCATTTAACATGATATCAGAGACTAGTTTGGCAAGAGGTCCTGGGTTCAAGCCATATCTTTGCAATTTATTCCCTATTTGGACTTTGTTTGGTCTGTTTGACTCTCCATGTGCGAGTATGGGGCTACACGTGAGGGAAGGTGTTAAAAGGCATGATATTCATATTAAACTCCAAACCTATGTTTTGAACCCTTTGTGAGAGTTGGTTGTTTAACGTATTGTTTGAAAAGTAAAAACTAATGTCCACATGCCTATTTCAGTTGGTTAGAGCTGTGACGCCCCATAACCCGGGGGTCCTTATACTCAGATACCATGCTATGACATTCAAAAATCCGGGGGTCCGAGTGACAACTCGTCAACCCGTGGAATATTCGTGGTCGTCTTTCTATATATTTTTCTTACAAATATACAAATTCTTATCATATTTTACAAGAGTTTGATGTACAACTTTTTTACATGCCAAAATATATTAAAACTAGATTGTTCTACTATTCTTTACAGTGGCATTTCTCAAGGCCACAACCCGCCTCTTCATACTACGACCGAAGGAGCATCGTCTCTCGTGTACCGAAAGGGTGGTCCACGACAAGTGACCAAAGCCCAGTAGATATATCTCCTACCAAGGCTACTCCCCACCTAAGAGCAACATGCAACGCCAATACATACAATTACACGCATTCAAGTACCTATACTCTGTTGTACCTGAATGTCTACATGTCATTAATGAAGTATGCCTCTCATGACTTAAATCCTGAGTCCTTACTGACTCCCTCACACCTACATATGCTAAGTATAAAAAACCGTAAAGGGCGTCTTGCCCCTTACCCTTTTTCCAAAACAAAAGCTTTTTGTTTTGTAATTCTAGACACATTAGATACCCCTAATGTCTACTTATTTCCTTACCCAGTACTGTGTGTTATACATTTGTGGGCCACAGATTTCCCAGTTCTCACCACAGGACGCCGCATGCCTAGACAACATTTTTTACAAGCTTTCACCGACCGTTTCATGTCTAAACCATATACCAAGTTTTTCACCTGAGAGGGTGTCTATCCCTACTTGCTTCACCCATTTACACTCGTACTTTTCATGTCATGCAACCGTGAGCCTCAATTTAGACGTTGTCCTCTTTTACTGAGCTTACCATCGAACACCAAACACAATATCGATTAACCATTTCCTTGCGACATACATCGAACACCAACACAATGTCGATTTACCATGTCCTCACGACATACATCGAACACCGACACAATGTTGTTTAACCATGTCCTCACGATATACATCGAATACCAACACAATGTCAATTTAACATATTCTCACGACATAGATCGAACACCAACACAGTGTCAATTTACCATGGTCGAACACCAAACACAAAGTTTCGACTCTAACCATGGTTCACACCACTCAACGTGATGTCCTCGTGTGCATAAATGCACGCAAATGTCATTGCATGCCATTTCATACCTACATGTACGCTACGTGTCGCATGCAACATATCTATTACACTACATGTCAAGTGTCATGGAAAAATTATATTTAATATATATAATTATTTCCATTTTTATCACACATATATCACATAATTTCACATATTCACCATGTTATTCAATTTATAACAATAACACACATTAACCATTCCCAACCATAAATCCGACCATGCTTGGCCTCAGAAATAATTTGGACTTAGTCCAGAAACTCCAGCTTTTGTCAATACCACACAAAACATCCAACACACTGTCCCCCGCCAGCCAGGCGTAGCCCCCAAGCATTGTGACAAACCGCTCGTAATACAAGTTCCGAACTAATGGACTTTGGTCTCCTAAACTATCCATGATCCAACCCAATGTTCAGCCCACGGTTTGGCTGAGCACTTTATCTTATAAAATTATAGACTCAACGAGCTTTTCGTAGAGTCTAAGAACGCGTGAATCAGAGTTCAAACAAGAAAGCAGGCTTTTCATCCGTCGATGCCAATTCATGTGCAAAAAGTAAATTAGCACACCCCCGGCTTGGTAATTATGCTCGGATTTGTCGCCCCTGGCTACACTCTACTCCCTTTACTAGTCAAGTAGGTATGTACAATTCTACGTAAATTTCCTCAAATTACATTTCCTAATAACTAGAAATTCTAAGCTGCTCGATTGTTTGTCAAAATCAGATAAATTTTTTTCGCTTTATAACTTTTGTGATTTTCTAAAATCTCCGCAGAAGATAACAGCTAAGATATAGACATATTCCAAACTCAGAACATAAATTGGCACTTTTCCAAATATGGCAAATCAAGAACGTTCAAAAGAGCCTCAGCCGAACATTTTTACAAACTACACTATGTACATACATATACTTCCACTATACAAATTCAAAGTATTTCCTTACAAAATATTATTAATAATGCAAAGATCGATACAAAAGTCGAGAATCTCATTATGCTCCAAATGGTCTTGTAAATGCTCTCGTACTGAAAATAGTTTTTAAAACAGGAAAATAATGAGCTAAACGAGCTCAGTGAGTGTATGCTTTATAAAATGTTTTGATTTTTTCGAAAAATATCTCAAAACTGTAAGACCCTTTTTTACAAGACATTTTCCAGAAACCTTGCTTGCTTGCTTGGCTTTACTTTGCTTTAAAAGTTTATAAAACTTTTCATAAATCTCTTGCTTGCTTGCTTTACCTTGCTTTACTTTAAAAGTTTATAAAACATTTCATAACTTCTCGCTTGCTTTAAAAGTTTATAAAACTTTCATAATCTCGCTATTTTATCTTTTGTTTTACTTTAAAAAGTTTTATAAACTTTTCTTAACTTCTTGCTTGCTTTAAAAGTTTATAAAACTTTTCATAAACACGGGAGCCTGGGCTCAACCGCTTACTTGCTTTAAAAGTTTATAAATTTTTTTTATAAACACGGGATCCTGGGCTCAACCGCTTGCTTTAAAGAATATGAGCCCTGCCCACTGATGCACCGTTGGTTGATTTCAAACTCGTATACAAACATGCTTATAAATCATCAACCACCGAGGCCTTTCCCGCTATTGTTCCCTAGTGAACACGGAGCCCGGTCGTCCGTGCCTGGCCAGACTTGGGTCCGTGATCACTAGGTGGAAGAGCCTTTGGCTCACCCCTGGTGAAATATGGTGGCCTTGGCTCACCATAATCTAGCTAGAGAAATTCCATGATGCATGAACTAAGTTTGCCGACAAGGCAAATTTAAAATGCATGAATGATATCCTAACACCACCATGCATCGCATTTTAATACCTCCTCCGACCTGCAGATGTCATTAAACTAGTGGATTTCGTTGTAGTCCTCGTTTTTATATAAAATATAATTTTGTTCATTTTGAATGGTTTACAAATCCAAAACAATAAAAACAGTTGTTTTAAAAGATAATAAATTACATAACAAAACTATTATTTGTCATTATGGTTTAAATCAAAACCATTGCTTTGTCACAATCTCATCAAGGTTTTAAAATATGGCTTACAAATAAATTCATTAAATACCGCCAGAAATGCTTTATAATAATACACTAGTATTTCAAAAATAGGTTTAGAACACTCACCTTTTTGTTTACCAACACTTGAGCATGATTCCACAACTTTCCCGCCTTTGATTTTAGCCTACACACTCGAAAGATTACGACGAAGACATTAATCGCCTGCGTAATCACATAAACTTAACGTACTTCATGAGTCACTAACATTTAATCACACTCAATGAATATCGCCGAGGCGAAGCTTCACTTCGCCTCGACGGTGAGGTACACTACGTTTTTCATTGAGTTCCAATCTTCTTTGAACCTATCTTAATCATTTAGTAAGGTTCCTATACTATCGGTGTGCGAATTTGGGCTTTACAATGCGAAATTACAAAAATATGGGCTTTTCGCACGGTATTTCCAGATCACTATGTTTGGTACCGGTACCAAACACATTCTGTATGGTGGTACCGGTACCACTTATCTTGGTACCTGTACTAATGGTACCAGATGGTGGCACCGTACCACTACAGCCTTGGTACCTGCATTCATCCTCGTGGTTTTGCCTTAAATGCTTCTTTTTCCCTCTTTTGGTACCAATTTCTTCATACAACTTCTCCATTCCATAATACCTCAAAAACCCAACATGGAATTCATCCAAAACCACTCCATAACACTTATTTTGGTGGTTTGGAAATTCCTATAACCAAACCCTAGGTGAAAGTCCTAAGAATTCAACCTAAGTCCACCAATTCCTACAAAAACCATATAAATAGGAGGATTCCATGTTTAATTTTCACCAACTAGGGTTTTACCCACATAACATCAACAAATTCTAGGGTTATAGTGATCTCTCCACAAAACCCTAGACAAAGGAGAAACTAATCTCCATGGAAAATTCATACCAAAAACCCTAGACATCCAAAGACTGCTCCTCCATACCTGGATTTCTTTTCCCCCCTTTCTTCTTTCTTCCTTTTCTTTCTTTCTTCTTCTCTCTTCTTCCTCTTCTTTCTCTTTCTTTTCTCTCCTCCCAACCATGGAGCCCTAGAAAAATGAGAGCAAATGACATTTTTTTTTTGTCTCATGGCCTTTTATAATCCCATCTTTCCCTTATTTGCAAATAGGTCCTAAATCTCTCAACAATTGCACTTCAACTTTTTTTTTTTTACTTTTACAATGGCCTCTCATATTCTCATATTGGTTTTCATATCCTTATTGGCTAATTACAACTTTACCCTTGTTCTAGTACGACATTCCGGGTTCATAAATTTATCATTTCACAATTTCATCTTGAACTACAACTGCAGATTGGCAATGGCACGGTAGGCTCATATGCGCCTTACGCTACATCGCATCGCACACCTTCTCGGACGGCACACAATTTAAACATGTTGTTCAATTTCAAACAATCTCTAAACTCGTGAAACCGATCTTTTGACCGTCAGCACAACAACAACCAAATGACACACATCTTAAATTCGCCTCGAAACTGGGAAACCAAGTAGGGCTATTACAAAAATCTCTGCCGCAAATAAATCGATTAAAGTGGAAACTCATCTCTCGTAGTGCGCTCCTGTCCTTTGCCATCCCGCTTCCGCTCCAATGTTGTTTCCAATTCTCCCTACTTCCTTTATTCCTTCTTTCTTTCTTTCTCTTTCGCCTTTTCCCTTCCTTTTCTTTCTTTCATTTCTTTTCTTTCCTTCTTTTCTCTCCTTCCTTTCTCTTTCCTTCATGCTGCACTTCCATGCACCTTCTCTCCCACCTTTTTCTATTTGGCTTTTCTCCCATTTCTCTTCATATATTATTTATTATTATTATTTTTGAATTATCAGTGAGTCCCCCCCCATCCACGCATCCACTAGCAAGGTCGCTTCATGCACCCCAGAGGCTCGCGTGGTAGGCCAGATGTCTCTACCACTTGGCACACGTGGTCACTGCACTTAATTTCCGCAATTGTTTAAAATATAACATGACAATTACCTAAATTGATCATGCTAGATTTACCAATTCCAATTCCAATGGCAGGAAATCTGCTGGCTATCCAAGATCTAGAAAATCCCACTTTTCCTCCAGGACTATTCTAGCAAATTACCGTTTTGCCATTTTTATGAAAAATTTAAATTTAAAATTTTCACGGGTTTTACACTCCCCCCACGCTTAAAATAATTTTGTCCCAAAATTCCCAAACGTATATACCAATACTGTCATGTGTGTAGGTAATAACTCTCATTCAATCATAATTTATGACGACCTGCCGTCAATCAGTCCATCCCGAGGATGACATCAACCTCGGACCTATTCATGATCCTTCAGTCCACCGTGAATAGAGGCTCAAAGATCTCTAACTCACAATGCCGACGTATCCAGTCAACCCTCACCCTGGTTCAAGGAGAGTTCTCAACAATCCACTTTCCAGCTGGGTCTCAACCTCCAAGTCTGGGTCTATCACACAAGACGCAAATACCAATGAAACATGATGCACTAAATTTAAAATAATACTCTAGTCAACAAGTACAAGAGTAGAAACGCACTCGCATATCCAATCGATTCAAGACGCTTAAATTTAAGTGTATATAACTACAAGATAGACACACCCTTGGGTCCCCGAAGTATCAGCTTGTGAGCCCTGTCCTTGACCTCGACCCATACTCCGTCCCTCCCGGGTCCTGGTCTATGTCGTAAGGTGCTTACGAGCACTCTCAAGGACGGGAACCGGTTCCTCTAACCCATACCAGGGTGAGAAGGAACAAACTATATCGGTGCATGTCTCACCGATGTCTGGGACTACAGTGTCCCATATCCCTAGGATCTCAGCCTTTGTAGGCAATCCCGATTCCTATGTCTAGGCTGGTGATGAGTGCCCAAAAACACTCATTACAAACCTGGGATTTAGCAAGATTCAGGATCAATTTCATATATATATGATCGTGTTTTTAATCACTTTTCTAATATTTAGTTTTATTTGGTTTTTATAGGAGAAACACTAGAAAAATGCTGGAAATGGAGTCTTACAGGAGGCATGGAGAAGAATGGTGCAAAAATCGCCCCAACATCGCGACGTTCCTACGTCGCAACGTCACAATGTCAATACATCACAAAGTCGCAACATCGCGACGTTGCGGGAAATTCTCAACAAACCTTATCCCTTGGAGAGGCTATAAAAGGAACATGATAATTCACTCTTGGGGGTTCAAAATTTATTGGCAGAGCTAGGGCTTGAGGAATTGGAGTTTGAAACAAAGGAAAGAAGACTTGAAGACCGACCTTTCAGAGAGAGACTTGAAGAACCTGAGAGATCGTCATTCCCTCGATCATTAAAGTTTTCTATATTCCTATTCTTATGTCTTGCTTTTCATTTGTATTGGAACATAACATAATGAGGTTCTAATTTCGTGGTTTAAAAAGGTAGATATTCGACATGAATAATATGTTAAATTTTTAGCCTTTTTTATAATTCCAATGTCTTTTATATACTTGTTTTACCATTAACTCGTGCTTGGATGAAATCATATTAATTTTTGATCAATCTTAATATGTGAGTGGTTCTTTATAAGATCTGAGAAGTGAATGAAGAATTAGACATAGTTAGGTTAACCTAATAAGCTTGGTAATATGGGATTATCAATGATTAGGAGGCTTAGGAGTTCTTTGCACTCTATGCACCTTTAATACTTGGGGTTAATCTAAGGAGCAAGAAACCTAGTGATAAAGGGAGGTTAAATGACCTTGAGAGAGGCTTTAATTACAATAGATAAGAGCCGCCTTGGGAAACACTATATTAGATAATGGAATGGAATCACAACATTATATAGTAGGATTGTCCAACAACACCAACACCCTAACCTTGCATCTCTTGGAGCACTTACATCCGAACGAACAATTACCTTAGTAATAGTTTAGCTATCACTTAATTTCTAGTTTGAATGTTAAAAGAGTATTGTAATTTTTGTACTTAGCATACTACGATTAAGGTTTTCCCTGTGGATCAATATCTGTACTTAGGTACACTTTGTTACTTGACAAGCGTATACTTGCGCAGAATAGGCACTTTGCACTGTTATTTGCATGTCCACAAAAACATAACCACGCAAATGCCTATCAAGTTTTTGGCACCGTTGCCGGGGATTTCCTATTTATTCGTAGTGTTTATGCTAATATCAATACTAAGTACTTCTTTGGTACTTCAGACATTTGTTTTGCTTTAATTTTTGATGCTTTAGTTTTTCTTTGCTTTGTGACAAACTTGCAGGTACGTTAGGTTGTATGTGACAAGAACGTGCTAAAAATCTCATTCCTTTCGATCCTGAAATCGAGAGAACTTTGAAAAGAATTCTGAGGGACAAGAGAGAAGCAGCTAGAATGAAACAATTACCTATTGGACTGATGGAAGAAAATAGAGATGACGATGTTGGTTAGACTAGAGGGGGTAGTATACATCATGATGCGGAAAATATGGATAATTTGTTGCCACCTATCAGGGATTATGATCGCCTGTCTGCGATTACTCCACCTTTGATTAGAAGACCAGTAATACAAGCGAATAACTTCGAGCTCAAGTCCATCACCCTCTAGTTATCAGAAGTGAATCCAGCTCCACGGGTTCGAACCCAGACCCGAATGTCATATCCTTAACTTTTGGAAGTGTGTGACATGCGCTGAAATATAATCTGGTGAGCGATGATGCTATCTGCAAGATCGATCGTCTTCTATCTTCATTAAAGGATAAAGCCAAGCATTGGCTCATTTCAGAATCGCCAGATTCAATATCATCATGGGATGACTTATCGAACAAATTTATGGCTAGATTCTTTCCGCCATCAAAAGACAAAATTGAGAGTAGACATCAACAACTTTTATCAATATGGAGGAGAGTCATTCTATGAGGCGTGGGAGATATTCAAAGATTTGTTGAGAAAATTCCCTTACCATAGTTTCACCAAATGGATGCAAGTCTATTTCTACAATGGTTTGAGTTGTCCCACTAGGACTCTTATTGATGCTTCTGCTGGAGGAGCGATTATGGGGGAAAACGAAGTGGAAACGTATCAAATTCTTGAGAACATAGCCTTGAATGATTGCCAATGGCCAGTTGAGAAAGCAGCATTGAAGAAACCAGCTAGGGTGTTTGATTTAGACATGTTCACAAACTTCTTCACAAGGTTCACACTCTTCTGCTAAATTACAAGCTTCTCAACAATTAGGTTCTCAAGTATCTGTGCATAGAGTTGAAGAAGGCCCACTTGCATGCGAGCAATGTCATAGACCTCATCCCGCATCTCAGTGCCTAATGATGAATGCCATGGGGATTTGACTATTGAACAAGCTCAATATATGGCATAGTTCCCCCAAAACCAGAACTTCAACCCATATGGTCGACCATAATCCGGTAGAAGAACCATCCCAAATTTCTCATGGAAAAATCGAATGCGTAACTTCTATGGAGCAAGCCAAACCTCTCCAACCACCTCAAGAGAAGAAGTCGAGTCTAGATATGAAAATGGAACAGTTAGCTGATATGCATATGAGTATGATGAAGTCACAGATGTTTCGGAGAATGAGACTAGACATCATCGAATAATCAAGCAAACAATCCGAATTGAGGTCCAACTGGGCTAAATGGCTTCCTTTATCATGAGGCAACGCGAAAATCATTAGTACTTCGAGGTCAACCTACGAGAGAAGGAAAGGAGGAATTTCGCAGTTGTAACCTCCTAAGGAGTGGGTAAGATTCGAATGGGTCACTGAGGTTCAAGAAGATGATGAAAAACCTGTGAGATGAGAAAAGCAAAGGTCGAGATCATCAAGATGTTGGAAGATTAGTAAAGAAACCACTTCAGATACACCGTATAAGCTTTGAATATTAAAAAACCTAAGTATGATGATGTTTGGTTATTCCGTATCTCAAGAATCTACTAAGGAAGAATAGATCGATAAGGCCATAGTTCACGGATATCTTCAAAAAACATCACATAAACATCCCATTTACTGAAGCACTTGAGCAAATGCTGGATACGTGAAATTCATGAAGGACATCTTGTCCAAGAAAAGGAAGTTGGGAGACTATGATACTGTCGCTCTATCAGAAGAGTGTAGTGCCATATTGCAAAAGAAGTTGCCCTCTAAGTTGAAAGATCCAAGTAGCTTCACAATCCCATGTGCTATTGGGAATGATGTATTTGAAAGAGCCCTGTGTGATTTAGGTGTGAGCATTAATCTTATGGCGTGGTCGATCATTAAGAAACTAAAATTGGGAGAAACGCGTCCGATGACAGTCACTTTACAATTAGTAGATCGGTCACTAACTCATCCACGTGGTATCATAGAGGATGTGTTAGTCAAAGATCTTCCCCGGAGATTTCATTATTTTAGACATGTAAGAAGATAAAGAGGTCCCAATCATCCTTGGACGACCATTCTTAGCCACGGGAAAGGCAATGATTGATGTGCAAAATAGTGAACTGAGGTTGAGATTTCAAGAAGAGGAAGTGACATTCAATCTATTTAATGCCATAAAGCATCCACATGATATAGACAGTTGCTTCTGAGTGGATATTCTAGAGGCTATAGTGTCTAGCCAATTGGTTCCTTTAGAACCATTGGAGACTAACCTGACCCATGATGATCCTTCCTCTTCTGAAGATGAGACGGTTCAAGAGTATGTAAAATAGATAGACTCTTTCAGCCCAAATAGAAGAAAGTACTTTGAATCATTGGGAGCTAGCCCAAGCAGATGGACTCTCTCTATTGAGAAGCCCCTAATTGTGGAAGAGAAGCAACTCCCCAATCATTTGAGATATGCTTATCTTGGGGAGGAATCTACACTTCCAATTATCATCTCATCCTCACTCTCTAACATGGAGGAAGAGAAATTGTTAAAGATCCTTAAGGAGCATAAAGAAGCAATTGGATGGTCCTTGGCTGATATAAAGGGGATAAGGCCATCTATGTGTATGCACAGGATATTACTGGAGGAAGACAACAAGCTGATAGTGGATCTCGAGACGTTTAAATCCTTCCATGAAAGATTTAGTTTGGAAGGAGGTACTTAAATGGTTAGATGTGGGAGTGATATACCCTATCTCTGATAGTTCATGGGTGAGCCCTGTCTAGGCGGTGCCCAAGAAATGAGGGACTGGACTACAGTGGTAGTAAATGAGAAAAATGAATTGCTCCCGACCAGAACAGTTCTAGGATGGAGGATTTGTATTGACTACCGGAGGCTGAACAAAGTGACTAGAAAAGACCATTTCCCACTGCCATTCATTGATCAGATGTTAGATAGACTAGCGGGGAATGAGTACTTCTGCTTTCTGGATGGATACTCAGGATACAATTAGATCACCATAGCTCCAAAAGATTAAAAGAAGACCACCTTCATGTGCCCTTATGGCACATTCTCTTTCTAGAGAATGCCATTTGGGCTGTGTAACTCCCCGGGAACCTTTCAGAGATGCATGATTGCAATATTTTCGGACATGGTCGAAAAAAAAATCCATTGAAGTCTTCATGATGATTTTTAGTGATTGGATTTTACATTTGATGATTGCCCCATAATCAATGCTGGTACCGGCAGAGGTGTGCATGGAAACCAATCTAGTGTTAAATCGGGAAAAGTGCCACCCTATGGCGAGAAGGCATAGTATCGGGGCACGATATCCGGAAGAGGAATTGAGGTTGACTGAGCCAAGATTGAGATCATAGAGAAACCGCTTCCCACACGCAAAGGAGTACGGAGTTTCCGCCACACACATTTTGGCTGCATTTGCCCATCCGAGACATGTCTCTAAAGTTTCCAAACCGTTGTCTAATCTTCTTATGCAAGGTGTGCCGTTTGAATTCAATGAGCCATTGTTGACCAAAATGTTGTATGACCAAATTTATGACACTATCACCAAAGGAGTAACTAGAGTCCTCGACAATAGCGCCAAAAACTTGTTGACCAAAATGTTGTATAACCAAATTTATGACACTATCACCAAAGCAGTAACTAGAGTCCCAAGTAACGACGCCAAAAAAATTGTTGACCAAAATGTTGTGCATATTCAAATTATTAGTACCATTACTAGAAGACTAAAAATTACTCCTAGATGATGGCTCCAGAAACTTGATACAGAGCCTAAAATACATTATATGCTCATAAGAAAAATAATTTTGTCACTAAGCTCAATTAAAAATTTACTTTGGTCTTAAAAACTGCAAGTGAACAGGTTGTACAAGTAATAAAATGGACCTATAAGTCCAGATATCGTTTCCACAGAGATTGAAAGGAATTTAAACTTCAACTACCCCAACTACTGAAGTTCTACACTAATTGAACGTCTAGTTTGTATTGAAAATTTCTAGTAACTCAAGAATTTTAAAATCAGAATTTACATTTAATATAAAAGAAAATTTTAAATCATAAATGTAATAATCGGACTGGAATCCGCATCATCATGGAAGTTAATGGATTTCACTGCTATAAAATTTTCAATTCCTGTATCCTATTCTCATTCTATTTTTCCCTGAGTGAAATCTAAATTTGTTAAGAGGTAAGGTAGTATAGTTTGGATTCCTCCTCTAACCATACTTTTCATTGAGTAGAGGTTCATGTTCATTCCTGAAACATGATTCTAATCAATTACTCGTAAATAGAATTTCTCCGTAAGATCTGGGTATTTTTTTTCCAATACTTCATACCCATTTCTTATGACTGTAGATTTCTTTCTTCCCAAGACAGGGTAACTGCAATATCTCTACAACATGAGTGATGTCTCGTCCTTAATATCTGAAAGAGCTTTCTCTTTCCTTGATTAGATCTCATGCTAACACAGGATCAAAATCATTCTTCCAGACCAAGGAGAGATCTCTAATTGATTAAATTGATATATCACTCAACCTATTCTCAAACCATGAGAAAATTGAGGATTTATCTAAGCAACCTTTCAAAGCTCATTAGTTCATCAATATTAGTCTAATATACCCCCAAGGAACAGGTCTAACCTCTCAGGAATCTCCATCTCTGTGTTATTCAAAGGGCCTCTTGGAAATCAGAGCCAACAATAAATTTTTCTTACGGGTATAAGCTACTAAAATCAAACACCAATATCAAGAGCAACACAATTCAAATAATCTCAAATTTCAACTTAGGAAAATTTTCTTCCACTCCTTGCAAGTAAAAGACCATAATCAACATAAGATCTTTCCCCAAGTTAGTTGAGTTCTCGAAACTGATTACAACATATATTGAAATACCGATAAGGAAAATTCCATCAGAAGTGTAATCAATTGAAGAAAAATTTCAACGCTTGGCTTGAGTTCATTTCATTCAAAAAGTAATCGTAAATGAATTTCGACATTAATTTCAGCTTCAAAACTTCTGAACAAATCACTGTTTCAGATCCAGTGACAAATTAAAATATCAAGCTACGCTAATCTACGAAGAAAATGAAAAATAAGAAAAATAAAAATAAAAGAAAAATATAATACAAAAGAGTCCTCATCTTCCCAGGTACTCTGGGTTCGTTCTTTCTAACCGACTGCCTCGCTTTCCGTAGTCGTTTCTATTTATAAAGCCCTAAAAGTTTGGGCCCTAACTTCAATGCTTCTTTTATGAATCCCTAACTTTTAGGCCCAGGTTGTCTTCTTAGTCGCGACTTGAAAGTTGTGTCACGACATAGTTTTGAGTTTTGCTGCGGTGCCTCGTGGCGTTAGCGCCGTCATCGCGACCTAGAAGATCTTGTGCTCATTCTTGCTTGAGTTGCGACAGCATATTCTTGTTGCGACATTCTTCTTCCTCTCGCATGATAGTCCTACCGCGACAAAGCTCTCTTTGTCACCGACAATATTTTGTTCATTCTCAAACATATGTTGCAACATTTCCGCATTCATGTTGCAAATACGCTTCGCATGCCTTCCGTAGTCGCGTAGCTTACCCAAGCTTTGTGGCGTCGCGGACAAAGATGCTGGACTGTTTTTCAAATTGATGTCGCTGACCCTCTTGTAGCGACAATACTCTATTCTAGTTCTTGTTACAACATTATCTTGCATTATTTTCATCTCATTCGTGACCCAAAAAGTCTATCGTGACAGAGTTTTGTCACCACTTAGTCTGTTTCCTTATTGTAGCTTCATTTTTTCGGTTACGACCTAGACTTTTATGTTGGGGATCTTTTACATGTCGCGACCCCAATATGTTATGTCGCGATAACACTTTTCTGCATGCAACATATTTTCCTGTTGCGACTTAGTTTTTCTGGTCATGACATAACTTGTCTGCCTTTAGCCTGTCTTCGTGTCGCGACCCATTTTCCCTATCGCGACAGGACTTTTCTATGTTCAGCTGACTTGTGTTGTCGCAACCCAGTTTGTTACTTCGCGACATGACTTCTTTGCATTTGTGTTGAGACTTCTGTCACGACTTAGGAGTTGTGTCGCGACCTCGTTTCTCTCTGTTCAGCTTATTCTTGTGTCACGACTTGAAGATCTTTGTCACGACAATCAAAACACCTTTTAAGCTTGAAGTATGTCGCAACATTGACTCTCTTTGTTGCAAACAGGTCAGTTCATCCATTAAGCACCCTTTGTCGCGATCCAAACTTCTTCTTCAGGATCTACTCTATCTCAACAAATTTTTCCATGTTGTAGAAGTCATTGTTGTTACATAAGAGAGTTATGTCATGATAGATATTCTCGCCTCTCGCCCAGCATTATGTCTGAACACAAACTATTTTGTTCCCAACTGACTAACATATGTCTTTTCCATTCTCTGTCGCTGCCTGCTTTCTTTTGTCAAGACCTAGCTCAATTGTCAATAATAAAAAAATGCTGTTGCGGCACAAGAAATGTTGTTGTGACACGTTTTCTTTGGTAATTGCTTAGAAGTTTGTCACACAAATTTCAGTCATGATGAGGACTGCTGCAATTGCTGTTTTTCTCTTATTTCTTTCTAGAAATATCTCATTTTTGAATTAGTACCTGCAAAACATAAAGTTTGAAAATACTCCATAATTTGGTAATAAAACAGCTCTGAAAATATTGAAAACAAGCCAGAAAAATTGGATTAAAAATAGATGAGTTTAAGACTCATCAAATTCCCCCAAACTTAAAGTTTTTGCTTGTCCCCAAGCAAAGAAAAGAAGATTTGTTTGTCCTCAAACAATTTATCTTTATTTTTAAGGACATTTTTTTGTTTTGCACTGAAAAATTGCAACTTGAATTGAAACTAGTTAGTTGCAGCTTAATTTCAAATTTAGCTTAATTTCAAATTTAGTTTTTAGTTCATATTTAAGATAAATTTTCAATTATTGTCACAAACAAACTAATGAATTCTTAAATGTAAACAATTTAGTCAATTAATTATGATCTCTATGTGTTTTGGTTTTCTTTCCCTTCCTCCTTGACAGGATTAGCTAATCTTCTGGAATTCTACACAGTGATGACTGCAATTTCTTTTGTCTCTTCAAGGTCCCATATGCTTGTTTTTCATATTAATCTCCACTAATGTAGGCAAGTTCCACTTTCAAGATCAAGTAGGTCTTTTAGGCTTGTAGAGTTTGACTTGGGTAATTGGGTAGATAAGTGGAGAATTTAGGCTAAACATTTACCCAGATTCCACTCCTCAAGTGTGTATCTTTTCCTCTATCCTTCATCATTTTATTTTCTACTAATGTTTGAAAATATATTCCCCCAAACTTGTCCTTTATGTATCATACTGCCTATTCTCAGCTTGGCATCTTTTAGAGAGAAGTCTCTTTTTGCTTTTCATTTATTTGTCAACTATTTTTAGGATTAGTGCAATGTCTTGTCTTTTAGGCTTTCTACCACTCTTAGAGAACTTTGGGTTAGCAGCTCCTATACTAGTTGGCATTAGGGTACTAGGTGTTGAAACACCCCTAAGAACTTAATTGTTTAAGAGAGGAAGGCCATAAGACAAAACTTAATCCCCTTTGACAACTTAAAATTTTAACTTCATCTCTGTATTCTTCATTTGTTATTTTCTTTTTCCATCATTCATTCTTGTTTCCTTTCAAATCAAAATAACATTCCCCTAAACTTGTCCTTTTCTGTATTTTGAAGTTCCTATCTGAAAGCATGTGAAATAAGGGTTCTTTACTATGAGTTAGGAATAAAGGAAGATGCAGGGCTTTCATTTCTTTGTTCAAATGAAGAAAGCTGGATAATTGTGAAATTGGAACTGAATTATGAGCCTATGCATATTATGAAGGTAGGCTTGAAAGGCTCAAACTTCCAAGGATGGCCTATATCACTTCCTGTTAGTTGAATTGCCCAAGATTTCGCCTTGACTAATAATCTAACAAGTTCTAGGACCTTAGATTGTTTGACTTGTGACTGAACCCAGAAGATGTCCCTAATCCTTCACAAATTGTTAAGGAACATTTTACCATGTGCATTGTTTTTCAGGACTTTCACTGACCTTATTGTTTATACAACAGTTTCAAGGTCTTGTTGTGCTCTCGATTAATACATTTTCTTAATCTGAACTTTCAGCTTCATTCCTAATTTACACATGCGGCTTCTGTTCAGTTCATTGAGACACCACAATTTCAATTCAAAAGTTGTTTGGTTATGAGGTTTTGTTGTTATGTTGTTTTAATCAAGTTAAAGAGTTCATTTGATCATGCTTTTAGCTCAAAACATCATAACACACTAACAATTGTAATCTATTCAATTCAACCCAAACTTTTTGCAGCAACAAATCTAATTTATCCAAGTAGTTGATTTCCTTTTTATTCAACCAAGCAGATGACAAACATGAAACAAAAGAAACTAATAAAAAACACACCACTCAAACACAAACACAATTGAACATAAAATTTTTGCTATAAAATTTTTATTCCATTAAAAGGAATTTCCTTCAGTACAAAGAGGGTGAGGAGTTGGAGGAGGTAGTGTATTGTTCATTTCTTATTTCTTGGTTGTTTCCATCCTTAGATATTCTTCTACCTCTTCTACTGGGGTCAGTTCTTTCTTTCCTGATGTTCTATGATTTTTGTTCTTTTTGTTTTTTGTACAAGTTATGGAAGTGCCTGCCCCAATTGACTCTGGGTTGGTATAGGGTATAGGTGGAATTGTGACTCCCTGGGGGGTTATAGAGTAGGGTCTACAATCTGAGATTCTGATTTGTGGCACAATTATCTTCTTTTTGCTGGAAACTATTTTAATGGCTCAGTCTAGAATCTTAGCATTGCTTTATGTAAGTTCTCGCTGCCTTATAGCTAAAGATTCCAAGAGTGTCCTATCATTTCTAACATCATAAATCAACAGGAGAAAACTCTGTTTGCAGTGTTCTAGACTGTTCATGAAGTTGTTATCTCTTGAATCCATGCTTCCTTTCAAGGCATTGTCTTGTCTCTCAATATTGTCCTCCACTCTAAGTCCCTTATCTTTATTTTTGCTCTCCACTCTTCATCCCTTATTCTTAATGCATCCTCTAAATTTTGGTCTCTTCTTTTAAACTCTGCATCAAAATACTCCTCCCGTAGCTAAAGTCGTGTCCTTAATTGATCATATCTTGCCTTCATCTCCTGTCGCATAGACATCAGCAATTCTATCAGCTCCGTATGATTGCAGTGCGCCATAACTTTGGTTGTTCAGTACTAGTTTTGTCTTAATTCTGGGGGTGCACTCCAGAATTGGCTCTGACTCCTCTAAACTTCTGGTTGTATTTGACTTGGACTTTCTCACTGTTCGAGCTCAATGCATCCTTCATTCCCCTTTCGTTCTTCTATTTCCTTTTTCTCGCCCTCTCCTACATTCTTTGGTCTTTTATTTTTGTTAAGGTTGGGGGGAGGCTCTCGAATGAGTTTCCTCGATTCCCATTCTTAAGTGACTCTCCTTGGATGCAAAGTCGAGTTATCGTTCCTAGGTGTGGAATCATTCCCCTGCAATTGCCTTCAGAATACCCTAAGATGGACTTCTCAATAATTTTTTCCTACATTATCTTTAGCCCTTTAGCAGTATGGGGAGGATTGCTTCCTCTCTTCCTCCTTTGTCTTGAAGTCTTACATGAGTCTGGACTTGATAAAGTAGAACCATACCTTGGCTTCTTCAATTAAATCCCCTCTGGAAATGGATCTACAAGTGGTTTTCTTTGTCCCCTTCCATTCTCCCTTTCCAGCCGTCAGTAGGTCTACTATTTTATGGAGTTTTGGTTCCTTAATCTGTTTTAACCTTACGATCCTTTTGCACCACCTTGGACAGATAATATATTTGATCTCTTCTCTACTGAACTCTACCTAGTGTCCTCTGACATATACCTTTTTGCCTTCTTTCTCTACCATGTTTGCAAAGAATTCTTTCACTAGAGAAGCACAACCAGGTTCTCTGTGTTCACCCAGTGACTACCATTCTTTCTTTTCAAGCACTTGACAAAGGAAATATAGATATTTAAACGATGGATCCACTTATACCAGACTTCTTTAAATTTAAGCTACTTCCTTTTAAAAGCGAGTTCCTTGCTATGTCTTTCTCTTTTCGCGACTTCATTAGGTCCTCTTTTTCTTTTTCTTGATTCTTCTCCTGTCTACTATTATGTTTCATTTTCATTATCCTTGTTCTCAACGTGCCCGACTCTTGCGATGATTTTGTTCACATTTGCATTGCTCCGGCGAACTCCCTCCATGACTTCTTGAAGGTTTGAAACCAAGGTGATAGGATCGGACATGTTGTAAAGTCGGGGTTTTGAACTCTAGTGTTTAGGGAAGACGAAGGGAGGCAGAGAGTTGAAATTGGATGAAGGTGTGAATGATTTAAGGCATTTGGAAGGAGGAGGGCTTTTCAATTTTGAAACATTCTTCAATTAATGGCTCAATAAATGAATGTCTCTCTTCATGGGTCTGACAATAAATGATTGAGTCCACCAATGATAGCCTTTAATTTTAGCCAGCGAATTTATTTTGTTGACTGAAATTAATATTTTCGCTCCAATCTTTATTATTTAAAACCTCATGTCACGACACACTTTAGGCTTGTCACAACAATGACCAGTCCTGACATTAGAAAATTTTGTCGCGACGCATTTTATTAGACTCACAATTGCCTTTTGGTTATAATCTAGGTCGCGACAGATATTGATTTCTGCAACCAGAAAAGTGAGTCACGACACCATGTGAAGGTGGTAGCGACACTGTTGCTGTTGCCATTTACTTTAGTTTAAAAAAATCATGTCGCAACAGGAAAAAAAATGTCATGACAACATAACTCAGTTAGTTCTGTCACAACCGAACTTTTAATGTTGCGACCTAATTTTCTTATAAATTGTCTTGACCATTAAATTTCTTGTTACGTATGACCCTTTTCCTCACTTATAAAACAGTAATCGCGACACAAAAATTTCTTTGTCGCGACCAAGTTATTGTTTCCCGACTTTTTATGACTTAAAAGCGCTTAGCCGTATTCAATTAATCCTCACCTTCGGTCAAAGATTTTCAATTCAAGCATCGTGAAAACATATTTAGTAACACAAAAATGTGATTCAATCATGAACAACTATCTCAACACCTCGACATAGCATTGTGGAAACAAACACCCTGACTTAATATGCATTATCATTCAAAATAAGTTTAGGGAATGAGAAATACTCCCCCACCGCCAGTAGTTTTTGCACAATTAAGGTTTGAGGCAAAGGTGCTTCCACAATAAGCTGATTCGGCTCGTTCCTCACGTCGAAAATAAATTGAAAATTTTAGATTATTACCCGATCTCAAAAAAAAACTTCTAACAAAATCAAAATTTAATAATCCAAAACCACAGAAGAAAATAACCAACAGCAATCTAAAAAATAAGAAAAAATAATAAAATTAAATTAAAGCAGGGTGACTCGAAAGGTGCTCATTATCTTCTGTGAACAATAATTTATAGAGTGTCTTCATTTCGATCCATTTCTTTTCTCTTTTTCAAAATCTAGATCTACCTCGTATGCTTCCTCCAAGATATTACTTTAATCTCGACCATTTTACTAGATTTCATTTCCAGTTAGGTCTTTAGGTATTCTTGCTCGAAAGATTGTAGTTGTTAGCACTATATATGGACCACTCCATCTTGATTTTAGTTTCCTTGGAAAGAGCATGAGCTGGGGATTGTATGAAACTTTGTTCTCTTGACTTGAACTCCCTCCTTAGGATTTTCTGATCATGCCACCTCTTGGTCTTTTCCTTGTAGATTCTGGCATTGTCATAGGCTTTATTTCTCAATTCTTCCAATTCATTCATTTGGAGTAGTCTATTTTCCTTGGTAGCTTGGAAATCACAGTTCAATTTCTTGATAGCCCACATAGCTTTGTATTCCAATTCTAATAGTAGATGACAAGGTTTTCCATATACAGTACACGTGAGGACATTTTCCAATGGGAGTTTTGTAGCGAGTTCTATAAGCCTGAGTGCATCATCTAGCTTTATAGACCGATCCTTCTGCTGCATTCTTGTCTTCTCTAGAATTTTCTTTATCTCCCTATTGGAAATTTCAGCTTGCCCATTAGATTGAGGATGATAAGCCAATCCCATCATATGTTTGATTTCATATCTGCTCATGAGTTTTGCAAAGAGTTTATTTGCAAAATGGCTTCCCTCATCACTGGTGATTGTTCTGGGTGCCCCAAATTTGCTCAAAATGTTTCTTTGAACAAACCCTGACATCCGTAATGTTTATGGGACAAGCCTCCACCCATTTGGATACATAATCCTGATTAGTAGAATGTATATATTACAAATGATGATGGAAAAGGTCCCATAAAGTATATTCCCCATAAGTAAAAAATCTGCACCACCAGAATTCCCTGCAGGGGCATTTCATTTCTTACATATGTGCCCATTCTATGATGACATCACAATGTTTTACCCATTCAAAACGGTCTTCAGATAAGTAGGCGATAATCCTGATGGAGAATTTTTTGGGTCGTCTTGTCTCTAACGAAGTGTCCTCCATATGGTGATGCATGACATTTTTCCATAATACCACCTTGTTATGTTTCGGGAACACATCTCCCTATGATCATGTATGCTCCTCTTATATAAAACAGTGGGTCATCTTATATATATAATCTACAATCAGTTCTCAATTTCCTCTTTTGTTGGTAGCTGAATTCACATGGCATAATTCCACAAGCTAAGTAATTGACAATATCGACATACGAGTGTTTGTATTAATGACATGTGGCGATCATCGAAAAAAGTTTACGCTATTCTGCTCCCTTTTTTGGTTTCAAGCGGGTTCTCCTCAATCTAAACAAGTGATATGCTATCACATTGTCACTACGCTTCTTTTCTTTGATTTCTAAATCAAATTCTTGCAACAATAGCTCCCATTTGATCAGTCTTGGCTTTGCATCCTTCTTTTCCATTAGATATTTAATTGCAACATGATAAGTGTGTATAACAACATGTGACCCCAATATATAAGGCCTGAATTTTTCACAAGCAAAAACCATTGCCAACATCTCCTTCTTTGTGGTGGAGTAGTTTTCTTGTGCCTCATTGAATGTTTTGCTAGCATAGTATATCGCCTTGAATATCTTTTCAGTTCTCATCTATCGGCTCCCATTGCATGCATCGCAGCATCACACATAATTTCAAATTCATTGCTCGGTCGATTGTCGGCATGATGGGCGATACTATCTAGTTAATTTCCTAATCTGGTTCTGCATGATTCATCAAAATCAAATTTTGCATCTGTAAGACCCAAGAAAATTCCAATTTTCTCAAAAAGGGAAAAAGAGTAATTTCGGTAAAAATCTGGAATTTTCTAGATCTCGGATGACGAAATGGACTTCTCCTTTTAAATCGTCTTTGCGGGAATTGCTTCTACGTCAATTCGTTGAATTCTTAGGTGGTGGGTTTCGCGTTTTGAGACGTGGGGTGTCGGATGACACATGGCAAAAGGAGAGGAGATCTTGCATGGCGCCCATAAAGAGTGACACTTGGCAAAGCCATGTGGTCCCACTTGGAAAGATGACGGCTCCTGATATGAGCCATGTGGCAGAAAAGGAATTCCATGGCCCATGAAGCCATGTGGTGATGATGTCGTGAAATAAGAAAAAGAAATATGGAAAATGGAGAGCCACACCTTTATTTGAGGAAATGAGGTAATTTCCTCCCTTTAGTGAGGATGTGTGTTGGCTCAAAAAAAGTGAAAAATGGCCAAAAGAAGAAAATGAGGAGAAAATGAAAGGAAAATGAGAAAGGAGAAAAGAGAAAAAAGAAAAGAAAAGCAAAAAGGAGAAAATGATAAAGGAAAGAGAAGAATTGGTAGAGAGAGGAATGCGGTGGCGAAGCATTGGGAGAAATCTAGAGAGGCGTCGACTTCTCTCTAGATTTGTAAGCGATCGGCCAGTCGGATCAGCCAGTCAAGAAAGGAAGTTGTTCTACCACCAGAGGACTGACGTGTGGACTCAAGTTTTGGGAGTTTCTTCAAACTCAAGAGGTGGATATTTTCCTACTTGGTTTGCACAGCCTAAAAGGCTTTACAATGGTAAGGGTTGCTTGTAGAGGCCATGAAGGCCGGAGTAAATTGGTTCAAGCCTTGGAAGCTAAAGGGGTATGGATTTCATGACCGATTTTCGGACTATGGGAGTTAGGGTTTGGACTAGAAACCGAAAGTTTCTAGGTGTGGTGGTTTGTTGTTGTGATAATGATGCTTGGGACCGGATTGGTTCATGTTTGCGAAAGGTAGTGAGGTGTACCTGTTGAATGGTCTAATTTTTAGACGCATTTGTGTGTTATGGCTTGCTTGAATAACATGCGGTGTGGCTCAAATGTGATGTTAATGCATGCTATTTAATGTATTAACATGGTTTGCATGGAGGTAGATTATATGTATAAGTGCAATTTTCCATGGTTTGTAAATGTTTCATGTGGTGCTCATTCATGCATGTAACATGAGGAAAATGCATTGGCATCATGCATTTCATTTGCCGCAGTCCACATCGTCAGTCGGGTGTGGGTCTTGAGGGTAAGGTTTGTCATCGGTGTTGGTGAGTGAGTCGTGAGCTCGGGAAAAAATGGGACAAAGTCCAGGTAGAGACTCACCCAGTGTGTAAATGATCAAAATGATAAATTACATGTTTTAGGCGGAGCAAGTTGGGGTAGATCCCCCTCCAGGGTGAAAGTCCCACAGGTTATTCACGGTTAGACATGAATCCGACGATGCAAGTTAGTGAAAATGTTGAAAAAGGCGTGCGGCGTCTCTGATTGTAAACACAGAAATCGTGGCCTAAAAATAAGGAAAGAATCAAAATCAGATTTTGATAAATAAAATTGGAGGGTGTCGATGGTTTAGTCATGTGGTGTGTAATGAGGTTTTAGTGGCTTGGCATTCCCGAGGTGTGGAGTCGGTTGGGACTTAGGTCGTGAGCATGAGGGGTTGCATCCCATGCATGATATAGACATTTCATATAATAGTAAATAATCGTATGGAATGTGATTGATTGTTTATATATGCCATTGTATATGCATTTTAGGTGGGGAGTAACCCGCTAATGGAAAACTTTCTCTTGGAGAAACTGCTCACCCGATGGGACCACTGGAAATACGAGGACTATCGAGGAGGCAGTGCGCAGTGAGGTAGTTTTTTGAGAAGAAAGCTGAAATGTGGCTTTAAGTAAATATTTTGTAAATATGTATAAATCTTTTTGTAGAACAAGCATGAAAACTATGAGAATATAGTTGAGATATTTATTTTGAGTATTGGTTTGTGGGCCCAATAGGCTATTTTTACTCAGGTATGCATCTCGTGATACGAGATGTATAGATTTTCAGCAGGTTGACGGGTAGTCAACGGACACCCCGGGTTTGGGGCGTCACAGCATCTTTTTCCAACAGTCTGCACAATGGTCAGGAGATTTTTGAAAAATCCTTAATGAATCTTCTATAAAATCCAACATGACCCATGAAGCTTCTTATGCCCTTCACTTTTGTAAGTGGCATGAGATTTTTTATAACAGCTATCTTTGCTTGATCTACTTCCAACCCAACAGCATAACTCTTGTGCCCCAAGACAATACCTTCAATTACCATGAAATGACATTTTTCAAGCTAGATTATTGTCTTGACACCTCTGAAGTATTGTTTCTAAATTTTTCAGTCAATCTTCAAAACTGGATCCATATACTGAGAAATCATCCATGAATATTTCCATAACCTCTTCCACCAAATCAGAAAATATAAACATCATACATCTTTGAAGGTGGCGGGGAGCATTACATAATCGAATGACATCCTTCTAAAGGCAAAAGGTACCACATAAGGACATGTAAATGTTGATTTCTCTTGATCCTTTAGGGCTATTGCAATGCGGTTAT
The DNA here is from genome assembly GCA_016808115.1 of Tetrastigma voinierianum. Taxonomy (NCBI): domain Eukaryota; kingdom Viridiplantae; phylum Streptophyta; class Magnoliopsida; order Vitales; family Vitaceae; genus Tetrastigma; species Tetrastigma voinierianum. The sequence goes on along the minus strand of JAEQBH010002957.1, from coordinate 98,318 downwards.
AACGGAATATCCATCAAAAAACGATAATGGTGCCTTGCTAACCTATCCAATATTTTGAGTGATAGAAAAGTAGAGGATAATAGTCATTTCTTGTAGTGATGTTTAGTTTCCTGTAATCTATGCACACTCTCCATCCTGCCACCGTTCTTCACTACAACAAATTTGGTCTATAGCCACATTACTAAGGCGTTTTTGTAAACATGTAACTGATATAAACCAACATTTTATGCTCGATTCCATAAAATGTTGTAATACAAAAAACTTTTAGTGATAATTTTTGCGATAATTTAACAAATGGTGCAATAGAACAAATATTAGCGACATCTTCTTGCGACATTTTAACAAACATTGTTATGTTTGTGACATATAACCAACAATTAAATAAATTGTAGCTACAAATTTATTTGTGCCAACGTTTTTAGCAATACATATTTATATGTCGATAATTTGTTACTACATTTCAATGATGTTTTATAGCGTTACTCTGAATTTATGTTTTTGCGATGTGTATGGTGACTTTTTGTCAAAATGTTACGATAGAAAAAATGTTAGTGACATTGCTTGCGACAATTTTAACAAACATTGCTGTTTTTTGTGACATATAACTACAATTAAACAAAAAATGTAACTCTGAAATATATTTGTGTCAGCGTTTTTAAGCGATACTTGTATATATATCGATAATTCATTCACGACATTTAAAATGTCATTTATAAATCGTGGTCAAACCTAGACTTTACAACGCATATGGTGACTTTTAAACAAAATAATCTGTAAAGACAATGTTAAGTAACATTACTTGTGGCAATTTAACAAGCTGTGCTAAAAATATATACATAAATGTATTAGTTCAAATGTTAATTATTTTAATAAAACATAATGGTCTTAATGAACAAAAAGTAACGTAAAGATTAACTTTATGTTAATTTTTAAAAAAAATATATCCGATTAATTTAAATACCTATTAAATTACTTGTATTATATTGTCAAATAATTTATATGATTAAATTTTGTACTTATAAAAGGGATTGAATGGATTTAGAAAAAAATTTATTTTTCATCATATGTAGTTTAAGATCCAACAGTAATCATCTAGACTCATAATAAGAAAACAAAATGATGAATATGTTTGTTTTGTCTTGGTTGTACGATAGCATTGTATGGGTAAGACTATAATATAACTGATATAGCTTACTCATTTATAAATGCATAAAGAGGTCTTAATTAATAACCACTTCATATATGTCCATGGGTGAATGAGATCCACTTTTGAAAAGGCAGCCTTTAGTTTGTTCATTCTCCTTTTTTTGTTGGATCAAAATGGCATTAATGTGCAAGAAATGACATAAATAAATATTAATGAAATTATAAATTATAACTATAAGATATACACACATTCTATATCTCAAATGTGCTTACTGATACCACAATATATATTTCATATGAAAGCGCTCTTAGCTTAGTAATGCATAACACAAATCCCATAATCTTTGATATTTTTCTTGCATCAACATACTAAATTTATTTGAATTTAAACGATGAGACATATTTTACCAAAACATGCTTAGGAGTCACAAATTAATAATTTTAATTATTTAAATAAATTAAAGGAAATATCAAAAAGTTATCCCATGAGTAAAATAATATTGAAATTTAATAATAAAAATAATTAAAATTTTATTTAAAATATAATAAAACACTTTTTACAAAAAAAAACACTTTTAACAAATTTTTAATTTTAAAATACCTACCTTAAAAATTAAATTATATAAAATAATTTATATGTTTTTATTTATTATTTTATCAAATTTTAAGTGTTTAAAATATTTTATGAATTTTGATTTTTGAACCATTTATATTTTATGGATAATTTTAAAATATCCATTGAGATATTTATGATATTTTTATATTTACTTATATTTCTGTCAAATTAAAATATATTTTTCCATATTTTGATCATTATTTATATGTTTAGAACAATATAATTGATTTGAGTTAAAAAAAACAAAAGCTATATAAGTACGTTTTAGGTGATGTGATGTCCACGTGTTCAGCAAATTAAACTTTAATTATTTTTAATAAGTTTTGAAAGCAATCCCACTTTTAGAGGAATAAATGTTGCTCTGTATTAAGGCTCAAACCTCAATCTCCCCATGTCTTCTGGCTTTAAAAGCTTTAGCAATTTGAAGTAAACATCCCAAACAATTGTTTTTAATAGTTGAAAAATTGATTTAAATCTAATTAAAAATAAAATAAAAAGTTAACTTTAGTTTTACTTTAAAACAAATATAAAAGAAAAATATCTAATTATAATATTTATTAAGAATTCAAAATAAAGAATTAATATTGATTTTAGAAATTTTTAATTTAAAAATAAAAATTAAAATATTCTTTTTCTTTAAAAGAGAATATTTTAATTTTGTTTTATTACAAACTTCAATTTAAAATTTTAAAATTTAAATAAATAAATATCTACTTTAGTTTTAAAATCGAAGTTGATCTTTATTTTTTTGTTAAAATTAATTTTTAATTATCTATTTTATGGTTTAGACAGAAAGGGAGACTGCGCAGATGAGAGAGAGTAAGAGAAAGATGGAAGGAGGAAGTTGGGCTCCGTGGAATGAGATAGTGAGAGAGATAGGCGTAGCAAAAAGGTAGGGTTCAATTATGTATTGATCTACGAAGACTCTCACACACCCAAACATGCTTAGAGGTCACAAATTAAGAATTTTAATTATTTAAATAATTGAAGGAAATATAAAAAGTTATCCACTTGAGTAAAAATTATTGAAATAAATATTAAAAATAATTAAAATTTTATTTAAAATATAATAAAATTCTTTTACAAAAAACACTTTTAACAACAAAATTTTAAAATACCTACCTTAATTAAGTTTATAAATATTTTTATATGTATTTGTTATTGTTTTATCAAATTAAAGTGTTAAAATACTTAAGAATTTTGATTTTGAACCATGGTTCCCCTCTCTCTCCCAAACCACACGCACTCTGCTACCTTTTTGCTCTGCCATTTCCTGCCGTTACGGGCGCTTGCTTGCCATCTATATGCTATCTGCAAACCTGTGATGCCACTCTGCAAGCACGTAAACAGATAATTAAAAATAAATTTTAACGGGAAAATAAAGATCAACTACGGTTAAAACTAAAGTAGATATTTGTTGTTTAAATTTTAAAATTTTTAAATTGAAGTTTAAAAAAAAAAAACAAAAAGGGTAAGATTCTTTTTAAAGAAAAAATAATATTTTAATTTTTTTTATTTTAAATTTAAAATTTCTATAATTGAATATTAATTTTTTATTTTGAATTTTAATAAATTATTCTAATTAAATATTTTTCTTTTATATTTATTTTTAAAGTAAAACTAAGAGTTAACTTTTATTTATTTTTTAATTAGATTAAAATCAATTTTGAACTATTAAAAAACAATTGTGCAGATGTATTCAAATGGTTAAAGCCTTTTAAAGGCAAGACATGGGAGATGAGGTTCAGTGTATGAGACGATTTATATTGTAAAAGTGATTAAGCTTTCAAAAAACTTATTAAAAAACAATTAAAGCTTTATTTGTTGAACACGTGAACATCTCCACTACTACAAAAAGTTAAATAGACTACGGTTGGTTTTAGGAAAAAGACTACGTTTTTAGTAATAAATGTAGTCTAATATTTTAGACTACATTTTCACAATTTTCACTTAAATTAAAAGCGACTTCATCTATAATTAAGCGTTGTCTTATATTATCTTTTAATATGAAAAGACTACATTTTAATTAAACCATAATTATATTATCTTATAATATAAAAAAGACTTCGTTATTAATTAAACCGTAGTCTTATATTATGTTATAATATAAAATTTGCGTTTTAATGAAGCCGTAGTCTTATATTGCCTTATATTATCTTATAATATAAAAGACTACAGTCTTATTTAAGACGTAGTCTAATATAAAACTAAAAATTGATTTATTTTTTCTCTCCTAATTAAGAATGTAGTCTTTTATCCTTTTCCTAAAAAAATTTATAATTTTTATTAAAAAAAACCCTCTCTCAAGAAACCCTCTCTTATATCACCTTATCCTTCATTTGAATAGAAAAAATTATTTATTTTTCTCTCATAACTAAGAATGTAGTCTTTTATCCTTTTCCTAAAATTTATCATTTTTTCTTAAAAAACCTCTCTTTAGAAACCATCTCTTATCACCTTATCTAGCCATGTTTGAAGAAAAAATTATTTATTTTCTCTTCTAATTAAATATAGCCTATAATCACTACAAGAAAAGGTTTTTTAATGGCCAGATAATTTCTTTACTTATGTAAATATAAGTCATTGTAAGTTATTAATATTGAAAACAACTACATACATAAAGCCTTTTGGATGTTACCTTGACAAAGAGTTCAATTTAGAAACGATAGTATTGACGTAATATAAAGAACTGCGTGACAAATATTTTAAGTGAGTTAAATTGACTTTCTAAGTATGTTACATTTCATTAACATAACTTAACATTTAATTTATAAGTCAAGGTAAAACTCTAATGTATAATGTCCTACTTAAGGCTGTAATCGTGTTGAGTCGAGTCGATACAAAGCTAAGCTCGAGTCTAACTCGATTAAAAAACTTGAAGATCGAATTTGACTTAAACTCGATCAATCTTTTTAAATGTTTGAAACTTGACTCCAAAAATAGTCCAACTACTCGAACACGATTCGAAATCGATTCGATTAATAAAATAGTAAAGTTTGATTAAGTTCATGAGCAACTCGAGTCTATAATACTCGAACTCAACTTGACAAGTTACTTGAACTACTCAAACTCGACTTGATTAACTACGAGTCAAATTCGAGTATTATATGAGTCAAGCTCGAGTATTTCACAAATAGTTTAACTCATTTACATTCCTAACCTCATCCAACCTTTTAACCATTAAGCTGGACCTCATTGACACATTGAAGAACTAATTATAGAGAGAAATAGATTACATCCTCAAAGTCAGTGACTTCACAAATTGATAAGAATAGAGGATTTTACTTCAGCATTATAAAAAAATGGTTCACTTGTGGAGTATTAACTTATGGCCAATGGGTAAATTTTGATTTCAAAAGTTTGGTTTTTAAAGTAATTTTATTTTTATAAAATAAATACTTTTAGATGTTAAATTATTTATAAAGATTTAAAAACTAAAGATAACTTGTTTCAAAAGAAAGTTTGTAAACATATTTTTATTTCCAATAATTTTCATTAACCAAAATTAAAATTGCCAAATAGACTCTTTGGAAAAGCAAATTAAAATCCATTAAATGTGACGTGATGAGATATATAGTCATTGACTTGATTGCCCTTGGCTGACTCCCAGTCTTGTTAGACAACCATACAAATTCAATAGGCAATGGGAAATTTTGGCATTCAATGGTTCTCTTGCATCCAGAAGGTGCGCATAATATCAGTAGCGTAGCCTCATCACGCTGACAGATGATCAACTCTCGATATTTCTATCCCTTTCTCTCTCCGTGTTCGATTTTCTATCGTATTTTTCCTTCATTGTCGTTACTCACAAACAATAAAATCTGTGATTATATATATATAAGATTGAGAGTTTTAGAGACAAAGATCGGAAGCTGTGGGTCTCTTCGGGGCTATGGCTTGGAAGGCTTCTTATTACTCGGGGTGACTTGAAATTTCTTCAATATTTTTTTGTAACTTTAGATTTTTATTTGGGTTATCGATGATGAAGATAAAGCCCTTTTCCTTTATTGGACATTTCACATTTTTTTAATTGTTTGAAAGATAATCTCAACTTTTTTCTAGGGTTCCTCTGAATTGGTGTAATGGTTATATTTAATCTTTGAGGGTTTGATTTGGATTGACTATAGGGATTTGGAAAACTCCCAGCTGGTTATAGTTATTAGATTACATTTAGTTTTATGTTGAATTAGGCGTTTTCATGTTGTTGCAGCGAAAGATGGTTGTGGGTTTATGTATTTTGTGAAATGAAATAGCATAAAGCAAAGTATTTCAAATTCCGTCTCTTTGATTATCGTTCTTTTCTTGCCTCCAAAAACCAAGGGTTAGTTGGATTTCAAGCAATTGTTTTAGTTCAAGGCTTAGGATTTAGGAAAATTACATTTTATTGAGGAATAGGTAGGTCTGCTAAAATTTAGGAATTTGGATATTTCGGTTACAACCACTTTCTTGAAGTTCCAATAGTATTTCTTGTTTTTCTAGCACATTGTTTGTGATTGTCAGTGTTGTTTTTAAGTTGATTTCATTCTGTTGTATATGGGTTTATGAAACTACCACAGGGTGATTGGATGGATAAGCGGTCCTCCCCTTTTATGGCCTAAAATTTAATTTCTATTTCTTTTTATAAGTTGTTGATTAATATTATCGATTATTAGACGAACAAGCCCCAAATTTGTCATGATATAGGTGAATACTACCTATAGAGTGTGTTCCATAAAATGCAAATATAAAACCACTGGTGATCTAATGTAAGAGCAAATTCTCGAATTTGGAGCAGTATGTAGGCTTACTTAGCTGAAATACTTTCAATTGTTTTATCATACACGCATTATACCCGACCCCTCCTTGGTAAACTTTCCTCCAGCGTAGAGGATGTGATCAGCCTATCATGAGCTATCTTGATCAAAGTCTGAAGCTCACAGAGTGAGAATGCACAGAAGGAATAAAGACTTGAACTCTAGGTCTGAAGGTGTGTAAAAACACATGTAGTAGGTATATTTACTTATAAAATGGGTAATGAAAACTAATAGGTATATTTCGAGTTGAGCTTTGGGGTTGCCTTTTTGGCTCTCTTTAAACTCTATAAATGTTTTTTCTTTAGTTTACTCATAAAAAGGTATATTTAAATTGAACATCCTTACATTAGTTGGGGACTTAAAAGTGATCATCATAAGCTTAGTGAACCTCTTAATGTTTCCTTGCTCTTTTTCAATTTAAATGGCCCATATATGAATAAGTCCACAGCACTTCTAAACATGTCCTTATGCTGCGAGACAAGCTTAAACCATAGTTACCTAAAGAGCCCTTTGAGCGGATCTGGAACAATCTCATGCTTTCAATGTCGTGCAGAAAACCCATGAAATGATTCTTTGAATCCAAGAATGTTAGAACTATGAACCAAGTTGTTAACCTGAACTAACTAGTCTTGTAAACCAACAATATGGGCTTTATTTTGTACACTGGCCCATTTCATCTAGTCTTATCATCATTTCTAGGTGACTTATATGTGTTTAGTGATGGTTGAGACTAGATTTAAGCGGGTTAGATGGAGCTGATTTTCTTTGTTGTGGCTATCTTCTTGAAATCAATCATGCATTTCTTGTTGGTTTTTAATATGGTATCTAATTGTAAAAACATTAATTTTTGTATTAAATATTGAAATTTATTAATTAAATAGACCTCACCCACATTTCCCATTTAATACTTCTAATTCACGAGTTAATAAAATTTTCCCCGACTTTTTGCTTTTTGGTGTTGCCTCTTCATCTTCTCTATCAATACATAGGCACTCTTTGGGTTTCTCTGTTTACTCCAGTCTATCCTCACCGCCCTCCCTTCATCTTCCCTATCCTCACCTCCTTCATCAGATGGAACCTCACCTCCTTTGCACAGAGATCCTTCGCCGTGGCCCTACGCCTCCCGAGAAAGTGTTATCGTTTCCGCTCACTATCTTGGCATCGGTGAGAATTAAATACAGTTCGTCTTGGTAGAAAGTGAAAAGTTTTGATTTTTAGTTTATTTTGAAGAAGGTCAATTTCTCTTATAAAAAATGATTTTTTTTGTTATAATAGGTAGAAACAGAGTGAGAATATGCAAAATCCACTGTTTTTCTTCTCTAAGAGGACTGATTTGACCGAGTTAACTCGACATCTCGATCAAAACTTCCGAGTTTGGCCTATTCACAACCGCTGTTACCAATATCTCGTATTTGGTCCCAGACTCGGCATGGCCACCTTTGAGACGGATACGACTCGACCCGGTTCTTAATAGGGTCCGATTAGACACCGGACTCACAGTCTCAAGCCATGGAATTACTCGTTCTCCTTCCTTATCTCTCTTTCATTCCATGATCATTGATGCGAGTTTGTTAGGGTTTCATATTTTTATTTCTATATTCGAACTCTTGTTTTGATTATGGAGTTTTCATAATTTTTTATTTTGGGTAATATGAATCATGTTATTGCTGAAGTATTTTAGTTTTATGTGATTCGAGTACTGTATATGGGTTTCAGTTAATCTTCTCCACAATGTGGGCTGAGCTTATATCGATCTCGTGATCTTCTAGTTGCTCAGCGATTCTTCTCGGCTTGATGGCCAGCTTTGGAGATAGAAAACACCGACTCATTTACCCTTTTCTCACCTTGGCAAACAAGTGAAGTAGTTGGATTATTCGATTCTCTTGTTTTTGCTTATGGTTTTGGTCTTTTGATGTGTTTGACTGGAAAGAAAAAAAAGTTTAAATTTTCAGCTTCGGAGTTTTTTTTTCTTTTGATTTAGGTGGTCGGAGTAGTTTTTTGCGATGGAGTGGGTGTTGTAGGCGGATTCACTTTGTTTGTTATTTCTTTTTAACACTTTAAAATTTGATTGTTTTTACTTAAAGAATTTTTTGCTTTGGTGTGTTTGGTTTATGAGAAAATGCGAGGAATAAAATTTTGAATTTGAATTTGGGTTTTAATTGAGGCTTATTTAAGTGTTCTCTCGGATGTGAACAAGTGAGGTAGAGTGCAACGTGTATGTCTTTTGATACATTGTACTCAAAATTTTGATTTTGATGTGTTTGATTAGTGAGAGACGTGAGGAAAAGGAGGAACCAAATCCAAATTTGATTAAGCGTAGTAATTCATGGTCACAAAAGGCTCTAGTCGAGTTCTTCGGGTTCCATATTTGGGTATTGTTGGTTTTAAGGAAAATATGGAGGAAAATGAATTAAATTTTGAATTTTGGATTTTTGGTGAAAAGATACTAATTCAAATTGTTGTCTTAACACAAATGATGCTATGTTGGATTCTCCGAATTCATTAATATTTTTCACTTCTTAAATTTTCACTTATATATTAAGTTGAGAATGCATTCGATTTTATATATTTTCTATTTTCCTCCGTTTATTTGGAAGCAAGTGGAAAGTAATGTTTGAGTGACTTGATGGTTTGATTCTTTTCTCTTTTTTTTTGGTGTGTAGAATATAAAGATTTTACAATGGGGAAAAAGGTCTATACAGGGCTTCGAATTCCAGATTCCGATACTGGTTCACGAGAGGATATTGATATGGTGATTGTCACAAAAGGGTAGGTTTTTATTTTTTAAAGACTTGGATTCTACGGGGAATTTCAATTCTACGGGGAAAAGCAAAGAAATTGAAGTTTTAAACCAACTGAGCTTGATGCAATGTTTGGTTATGTGGAAATGAGTTTTGGTTTTTCCCCAAAACCAAAAACAACATAAGACAAAGTTATTTTTTTATTTCATTTCCTTTACTTTGATCAGTAAGATAATGGGAATCTCTTTTTTTTTCCAGGGGGGGCAATTGTGATTTATGTCAAGAATTTCTCTAGGATTATATCGATGGGTCAGACCGGAACACAGGTTCTGATACTCAAGACAGACATAAGGCAGAGCATCATCCAGATCCTGTGAGTCCATTAAATTTGTGCTTCTTTCAGAGAGTTTGTATTACCAAAATATATTTTCAAACGGTATGATTTGTCTATTTCATTGTTCCAAAGTAGATGGTTTTTCCCATCTTTAATCAGATTTGTCCATTTTGAATGGTTCCAAAGTAGCATAACCTTTCCATGCAGTGAATAGTGACATACCCGGTGACCATTTCACTTGTTGGTCGTTGAACTAAGTATAAGTAGCTTTCCTTAAAACGATAACTCGGTGGAAGGATGGGGATTTGTTGTCAAGTTGATTCGATCTTACACTTAAAGCCATACGTTATTGTATTTTGAATTGGGTGAAGCTAAAGCGAGTCTAGGTTCTTGAATCATATCTTGAACGGAGGAGTACCCTTGCGAGAAAGGATATATCTGTTGCCAAGTCATTCTTGCGAACCCAGAAGTTAGGTAATGCCTTTCTTAGAGATTAATTACTGCCTCAATTCTAAATTTTTCAGTTGGTTGATGGGCGGCATACACCTTTGCATGCTAATATTTGTATGTTTATGTGTTGGATGCAAGATGGGGAATGCATAATACTAGTGTATCTTTTCGACAACGTTTAGCAAACTAGATAAATGGTCTCGACTTTGGACATGATATAAATATTTAATGATACCATCTCCTAATATATTATATCCACGAGTTTTGTGTGCATCTTTAGTTCTTCCCAAGACTAGAGATTTTAAATAAATTATTTTGTAATGTATGTCATTATTACATGGTATCATCTTTGATATTAATTTATGAAATTCATTAAATTGTTGTATTTAATATTATTATATTAAATTTTACTATATATATATATATATATATATATATATATATATATATATATATATTTTTTTTTTTGGTAGGTAGTTTTTTTTTTTTTTTTTGTCCATATTGGTACTTGAAGCGGGGACACTCACATAATCCGGCCCAAACCCTTTACCACTTGAGCTAGACCTCAAGGGCTTTTTAAATTTTAATATATATAATTATAGTTAGAAATATTTTCCTTTATTTTACTTACCTTTTGGATCAAGATTCATTTTTGAACTACACAGTGATTAACATGAGAGGTTACATAGTGATTAAGATGGGTGTATTTAAACTAAGATGGGTTCATGATGGTGAGCTTGAATACTTTTGTGGAACTGTGGCAAGAAAAAAAGAACTAACTTCTGCTAATTTTGATTGAAAAGTTCACACCAGCAACCAAAAGACAAAATATGGGATGTTATTAAGGTAATTTTTATTTGATAGATATTTTTTAAATTCTTTTCACTTTCTTTGTTTTTCCCCTTACTGCTAATGAATTTTTTTCTTTTTCGTCCAAGTTTGATTTGACACAAACGAAAGCAATGGGTTCTTAGTGGAAATTGACAGAATGTTTGAGAATATTCAACATAGTCTATATCTTGAGTATTTTAACAAATACTCAACTTTAGCGAGGATTAAGCTAGCCCGGTCGAGAATCTACCCGAATCAATGGGGTAAACTGCGAAATGGTATTCTTCGATGGAAGGTGAGATTTAACTTAAAATATAAGTAATATGTACATTATTTTATTAGATATAACCATTTTATTATTATTTGTGCTTATAATAGAATAAATCCCGAAGGGGTAAGGACATAGGTCATATGAAATACCACATATACGGGTCTATTTCATATGCTTGAAGGGCTGAAGCAGAGGTATTAATTTTTACTATCGAGAATTTTATTTTCTTTCCCTTTGAATTAGCCTTATTTTGAAATGTTATTTATTTATTTGAAATGATGATTAATTTTGTGTTTACTACAATTTAAGGCAAATGGGCATCGACCAAACCGAATAAAGATATTTTTGAAGTATCACAAGCATAAAGATGGATCGCATGTATCTTCGAATGCTACTTGATGACTTTAGTAAATTTTTTTCTTACTCTTTGGTTATTTTGAATAATTCTAAATTCTTAGTTGATATTTGTATGTATTTAGACGGAATTCATTTTGTAGCAAAAAATTGAACAACTTTTAATTGTCGATGAAGAAAAAGGTGAAACATCTTAAGTGAATGAGGCTATAGTTCCTTTAAAACAAGATGCAGCTAGTCCTTGGTCACAATAAAATGTGTGTAGGGTGGTTTTTTGTTGAAATATAAGCGAATGATGAGCAGTTGAATGACCAGTGACAAAGAGAGGAGCTTGCGACAAGTTACACGGCTCGGTAAAGCGTGTATTGAAAAGTGATATTTGTGAAGATTTGAAACTGTAGTTTAATTTATGGATTTAATATTTTATTTTATTTTATTTAGATGTTATTATGTGTTGAATTAGGCATGTAGATAATGCCTTTGATATTATGGGCAGATAAATTCCAATTTGGGAATAAGGGCCAAAATCGTAATTCGATTACAATTATGTTGGTTTAAAAATCATAGTGGTCTACGAATCTCGGATGACCAAAGCGGATTGTACCGTTGGAATCATCTCGCAAAATCTAGATTATGCGTAAAATTTCATAATTTTTAGAGGCGATCGGGGTCGACACGCGATTTACCGAGCATCGCGTTTAGTCTTAGTAAAACGATTCCGATGTGACAACGCTTATAGCGTGCTCTTCATCGCGCGTATTGGTATGAGTAAATAATGAATGGATGGCGAGATAGTCACCGAATATCGAATACAGTAAAGATGGACTGTAATGGGCGTTATAGAAATTGATTGCCACCAACCTAATATATTTTTCTCTTAAATCAACCAAAGAAAAACGTTTATAACCAGATTGAGATGCGTTGACTGCAGAGAGGATCTCTAGAGAGAGAGAGGGCTTCAGAAATACACAAGATCCGACCGCCTACGGTCTCTGGCAAGAAGGAGCAACGCTCGCACGCGGAGCAGGCTACGCGTGGACCCCGGATTTGCCAGTTTTGACAAACTCCAAGAGGTAGGATTTTCTCCCTACTTGCGTTTTATTCCATTTTTATGTTTTTGGACAGCTTTGTTTAGTTTGAGGTCGAGGGGTTGCTTGATCGGCCAGTCCTTCCAAAACATGGGACCGAATTGTGGGAATTTCTTTGAGATTTTTGGGTTAGCCGTGACTGCCCAGAAAATCAGTGGGCTGTTTGGATGTTTTTATTTCACCAAAATTGCTTTAAATCATGCTTGATGTGAATAAATGCCTGAATACATCGTCCCAAACATGGACCGAATTATAGAAATATTTTTGGACATTTAGACAAACTGCGGAATGCCTAAACTGATGTGGGCTGTTCTATGAATTTATGCATAAATTCTACTTGGTGAGTAGGAGACTGGAAAGGGTAGGAAATTCGCCCAAAGGTGAAACCGAGAGTTGGGACATGTGGGCTGCCCGCGGGACAGCCCACTGCTGCTTCGGACCGTTAAAAATGCAAATCCCTGTTTGTGTGAAACGCCATAAAGGTCCATGTGTTTCGGCATTGAAATTGTGTGAATTGAATGACTTGGTATGTGTAGGAATAAATTGAGAGTCAGTTGATCAAAGAATTATTAGGTTAATGCTTGAGGTGTTAGACACAATGACACAATTATATAGAATTAAATTGTGTTGTAAGCCATTGGTGATGATTATGATTTGTCAAGTGAGCTAGATCGCGATGATTAGTGTGAAATTACATGAGTGTAATTGTAGTTGATTGAAAATATGTGTTTGGTCGAGTGATTTAAATTAAATTACTCGTGTTTGATCATTAGCCCAAGTGAGCTAATTTTGATGTTTGAAATGAAAATTACATAACATGATTGTGTGATTTTAATTATGCTAGTATATTCATGTTTATATATTTGCATGTGATTAGACTGTATTGGAACTGCACACATGCATTCCATATATGCAATTCCAACATCCTGTGACTTCAGAGTTAGTGCATGAGACAGAGCCTAGAGGAAAATGGTTCGAGGGTAGTCTAAAAATATTAAATGATCGGAGGGTAGTCCAAACTAAATAATATATCAACCGTCTGAAAGCAAAGACAATGATATTTATTCATCTGGAGGGTAGTCCATTAAAACAAATAATATATATCAATCGTCTGGAGCTACTACAATTGATATATATACATCGGAAGGTTGTCCACCATTGTTCAATATTCATACGAGGCTTAGGTAGTGTGAGAGAGTCGCGAAGACTCGATCCGGGAGTTGGCTCATGTAGACATTCGCAGGATCATGCATTTGCTTGAATGTATGTTTAATTTGGAACATTGCACTGGTACTAGTGCGTAGTAGCCCACTTAGGCGATTCTCCCATCAGCTAGCCTCACCCGTCAGACCCTCTTACTGTGCACAGGAGCGCAGGAGACGGCTCGTCCTAGAGATTTATTGTGAAGAAAGCTCTGATGTGCTTTGGTAGTTTACATGCATGAACTCTTGGGTTTAATATATGTATTGTTTAAGAGTAAAAAATATTAACTCTTGTAACTATTGGGTAGGAAGTTGGCTCATAGTCAGTATGTACATTGAATATCATAGTTATAGGCCCAAGTGGCCGTATTGGATATATTGTGCATATATATTGCATATATCGACTGTTTGGGACAGCATACAGTAGACAGGTCAAGAGAGCCCCCGCACAAAGGAGACTCGTCGATTTTCTAAAGTATGCCGTAACCCGACCTCCACTTGTATTCCAAGGGTTTGACGTAGTCAACTACTCTGCTTAAAGTGCTACATATTATTTAATGGCATAACATTGTTTTATTTTTTAATTTATAAGGCTTATATAAACTTTTTTATCAGATAAATTTTAGAATGTCTTTAATACTTTATTTCTACAAGTATGCATATTTTATTGACAATTTCTATTTCAATTAATATAAATACCATATGGCGCATATATATCATTTTAGATCGATGTGAAATAGATTATTAATAATGATAAAATGAAAATTATATGCGTAAAAAGGATGATGAATAGCTATATTTTTAAATGTCTAATATATACTGGCTTATGACAAATTGTCATAACGACACTTGCGAGTATCAAACTGGTAATAATATCATAATAAACCCGATATCCCGACAATTGTAAGTATCAAAACATTATGCTTAAACTACACAATAAAATATCATTAAGTTGCAATGTGCCATAACATATATTAACGTTTGTAATTGAGTTGTTTTATTGACACTTAAAAACGTAAGTAGTATTATCATAATAAATATATATGACAACATTTGGAAGTATAATAACATTATACTTGAACGATGCAACCACATGTTGTAATAGATATATATTATGACACGTAATAATGTTGTAATTGAGTTGTTTTAGCAACACTCCCAAATGTCAATAGTAACATCGTAAAGACTGATATGACAATAACTAAAAGTATCGAAACATTATGTTCAAACAACACTACTAAATGTCACCATCACAGTATATAACGACGCATAATAATGTTGTAACTAAATGATGTCACAACACTTAAAACGTTAGGTCATATCATAATAAACTAATACGGCACATTTGGAAGCTCTTCTGTAGCATTATACTTAAGAGACACAACAGCATGTCATTATAAATGACAGATTACGACACATATTAATTTCAGAATGACGATTTAACAACACTTAAAATGTCATAAGGTCTATCATAATAAACTGATATGGGCGCATACTTCTGTAAGATTAAAATAAGATATTTAAGTGACGAATAACATGTAACAACTATGTATTACAACACATAATTGAAAGGATTTAACAACACTTCAAAATGTCGCACGATACTACTACATATTAAAAAGTACATATACGACATTTTGCTTCTTTGATGTTATAGACCAAAGTGATTGCCTAGGCAACATATAAGCGACAAGCCGTAAAAAATGTTGGTATAAAGTTTAAGTAGATATTTTTCTTATTACCACACAAGTCAAACGCTTGATAAAACCATTGCTGTAGTGCTTGTGGAATCAATTCATTCTTCCTTACTCCTCGACATTACAAAGGAATCCTCCTT
This sequence comes from Tetrastigma voinierianum, assembly GCA_016808115.1. Lineage (NCBI taxonomy): Eukaryota > Viridiplantae > Streptophyta > Magnoliopsida > Vitales > Vitaceae > Tetrastigma > Tetrastigma voinierianum. The sequence continues at coordinate 82,655 of JAEQBH010002957.1, read as the reverse complement.
CGGGAACCACATGTACTGGGCTCACCCAAGGGCTATCTGTAATTGCATATATGAAGCTTGCATTTAGCCATTTCAGTAATTCTTTTCTGACTACTTCTTTCATTACTGGATTCAGCCTTCTCTGATGCTCTATAGAAGTTATAGCATTCTCCTCCAACAGGATCTTGTGCATACAGATTGAAGGACTGATTCCTTTCAAATCTTCTATAAACCAAGCTATTGCTTCCTTATATTTTCTAAGAGTTTCAACAGGTCTTTGCTCTTCTAACCTAGTTAATCTAGCTGAAATAATTATTGGTTTTCCCTTTTCTGGTTGTAAGAAGGCATATTTAAATGTTCAGGCAATTCCTTTAGTATTAAACCTTCTGAACTTTTGTTTTCTTCAGCCGCTTCTTCTTCATAATTACTAGATCTTTCTGCGTTGTTCTCTCTGATACTGAATACTAAATCTTTACGTTTGAAATTGGAGTTTAGAAATTCAACTTCAAGATGCTCAAGATACTGGAAATTCATCTCATTCTCATTCATTGAATTCTGAAAATTACAATCAGTGGGTAGTTCGTAATCGACAGAATTTGTTTCTATAAATTCACAATCAACACTTCTCAATTCATGTTGTTTCAAACTGTCATTGAGATTGAAATGCACTGCTTCATCTCCAACCCTGAGAGTTAGTTCTCATTTTTCACATCAACACCGTCATCTCTACGCTTAAGAATGGTCTTCCTAACAAAGCAGTGGGATTTGTTTGTCTTCCTCTATATTTATGACTACGAAGTCCATGGAAAGACATATTTTCCCACCTTGATCAACACATCTTCAAGGATACCCTCAGGATGGGCCAATGTCCTGTCTACCGTCTACAAGGTCATGGCTGTGAGAGTAAGCTCCCCCAACCTAAGTCTTTTAGCAACGGATATATATCGCTGATGTCGGCCTAATCACCTAAAGGCCTTTCCCATGTCAACATTCCCAATCATGTAGGTATATGTAAGCTTCCCGATCCCGCTTTTTCAAATGGACTCAATTATCAGACCGCAGGTTGCATTTAGCTCACTAATCCCTTCCCTCAGTAAACCTTCTTTTTGCTCAATAGATCTTTCATGAATTTTTCATAATAAGGCATTTGAGTCGATGCCTCCGAGAGGCGGAATGTTGATCTCTATATTCTTAAACATGTTAAGAATTTAGAGAACTTCTCCTCCGCCGCTTTCTACGTACCATTGAGTGGAACGGAACCGGAGGATTATAGGCTTCTCACCTCCCTTCCTTCCCCGTCGTCAGATGCGCTTGCCAACTTCTCCTCTCTCGTAACTTCGAATCGTTGCTTCATGTTCTTCTCCAATCTCAACTTCGTTTCTCTCTTCATCGCATTCTTTCTATTCTTCTCTTTCATCTAATTTCCTCGCCATAATTTCTAAGAGTCACTGCCATACAATCTTTAGGCTCTTTCTTCATAGCTTGAGCCAGTTGCCCAATCTACATCTCCAAATTCTTCAAAGAAGCATTGGTGTTTTCCTGAAATATTGTTGTATTTGCTTGGAAATCTTCAAGGTCAGAAATTTTTTTCTCATACGTATTCAAACCCTTCTTGTTATCGTATCGAAAATTAAGCATTTGATCTTCAAAGGCTTGAGTCCTTCTTACCCCAAGAATCTACTATGTTTTCCTCCGTTGTCGAAACCTAGGTCGAGGCTGATGGTGGTTTCGTGAAACCCCAACCTTATTGAATGTTACACAAGAAGTAACCGATTAGAGTGGCCCAAATGATAAAACCAGGGTAGAGATTAGGAATTTAGAAATGCTCCGACGCCATTCGACATGAAGTGGAATTTTCGAAAATTGTAACCGAATGCCCTAAGGAATAATGTGATTTTCTTATTATATCCGAATGGAGGGGTTTGGTAAAGGAATTTGTAAGAAATTTCAGTTCCTGTGACTTTGAACCGATATTTGTGAAGAGAATAGGAGATTTAAGGAATAGTGATTTCCTAACCAGTACTCCGGGCTCAAGTGAAATTCTTCTGAATTAAATAAAATACGAAAATGTCCGTAATATATCATAAAGACTAACGAAATCGAATAAAGTGAAACTGAGTCCCATTGATAGTTTCCAGTGATCCTAACGTAAGCTTGCACACGCTATTGTCCGGATTCGATTTTAATGATTTTAAATCCGATTTTCGGTGATTTCAAAGCCTGAATCCACCGTGCAAGGAAGGATTTAATTAGAATATTTCAAGGTCAATTTGAAGTTTAGACTAATTACAGAATATTTTGACGTTTAATCAAGATAAAAGCAAGATAAGACAAAAAAGAATAAAATATGATAAATGGAGATATTTTCTTATGAGAGCCAATTCAAAACATTTCTTTAAGGGCTAAGTTAGGTTTGTGACTCATTAGAATGGACCAATGAGGTTCATGGGCTCAAATGCAATAAAATAAGTTTACTGGCAAATATAAAAGAAATGGAGGACCAACTGTAATTTAAGGAAAGTTGTATTGATGAATGGGGAGACAAACTAAAATAATTCATTTGGTCTCTCAAAAGTTAAGGCACCCGTATGGAGGAGAAAAGGAGGAAGAAGAGAGGAAGAAGAGGAAGAAGAGGAAGGAGAAGAAGGAGAACAAAGGTGTTTTTTTTTTGTATGGAATCAAGTGTCTTTTTGGATGTCTAGGATTATTGGTGTGATTGCTAGGGTTTTTCTATGGAGATTGGTTTGTTCCAAACCTAGGTTTTGCTGAGAGATCACACAAACCCTGAATTGTTGAGGTTTTAGGATAAAACCCCAATTGGGGTATTTAAGGTTGAATCATGATGAATTTGATAGAAATTGGAGAAAGAAATGGATTAGGTTAGGTTTTGACAAAATCAAGTGAGTAAAGGGTTAGGCTGATAGTGAATTGTGTGTGTTGGTGTTGAAATGGGTATAATGCATCAGATTTAAGTGTTTAGAGAGGAAAGAAAAAAATGGAAGACAAACACATTTTGGTCACTTTGGGCAGCAGGTCTCGTACAGGAAATGTCCTGTTTTCTGTTTTGACCAGTTTTGGTATTTTGGCCATAATCTACTCAATTTTTGATCCGATTTGAGTGATTATGGCTACGTAAATAGGGAATTGAAGGAGAACAAACTTAAGAAGAATGTATCGCCAAATTATGAACCTAAGTGGCTCAAATATTCACCAAAGTAGGACCATGTGCAAGCCAAATTCTGGTTCAGTTTTTTGGAACATAGATTAGCCCGGTTATTCGACGTATGAGTTTCTATGTTCGAATTGGGTGATTCCAATTGAATAGAACCCTTAGCACCTAGCTTTAAAATGATTATAAGGACATAGTGTCAAAATATGAAGTCAAGACCTCGGAAAAATGAGTAATACAAACTGTCACTAGAAAATCCAGAATGACTAGTTGGCATGAAAATGCCATAACTTTAGTTTGGATGATCCGATTGATTGATTCCAAATCCTATAAAATAGATTCCTAGAGGAATAAGAATATAGGAATGAGTGTTTATGGTGGATTAAATGGAAATTATGGTTACTGTATAATTGTGATTTTCTTGAAAAGGTGAAAAGGACTATCTTAATAGAAACGGAATTCGACGGGAAGCAAAGTGGATTGAGTGGTGAACTGTGAGTGAAAATGATATTTTGAGAATTTAGTTTTTAAAAGTGAATGGTTTTAATGTTAAACTGAAAGTTTAATGTAAATTTTTATGTAAATGTTAAGGCATATGGAAATGTTTTATATTGCATTGTTTTATTCTTGCATCAATGCATATATTTATATGTATTAAATATGTATGCATATGTTAAGGTATTATGAAAGTTTAAAATGTTTAAAGTATGCATATGTGTTTTAATGATAAAGTAAAGGATTTAAATGTATTTATAAATGTATTTTGAAGAAATGTTTTACTCGATGGTTACCCTAAACTCCCCTATGACTAAGTAGGATCGACATCTATACAAGTACTTTAAGCGTAAGGATTAAGAGGGTAAAGTTATAGGTTACTAACTGAGGGAGGGAAATAGGTGTCTAGGAGTAATATCCCTTACACGTGATAAAGTACTATGACTGAACCCTATGCAAAGCGTGAGTTTCTCCAGCCGTAGTGGTTATGATCGAATGTGACTGCCTCACCGTCAGCATTCTGAACTCGTTTCTGTGTTTATTCCCTAGGTTCCATCAAAAAAGAATGAAAAGAAAGAAATAAAGAAAGAAAGTTTATGCATAAATGCTAAAGCATAAATGGATTTTAAATGCATAAGTATTTATGGAAAGAAAGAAGGCATAAATTCTAAAGCATAAATGGATTTTAAAATGGCTGGGTATTTATGGAAAGAAGTTTAAGGCATAAATTTTTAAAGATAAAATGGATTTTAAAATGCATAAGTATTTATTGAAAGAAAGTTTAAGGTATAAATGTTTAAAGCATAAATCGATTTTAATGGTATAAGTATTTATGGAAAGAAAGTTTAAGGCATAAATGTTTAATGTATAAAATGGATTTTAATTCGTATAAGTATGTAATATTTGATATGTACCGAAAATGTTATATAAATGAAAATGTACACTCACCGAGCCGTTTAGCTCACTCTTTTCCATGTTTCAACAAATATTTTCAAGGACCCGAGACAGTGGCATCTAGGAGTACCCTCCCGTGCAAAGGAGTCGAGCTATCGAGGAGACGACGTATGTGACCGCATTGAAAATAATTTGCATATCAGATATGTGAATATTTTGTCATGTTTTATTAAAATTATGCATGGAATTGAAGAAGGTTTAAATGTTTTGATGATTTGAAAGAAATAAATGTATATATATGTATATTGTGTTTGATCGGGGTCAGGACGAGGAGTCCTAATATGGAAGTTGATGAATTGGAAGTTTAGAAGTGTTTCTTAAATGTTTTCATCAGTTTTGTAAATTTGGAAAGTCCGAAAACGTAGGAAACTCGTCGATTTTCGAAAAATCTAAGTGTTGGAAAGAAAAGAAAAGAAATTTTTTGAAGACTTCGCTCCGCATTATTTTTAAAAGATATGTGAAGAATTGTAAGGGGTTCTGCCCACCTGAGATTTTTTTTAATTTATGGTTTTAAGGGGAAAAGTTTCTATATCTGGGTTGAGTGCCGAGGTCCCCTGGGTTCATGAGGTTAATCCCGGCCTGATCCTTCAACATGGTATCGTGAGCTAAGTTTTGAAAATGTTATAAAGATTTGAAAATTTTTATTTTTATATGATTGTTTTAATGTTTTCTTTAAGATTTCATAAAAAAAAAAAAATTTTAATTTATGTGATTTAAAATCATATATGCATTACATGACATATTAATTTGAATTAATAAAAATGCGCTGCCGAGGCCGAATTTCACCCACCAGAGAGCTCCTGAGGCAGTAGTACCACCACCTGAGGAACATGTTTATGAGTCTGCGTATGTTCCTCCACCCGCAGTACCGCTAGGGCCGCCACCGCCTCCTGAGGTTGTAAGAGGACAGATACCTTTAGAGCAGATGGCTCAGATGTTAGCCACAACATTTAATCACCTGAGCCGACAAAGGTCCATTGGAGAGGTAGAAATTGGGGAGGCAAGAAATTATGACTCGTATAGGAGATCCCTAAAGGCATGGTCGCGGGCTAGAGGGTAATGAGATGGTTAATTGAAAATGCATGGGTTTAATTTAGTTTAAGTGAATCAATGACATTAAGTGAATTGTTAATAGTAATTGTTGAAAGAAAATGGAAGAAATTGAAGACATAATGATGAATGTGTAACAGGTAGGATTTTGCCACCCTAGGAAAAGTATGGAAAAGTTGATTGTTACAATAGAGTGATTGTTGGAGGCTAGGAGTTTTTGGCAGACTTGATATTATTCAATATCCATGACTTTGATGTTATATTAGGCATGGATTTACTATCTAGACATCATGCTACAAAGGATTGTTATAAAAAGAGGTTAGGGTTCATAAGCCAAGGAAGACAGAGGTCGTTTTTATAAGTTACGAAAATACCACTCTACCAATAATATGACAGTTATGTGGGCTAGTAAAATACTTTGAAAGTTATATTAAAGGTACCTAGCTTATGCTATTGAGGTGAGGGATAATGTATAGTCGAATGGAAGATATTCTCGATAGTCAAATAATTTCTGATGTATTTCCAAGAGGATCTTCAGGTATATAAAAAAAAAAATGATGATGAAAGTTTAAGATTGTATATTGATTACAGAGTTGAATAAAGGAAAATACGCAATCAACACCCATTTACACGGATCGATGATCTTTTGATCAATTACGTGGAACGCAGGGTATTTTTGAAAACGGATCTAAGCTCAAAGTTACCAACACTAAAGATTAGGTCGAGGATGTTCCTATGACAACTTTGAAAACACGGTATAGGGGTATTTATGAGTTTTTAGTCATGCTAGTTGACTAACTTATATTCAGCCGCTTTATGGATCTTATGAATAGGGATCTTTCAGCCTTATTTAGACTTCGCTTTGTTATAGTATTCATTGATGACATTTCAATCATTTAAGCGTAATGAAGATCATGAGGAGCATCTAAGTAAATCTCTATTTACTTAGTATGCCAAACTTAGGTAAATCTCTAGTTCGGTTAGACAGTGTTGCCTTTCTAAGGCATGTGATTTTCAAAGTGGAAGGGGGTTTCGTTAACTCAAAAGATCGAGAAAAATTGTGAACTCAAAACCACCTACCTAATGCACAGAGATACAGTTTTCTGTGTTGCTGGGTATTATCTAAGGTTGTTATGGATTTTCAGTTAGCTGATCCTTTGACTAAATTGACAAGGAAAGATGAAAAGTTTGTATGGTAAGAGACATGTCAAAAAAGATTCGATGAACTATGCTGAATTCGACCCGTTAGCCCCTAGTTCTTACAATTCACAAGAAGGATATACAAATATATCGGGGATGCTTCAGCAGAGATTAGGTGTGGCAGAACATGAAAATGTGATAGCATATGATTTAAGGCAATTGAGCATGAGCACTATCTCGAGACATAACCTAGAGTTGGTTGTTGTGTCTGCTTCACGATATGGAGGCATTATCATATGGAGTTGCATGTAAAATTTTACAGATCACAAGAACATGTAATATTTATTCACATAGAAAAGTTAAATATGAGACGAGGGAGATGGGTTGAACTCTATTAAGGATTATGAGGCACTATCGAGTACCATCAGGAAATGTTAATGTGGTGGAATCATGCCTTTAGTAGCTCACGGGTTCCATATCTCACTCCAGTTGTGTACCTCCCTAGATTTATGAAATTGAGGGTCCCAGTGCGAGACTAGAATTGATGATATTATCCCGTACTAATAGACAAGGTATGGGAGCCATAGACCCCAAGATACGATCATGATTAAATTGAAAAGGGAAGCCGAAGTCCGCGCTTAAAAGGATTTTAGTACTGCATATGGTATAGTGACGATAGGGTCATGTGTTATGTACTAGATGTGGGAAGATTGGGGGAAATAAATTATGGGAGAGGCTCACTCTTCTACACATAGGCGATGCATCGTGAAACACTAAAATGTATCATAAATCTCAAGGGAATACTAAAGGTGAGGGGCATAAAGAAAGATGTTGCGAATTTTATTTCTAAATGCCTCATTTGTCAAAAGTTAAGGCCGAGCATCAAAAGATTTCCAGGCATGGTTCTTATAGTCTCTTCCGATCCTCTGAAATGGAGAGAATCATGATGGATTTTTTTTTATTTCTACTTTGCCGAGTGGTTATGATGGATATAGGTGATTGCATAGATTGGACGAAATCGCCAATTTCCTACCTATGGAAAATAGTGACTTAGTTGAGAAGTCAAGGCTGAGTTGTATATAAAGAGATCAGATTTAATTTCACTGATGACCAATCCGTTGTTTTCACATGCATATTGGAAGTTATGCTCGTTGTCAAATAGAGTTTAAAGGAAGTTAGGAAAGATTTTACCATTAATGGAGTTTTCCTACAATAATAGTTATCATGCTACTGAAATGGTGCCTTATGATGCCTTATATGGAAGGAAGGCAGACTCCATTATGTCAGGATGAGGAAGGAGCAGAGAAAATTTTTAGGTTCATAATCGTTCGTGCCACAAATGCATAATGTTAAGGTTATCAGGGATAGATTAAAGATAGCTCAAGATCGACAGAAAAGTTATGCTGATAACCGAAGGAGAGACTTGAAATTTTAGATGGGGGATCAGGTATTTATGAGGATATCAAATCGGGAAAGGGTGTTGATATTCTGGAAGAAAGGGAAGTTAAGTCCTCTATATGGGACTCTTATGAAATTATGGAAATAATTGGAGGTAGTTTCAATGAGGTTGCCACTGACCAGCGCACACATGACATATTTTTACATTTCTATGCTTCTCAAAGTATATGACGTATTCTCACATGTGTTAAGAGATCAACCTAAGTTGGAATTGAAAGAAGATTCGACGTATGAAGAAAGACCTAAGTTAAAAATTATTGATCGAAATGATTAGGTTCTTTTGAAACAAAGTGATTTTAGTAAAGGTGTTTTTGGATGAATCACAGAGAGAGTGGAAGTTAACATGAGAATTCTAAATTTCGAGATCTAAATTTTTTATAAGGAGGTGATTGTAAAACCCCCAACCTTGTTGAATGTTATAATAGTAGTTTTTGAACCGATTAGAGGTCCAATGATAGAAACGAGGGTAGATTAGAATTTAGAATGCTCCGACGTCATTTGGACATGAAGTGAATTTTCGAAAATTGTAACCGAATGCCCTAAGGAATAATGATTTTCTTATTATATCCGAACGGAGGGTTTGGTGCTGAATCAAGAAATTTCAGCTCCTATGACTGAACCGATATTTAGAAGAGAATAGGAGATTTAAGTGAATAGTGATTCCTGACCGAAAATTGCACCGCTGCTGAAATTTTTCTAAATTGGGCCGAAAATACGAAATGTCCGTAATATATCATAAAGACTAACGAAACTGAAATAAAGTGAAACGGAGTCCGTTTGGATAGTTTCCAGGTGATCCGAACGTAAGTCGATTAATAATACGCTATTGTCCGGATTTCCGATTTTAATGATTTTAAATCCGATTTCGGTGATTTCAAAGCCTGGAATCCACTGTGAAGGATTTAATTAGAATATTTCATGGTCAATTTGAAGTTTAGACGCACTATGAACATTTTTTGACGCTTAATCGCATAGTGCCAAGATAAGACAAAAAGGAATAAAAATCATAAAATGGAGATATTTTTCTATGAGAGCCAATCAAAACATTTCTTAAGGGCTAAGTTAGGTTTGTGACTCATTAGAATGGACCAATGAGGTCTGCGGCTCAAATGCAATAAAATAAGTTGATTACAATATAAAAGAAATGGAGGGACCAAATTGTAATTTAAGGAAAGTTAGAATATTTAAATGGGGAGACAAACAAAATAATTCATTTGGTCTCTCAAAAAGTTAAGGCACCCGTATGGAGGAGAAAAGGGAGAAGAAGAGAGGAAGAAGAGGAAGAAGAGGAAGGAGAAGAAGGAGAAGAACAAAGGTATGTTTTTTCAGATGGAATCAAGTGTCTTTTGGATGTCTAGGTTATTGGCATTGCTAGGGTTTTCTATGGAGATTGGTTTGTTCCAAACCTAGCTTTGGTTGAGAGATCACACAAACCTGAATTGTTGAGGTTTTGTGGATAAACCCCAATTGGGGTATTTAAGGTTGAATCCATGATGAATTTGATAGAAATTGAGAAAGAAATGGATTAGGTTAGTTTTGACAAAATCAAGTGAGTAAGGGTTAGGCTCTATAGTGAATTGTGTGTGTTATGTTGAAATGGTATAATGCATCAGATTTAAGTGTTTAGAGTGAAAGAAAAAATGGAAGACAAACACATTTTGGGTCAATTTTGGGCAGCAGTCTCGGTACAGGAAATGTCCTGTTTTCTGTTTGACCAGTTTTGTATTTTGGCCATAATTACTCAATTTTGGATCCGATTTGAGTGATTTAAGTGATACGTAAAATAGAATTGAAGTAGAACAAAACTTAAGAAGAATGTATCGCCAAATTATGATCCTAAGTGTGGCCTAAATATTCACTCAAAGTAGGACCATGCAAGCCAAATTCTGGGTTCAGTTTTTGAACATAGATTAGCCCGGTTATTTGGACGTAGAAGTGAGTTTCTAAGTGTTCGGAATTGGGTGATTCCAATTGGAATAGAACCCTAGCACCTTAGCTTTAAATTATTATAAGGACATAGTAAAATATGAAGTCAAGACCTCGGAAAATGAGTAATACAAACTGTCACTAGAAAATCGTAAAATGACTAGCTGGCATGAAAATGCCATAACTTTAGTTTGATGATCCGATTGGATTGATTCCAAACTCTAGTGTAAAATAGATTCCTAGAGGAATAAGAATATAGGAATGAGTGTTTATGGTGGATTAAATGAAATTATGGTTAATGTATAATTGTGATTTTCTTTGAAAAAGGTGAAAAGGACTATCTGACGAAACTGACCACTCGAAGCAAGTCGATCGAAAGGTGAACCTGTGGAGTGAAAATGATTTTGAGAATTTAGTTTTAAAAAGTGAATGGTTTTAATGTTAAAACTGAAAGTTTAATGTACTTTATGTAAATGTTAAGGCATATGGAAATGTTTTATATTGCATTGTTTTATCTTGCATCAATGCATATATTTATATGTGTATTAATATGTATGCATATGTTAAGGTATTATGAAAGTTTAAAAATGTTTGGTATGTATGCATATGTGTTTTAATGATAAAGTAAAAGGATTTAAATGTATTTATAAATGTATTTTGAAGAAATGTTTACCGATAGTTACCCTAAACCCTATGACTGCAGACTGATATATCTACTGGGGTACTTTAAGCGTAAGGATTAAGAGGGTGTGCTATAGGTTACTAATCGAGGGAGGGAACAGTGTCTAGAGTAATATCCTTTACACGTGATAGCATTATGACTGAACTCCTATGCAAAGCGTGAGTTTCTCCGCAGCCGTAGTGGTTATGACTGAATGTGACCGCCCTCACCGTCGCATTCTGAACCGTTTCTGTGTTTATTCCCCAGTTCCATCAAAAAAGAATGAAAGAAAGAAATAAAGAAAGAGTTTTATGCATAAATGCTTTTAAAGCATAAATGGATTTTAAATGCATAAGTATTTATGGGAGAAGTTTAAGGCATAAATTCTTAAAGCATAAAACCGATTTTAATAATGGTATAAGTATTTATGGAAAGAAAGTTTAAGGCAGGCTAAATGTTTAATGTATAAATGGATTTTAATTGTATAAGTATGTATTATTTTGATATGTACTGAAAATGTTATATAAATGAAAATGTACACTCACCGAGCTCAAGTTAGCTCACTCTTTTTCCATATGTTTCAACAAATATTTTCGTGATCTCGAGACAAAAAGTACCTAGAAAGTACCTCCTCGTGCAAAATGAGTCGAGCTATCGAGGACGACGCATGTGACTGCATTACTGAAAATAATTCTTGCATTGTATATGTGAATATTTTTTCATGTTTTGATAAAAATTATGCATGGAATTGAAGAAGGTTTAAAATGTTTTGATGATTTGGTTAAATAAATGTATATATATGTATATCAGGCCTGATTGGCTGGACGAGGAGTCCTAATATGGAAGTTGATGAATCAAGTTTAGAAGTGTTTTTTAAATGTTTTCATCAGGTTTTGTAAATTTGGGAAAGTCCCAAACAAGAGGAAACTCGGCCATTTTTCGAAAAATCTAAGTGTCGAAAAGAAAAGAAAGAAATTTTTTTGGAAGACTTCGTCTGCATTATTTTTAAAAGATATGTGAAGAATCAGAAAAGGGGTTCGCTCCATGGATTTTAATTCTATGGTTTTAAGGAAAAGTTTCTATATCTGTTGGAGTGCCGAGGTCCTCTGCTCCCATGAGGTTAATCCGGCCGGATCTCTTCGCTCGTTTCATATCTCGGTCTCTGATGTGCTTTTCCACCATATGAAAAAATTTTCATGGTTTCTTAGGTTTGACCGTAGTGTGTAGGCAAAATTAGGTTAGCTTGAAGTGCTAACTTCTCCGCTCATTCATGGCTTTGTTTCAACTTGGTAGGCTTTTCTTCTCATACCCACACTATTTCTCCTTCCTTCTCTCACTGCTCCAACTTCATGTGTAGTGTGCATCCTCCTCTCATTGTTACTCAGCTTGGCTTTTATGGCTTTAGATCTATCCAATCCAATCAGACCATTTCCCCTCATTCTGCTGTTGCTCCCTGAAGATTCAGTTACACACCCCCACCCCTTACTAGCGACAGGTGTGCCGACCACCCCACAGAAATCCCAACCGTTACTTCTAAAGACTAGAAATTCCTGTGAAGCGAAGTCGTGTTGCTTGCTGAAAACTCGTATAAATATTTTTTCCTTTTCTAACTTGTGATTTTCTAAAATCTCGGTAGCATAACAGCCACATATAGGACATATTCCAAATCCTATAAACACAATTTACACTTTTCCAAATATGGCAACCAGCAACGTTCTTTCAAAAGAGCCTCAGGCTCAACACATTTTCACAAAACTACACTATGTACATACATATACTCCACTATACAAATTCAAAGTATTTCCTTATAAATGATTGTTAATACAACACTAATACAAAAGTCAGGAGAATCCTAATATCCTCCAGCGTCCGGCGTGCCTGTATCTGGAAAATAGTTTTTAAAACAGGAAAATAATGAGCTAAATGAGCTCAGTGAGTGTATGCTTTATAAAATGTTTGTAGATTCTGAAAATATCTCAAAACTATAAGACAGGACATTTTCCAGAAACCTTGCTTGCTTTGGTTTAAAAGTTTTTAAAACTTTTCATACTTGCTTGCTTGCTTTGCTTTGCTTTGCTTTGCTTTAAAAGTTTCTAAAACTTTTCATAAACCTCTTGCTTGCTTGTTTTACCTTGCTTTATGAAAACTTTTCATAAACACGGGAGCCTGTGCTCAACCGCTTGCTTTAAAAATTTATAAAACTTTTCATAAACACGGGATCTTGGGCTCAACCGCTTGCTTTTAAAGTTTCTAAAACTTTTTATAAACACGAGAGCTTGGGCTCAACCACTTGCTTTAAAAGTTTATAAAACTTTTTATAAACGTGGGAGCCTGGGCTTCGATCGCTTGCTTTAAAAGTTTATAAAACTTTTTATAAACACGGGAGCCTGATCTCAACCGCTTGCTTTAAAAGTTTATAAAAATTTTTATAAACGCGGGAGCCTGGGCTTCGGCCGCTTGCTTTAAAAGTTTATAAAGCTTTTTATAAACACTGAGTCCTGGTCACTGCGTTAAAGTTAAAAGTGTTTACCAAAGGGTTGATTTAAAATGCGTGAAAATGTTTATAAATCAAAATCAACCATCGGAGGCCTTTCTTTCTTGTTGTACCCCAGAAACACGTAGAGCTTGGGCTTCAATCGCTGGAAGGACTGGTCAAGATCACCTGTGTGGAAGGGCCTCGCTCACTTCCCCTTTCAGAATATGTTCAATGACTCGTCTACGCCACCGTAATCTAGCTAGTGCCCTAACCCTATATACTCCAGTACGTGCCACAGAAGAAGACCAATATTTGGACTTTTGTCCTTTTCCTCATTTAGAATCCAATTAATACCAATAATGTCCCTAAGCTTGGATTTTTGACATTTGGCACTATCTCGGCCGTTCATTTACATCATTTCTCTACTCATGCAACATGCAGAATACGAACCATCGCATAGTGACTTTGTCACATCACAATTCATTTTCCTACACTCGATACTCAATGTCTCGAAAAACATGCAAATTCCGACTATCTTGGATTCGACGAAATTTGACGCAGAAGCAGATTTCGCGAGATGATTCCAACGGTGAAATTTGTTTCGTCATCCAAGATCTAGAGAATAAATTTTGGATTTTTGACCGAAATTACGATTTTACCCTTTTTCCAGAAATTGGAAATTTCTCGGGTCTTACAATAACTGTAGCTATTTTGTCTTTTAGCTCATTAACATTCCACAAATTCCCATCATGTCCCCAAGCTTTGATTTTCAACATTCGACACTATTATCTCGACCGTCCATTTCATCATTTCTCTACTCATAAACATGTGTCACATGAGTACATGTTTAGGTGACTTTCACACATCACATGTCGCTTTACGACACCGATACTCTGCACTCGAAAAACGCGGTACCTGGATCGCCCTGAATTTGACGAAATTCGACGCTGCATTTCCAGTTTCATGAATATTCCAACTGAAACTGCTTCATCATTCGAGATTTAGGAAATTTTGGATTTTTATCGAAATTACAATTTTGCCCTTCTTCAAAAAAATTGGAATTTTCTGGGGTCTCACATTCTCCCCTCCTAAAAAAATAATTTCGTCCCGAAATTCTACGCACATACGCATCCAACCACTTTCATATGTAACCTCACACAACTCCAAGACCGTGTCGGGTATGACAACCCAGCTAAGGTCCCAATTATTGACAACCCAATGGCTGTTAACTCATCCATGTCAAGAATGACATCAACAACCAATATGTCTACCACCCTAAGGTCCACCATGAGTTAATCACCGAGATCCCCGACTCACCCATCTCGGCCACATCTGACCAACTCTCACCCCAGATGCTAGGGAAGAAATATCTCATATTATGGTTTTTCTAAAGGCCTCATCCTCTAAGCTCAAACGTATCACACAAGATGCATTAATGAATGAACATGATGCATCCATCTGGGAAGCTAATGAAGTCAACAAAGGCGAGAGAGAAACGCACCTCGATATCCGCCTAATCCAGATACTCAGTCTATGTACTATGAGACATCTGCCTCCTAGGACAATCTAACCTCATATGCCTAGGCTGGCGGCAATGGTAACACGTCATCTGCCCAGCCTGACCCAAACTCTTGACCTGCAAATCATGTGGTCGACCTCGACCTACGCTCTGAACCTGACCTATGTGGCCCGTTTGCGAAGTACTAGGTGACTGGTCCCTCTGACCCATACTAGGGTATGGAGAAACAAACCGTCCGGTCCCGTCCTCACCCGACTGGATCGCACTGCTCCCAAACTCCTCGGATCTCGGCCTCTCGAGGGCAATCCTCTCATATGTTCGGCCGGCCGGCAATGATAAAGACACCATCCGCCCATCCCATCGGGCAACCCTAACTCGCTCTACCGATGATCGACCGAGGTGTCCCATAACCTGGGATTCCCCGCTCCGTGGACAATCCCGCCAGTGTCTAGGTTGTCTCGCAAATAACACATCATCCGCCTCGTCGACTAAATGTCCCATCCCGGGCTCTCGTCCCGACAGACCCCACTCGTCCCGGATATCCTTGAGAAACGTAGTCTTCTCGCTTCTTCCCTGCTGGGAAGAAGATGTATCTTCCTTCCTCTGGGGCATCAAAGACCCATATCCCCGGATGCCTCGCTTAACTCTCTACCTCTCCTCCACGTGGTCACAGTCGCCCCGACCAGTCCACTCATCCTTTAACCATCGGAGGACGATGTGCTTCTGTTACCAGGCAGTCGCTTCTCAATTCGCCCGGTTCACCACTCGCACAAGCCTGCGGCACAATGCATGATCGTCAACTCACTTCGCCTTAACAAAAGCATGTCAAGTTAAAAGCTCCAGGGTGTCTACTCGCACTCGTGGACGCCCTCTACGTCCTCGACCTCGACCTCGACTAGCCATCTACACATGTCAAATGACGAGTTAATATCCAATGCAGTATCTCTAAGGCGTAACCATAGCCTCGAGAAACTATTCAAATATCAGAAAATATTTCATACTTAATCTCCATGCATTCTATGGTAATGGAAGACAATATCTCATTTTATTAAATCATTTTTATCAACAAAATTTTTATTTTTGAAAATTTAATTTTTTTTCTTTTTATTATTTTATATTTTTTTCATTTAATTTCGACCATTTTGTCCGTACCTCGAACACCTAAGTGCTACATTTTCTCGAACCCTAGTGTTCAACGCTTTCTCTTATGCTACTCACCAAGCATAAATCATACACACAACACATAACAATCCATGTTATACACACCATTCAACAATCACCAAAGCGCACAAAGTAATGTGTGGGATCTAACCCGTGCTCATCAAGTCCTAGGTAATCGTGATACCTAACTTATCGACACTAAGCTCTAGGTATTTATAACCTCGATCTGATACCAAGCCATGGAAGCCCCAAAACCTCGTGGGGTCCGTTGACAACCCACAACCCACTAATACTAGTGCGGAATGTCAAGTAACCCGACACACTACTACAAAAAATCTAAAGTGTAGTCTCCTTTGTACGGGGAGCTCTTCCCAAATACAACCTGTCTCAACATTAACATCATAAGACATATACATGAGTAAAAACGACGACTTGGGCCCATACAACAATGCTCATCAATATACACCAACTATATACCATAGTTTCAAGAGTTAATAAATTACTCTTATACAACATTTATTAAAAGTTTAAAACATTCTAATACATGTATACATAATAAAACCATCAAAGCCACAACCTGGCTTTCTTCAAAATCGGCCTCCAAGATGAGTCGTCTCCTCGTACGCTCCCGCACCGGGCCAATATACCCCTCAATGTGTGAGCTAATGCCCAAAAGAGTGGAATCACCCTAAATGGGTTACTCTCCACCTAAGTGCATGGTGCAATGTCTAATGTAAACACACATTCAAGCAAACGCAGGATCCCACTTTGAATGTCTACATGACCAACCCATGTCCCGAGTCCTCACCGACTCTCTCACACTTGCCTAAGCCATGTATGAGAAAAATATCACTTTTCAAAACAAAACTTGTTGTTCTTGAAAATACACTACCGACGCACAAAAATATGGACTACCTCCCGGCTAAGAATGTTGAGAACTTTCCGAAATGCTTCATGGTCCTCATCCAAAATGATCCGTTGGATCGTTCTCAACCCCATTCTCCGAAAAATCATCTTGTGAAATTCCTTTCGCAATCATGCTCGTTTTTCAGAAAATTCGTGTCATGCACTCACACCTAATTTCTAGGTTACCCGGTGCATATGAAATGCATTATGCCATTTCAACACAATTTATATAACACATGCAAATATATCATCATGCATATATTTACATAATTTAAATCACACAAACATAAAAGCAATTCTCAATTACATTACACCTAAAATTAGCAATATGGCTAATTAACAAGAGAAATTCGATTTGAAATTACTCAACCAAACACATTTTCACAAAAATATTGGTGAACACTATTCATATGAACAAGGAAAACCCCTAAGGTTACTGTCACGCACCAATTACCCGACATCTGCTTTCACTTCTCGTGAACTCAAATTTTATAGCTACTTCACTCTATTACACACTGGCTGTCACAATTTGTTTCACATATTACAACCAAACACCCAAATGTTCCATAAAAACTGTTACTTTACCACAATATTGGTTTTCATAAATTCCAACACATCTGCCTAAGATTTGGGACTGCTCAAACGGCTGCTCAAGGCCTCAACCCAACCCAAACATCAATGCTCTTAAATCTAAGAGTAAACAAAGTAATAAATTCCCTACTCACGGAGTTTGTCAACCTTAAAAACCTGAGTCTCACGTTGTGAGTCCCATCATGGTAGTGATCTTTCCTTCTTATCCTCGACTTAATTCCAACCATCCGACGCTTCGGGATCTTAGAGAGAAGGTACTCTCTCTCTAAAAAAAACTCAAAAACCCTCAACCTGCTGCTCACTGTCCTTTTTTGGTCCAGCCACTGCCCCTTTTCTCTTTTTGTTTGAGAAGACAACTGTAGCTATTTTGTCTTTTAGCTCATTAACATTCCACAAATTCCCATCATGTTCCTAAGCTTTGATTTTCGACATTTGACACTATCTCGGCTATCCATTTCCATCATTTATCTACTCATGCAACATGTGTCACATGAGTACATGTTATAGGTGACTTTTGTCATCACAGTCGTTACCACACCTCATACTGCAGACTCAAACGTGCAAATTCCGACTGTCTCGGAATTCGACAAAATTCGATGTGTTAGCTAGATTTCATGAGACGATTCCAACAATGAAATCCATTTCGTCATCCAAGATCTGAAAACTTTTAGATTTTTACCAAAATTACGATTTTACCCTTCTTTAGAAAAATTGGAATTTTCTAAGGTCTCACAAAACGTGCAAAAAATCTACTTCTCACTTCTAGTAAAAGACTGTGATAATCTATTTGACCTTGAAGTCATGGGAGTCATCGCGTCACCCATCATGTGACACGCACTCGCGTGTAAGGAAAAGCCCAAGAAAAAAAAAAACAATGGCTTGGATGGGATCATAATGAATAGTTTGTTGCTCTGATTTCATGCTAAATTTAGATGTTGAGTTCATCGTGCTGACATGGAAACCCCAAATGGATCTAGACCGAATCCTTTATGAGAGTGAGCCACGCGCATTTTGCCTAGTAGCGAAATGATGCATAAATCAATGAGTCATTTTCGGCCTTCAAACTCTTCTGTTGCTTCGAACAGAAAAGCGCTTCACTTGTAATGCACATAAAAAGGCCAATAAAAGGCAAACCCATATTGAATGGACGACAAGACATGGTTATCAGAGTATCCGTTTTCACCATCGCACCGCGATGAACACCTAGGGCCCAAAAATACGCAAACTCTTATCTCATCCGATGGATCTCAAGGTTTACAGCCATTCCTTACTGAGTTTCGCGGAACCAAGAGGATCATGACTTAAAGCCACATCGTAAGTGATCACTATGGCGGGAGTTTAGTAATCGAGTTTGAGCGTCTTTGCGCAGCGTCTGTTGGGGCCGAGCCAGCAATCAGAGATTTCAGGTGGAATCGGGAAAGAGATAACCTTGACTTCTAAGTGCGTGACGAGGGAAAGGCAACGAGGGTCTTGAGGTGAGGCAGGAACCCGAAAGCGCATTTTTTTTTAAATGAGTGAATCGTAATTTTGCTCGATACATACAAAACCCCAGATTTTTCTAGACCTTGATGATCAAACGGATCACTGCTAATCATCTCGCAAATCTAATAACCAAACAAACTGCATCTACTCGAGGATCACGTTTTTTCATGTGGATGAGACGGAAATCTGCCAAATCTATAGGTGCCACAGAAGATCTTCAGATGGTGACACTCGCACATGGGTACAAGGTCATGCCCTTAGGACGATGAGTTGCGGGGCCATGTCAGCCACCTCATGCATGAGCATGAAAGTGGTTGAAATTGTGGTACGAGAACATCACTCGAGTTGACCAAGTGTCAAACAAATTGGTGTTAGGTGTGCTCCACCTAGGTCAAACGAACTTGGTGGTTTGAGGAGAGATTTCAAAACAATTCGTAGACAAGAGGAGAAGAAGAAAAGAGAGAAAGAAAGAAAGAAAACAAAAGGAAGGAAGGAAGGAAGGAAGGAAGAGGAGGAGGAAAAGCCAAAAAACACCTCCATTTTGGCAAGGTCAAGGATCAAGAACTGGTCCTACACACTTCACAGAAGTGAGGGATCTTTTTCTCCTTGGTTATTTCCTTGCTTCAAATATGGAAATGGCATTTGGTTGAGTTGATTTGTTATTACTTGAATGAATACCATGCAGAATCTTCTGAACCGATCTTGCTATCGCATACACAGATGTGTAGTTGTTTCTGCTTCTTAAGACCGAAAATCCAAGTTGGTTTGTTATTACTTGAATGAATGGCATGCATAATTTTCTGAACTAATATATTATTGCATGTTATTGTATGTGTAAGTATTTTTCTGGGTTTTAAGACCGAAATCCAAGTTGGCTTGTTATTACTTGGAATGAATGGCATGATAATTTTCCTCGGAACTAACTGCTATCGTGATGTTATAGTGGTGTGCTGTTTTTCCGGGTTTTAAGACTGGAAAACCAAGTTGGCTTGTTACTTGAATGAATGCCGTGAATTTTCTAGAACTAATATGGTTATTGCATGTTATTTATAAAGGTTTTTTAGGTTTTAAGACTGAAAATCCAAGTTGGCTTGTTATTATTGAATGAATGCCATGCAGAATTTTCTGAACTAACTGCCACCGATGTTATTGTATGGTGCTGTTTTTTTTTTTTTTTTCGTGTGTTTTAAGACTGAAAATTCAGGTTGCTTGTTATTACTGACTGACGCTATGAATTTTTTTTTTTTTCCTCGGGTTCTTGCATCAAGGCACCGCCGAGTGTAATTGCTTGCATGACTAACATGCAAGAATGTGGTTTAGATCTGGTTTGTTAGGTAATAATCTTGGCTGCTTGATCTGGTCAGCGTTTTCTACCTCTACACAATCTGGAGTCAAGAATTCAGCCATTAGTTATCTGAAATAGGTGCTCACATATGTGCTGAAAAACTGAGTATCAGACTAAGTGTACTAATTACATCACAGGTGTTTGAAGACATTAGCTTGTAATGTGTGTTGTGATTGAACATGTCATTTCTTGGCATGTAGTGTACTATATGACCGACATACTATGTCTCACTGGGAATATGAATTATGGCATTACTACTAAATAATGGCTGGAATCAGGTAATGCAAGGTTGAATGATGTGTTACTGATGAATGAACCTAATATAGAAAAGATGAAGTAAGGTTATGATGTATCATTGATTAGAATATGTGGAATATTGAATATGACTAAAATGTGTTATTAAATATATGAAATGTTGTGTGCATTAGACATGAAATGTTCATATCACACACATAGCGCATAAAGGTAGAATGTCCATGTAGAGGTCTTCACATATTGGGTCATGGTTTGAGTGCAAACATAAATTGCATTGCATTGCGTGCGCTAACACCACATTACATGAGAGTGTGTACATGGTAATCGATGGCATCAAGGTGGTGTTGAATCGTGGTGGGTTGGAATGGGACGAAGTCAAATCGAAGTTCCACAAGTTAAACCGAAGATGGAAAATGAATGTGGCTCTGAGGTATCGGGCAGTGATGATACTCCCCTCATGAAGCCCAAACCTCGGGTTAGGATCACAGATTCACCCTGAAAGCCTAAAAAATGTCTGAGGGTGTAAGAGACCCAAGTAGTGAGACCCCAAAGTTTTGTTGCCCAAAAGACACGAAACGATTAAATAAATATCACATAGACTACTAAGCAGAGACGGAGTCAATCGACTCTGCGATTGAATTCTCATTGGCACTGCGATTGGGTGGTGGGTCTTGTGCTAATCTTGCATAGAGGTATGTAGAGGCTCTGCCTCATACATGCATGTAGTTTTTATTTTTTCATAATAATACATGTACGCACTGACGTTGTTGGTTTGACTATGAAATGATCATTGTACACCAGAAGGAGTGTACTCTTATAGATTTATCTCTACTGGGCATTAGCTCACCCCATCGTGGGACCCTTCGTATAGACACACGTCGCTCCTGGGGAGGCCGGGATTATGAAGTCGGGCCTGGATCGTGGCCTTGATTCTTGTTTTCAGGTATATATTAGAATGACCCAGCTTTTAATATATGTTTTGTATTAGGAGCCATGTAATAACCTAGATCTATAGAAATGTATGGCCTGCAACCGTATGATCTAGTATGGAAATGGGTCCTATCAGTCATTCATGTATGGGTCTCAAGGATATGAGACACATAAGTTTTCGTAGGCTGACGTGGTTAATCTGACCCCAAGCCTCGGGTGTCACAAATAGAGTCGCAGCCTGTACACGAAAGTACCCAAATGAGGGACTGGGGCTAGCTATGGTCATTAATGTATAAGAGCAATCATAAATAGGTATAGCTTAGTGTCTGAGTCAGTTAGAATTACCTAGTGCTCAAGAAATTGATATCCGATCATAGTTTGGTATCAAAGGTCTAGGTAGGAGGTTACCTAGAGTCCACAGACGATTAGATCATACGTATCAGGTAGTTTTCTTGTTTATGCTTTGATTGTATGTGTAAACAGGTGTGCAATTTATTTTGAATTTAAGGTGATACGTGGTAGGGATGTATATTAAATGTGAACACTAGGTTGAGAAACTGAACTCCAGAGTTCGAAACGAACTGATGGAATCAGATATTAAGTCCATTATTTGGCCTACATGTGTGCTAACAAATGGACACGAAATGATTCTAACCATGGTTCGACTTGTGTAGATGGCAAGTGTGAGGACTGGGGCGTAGGTCATCCACTAGGGTGATGGTCGACCTCACCACCGCTTTTGATCACAGTGCCTCTCATAGAGGCCATGGGTGCTGCGATAGCCACAGCTGCACAGGGGTATGCATCTAAAGGTCAGGGAGGTGCTAGTAACCTCCAAAGGTTAAAGGCACACCATCCCCGACGTCATTAGAAAATCGCCAGTCGACCATTGGCCCGCCTTTCGCATTGAGAGGATTCTCCGAGCTATGGAGATCACCTCCGATGCTACTCGGATTATGCTGACTTCATTCCATCTCCTTGAGGTGAGTCCCGCATCTGTGGAGCAGACCTACACCCCAAACCCGGGGTCCGTTGACTCAATTCGTCAACCTGTAGAATACTTAGAATGCTCTGGGTGACCCGACACGGGGACTGGGGCGGTAGCCTCGTACCTGTGGAGCTCTACCCAAATACACACCGTGATATGTCTATCCCAAACTGTCCAATATATCATCACATGAGTAAAACGACCACTTGGGCCCATAAACAGTACTCATAACAATATTTGTAAAACATACCAACTATGTCCAATAGTTCTGAGAGTTAATAATTTACTCTTATACAACACATATATCAAAATTAGAGAATTCTAATACATGTAGAAATTCATCAAAGCCACAACCTGGCTTTCTTCACAACCTTAGTCTCTAGGACGAGCCGTCCCTTTCACGCTCCCTATACCTGTAAAATAATATCCCTCGATAGGGTGAGCTAATGCTCAGTAGTGGAATCGCCCTAAGTGGGCTACTCTCTACCTAAGTGCAGTGCAATGTTACAAAATAAACACACATTCAAGCAAATACATGATCCTACTTGAATGTCTAACTCATCATCTTGTACCCGAGTCCTCATCGACTCCCTCACACTCGCCTGCTTCCTGCATGAGAATTATTATTTTGTTTGTTTATGGACAAACTGTCTGATGTGTATATATCAATTGGGCTGTCTCCGACAATTGATATTATTTGTGGACTACCCTCCGATGTATATCAATTGGGCCGTCTCCGACAATTGATATTTTTAGTTTGGACTACCCTCCGATAATTAACATTTTAGACAACCCTCCAAACCATTTTCTCTAGACTCATCTCATGCACTCACTCCTATAGTTCTAGGGTGTTCCAGTGCATATGAAATGCATGTATGCCAATTCCAATACAATCTAATTCACATGTAAATATATAAACATGCATATATTTACAAAACAATAAATTCACACAATCATGTCATGTAAACTCCCATTTCATACATCAAAATTAGCTCACTTGGGCTAATGATCAAACTCGAGCAATTCAACTTGAATCACTCGATCAAACACATTTTCACACAAAAATATATTTTTGAGAACACTGTTTCGGGAATAGTGAAACCCTCGGTTACTATTCCCAGAAATTCACAAATCATCGGTTCACTCAGTGAACCCAGGTTTCATGGCCATTACCGACCCTATACATACCAAATTTAATAACCCAATCAGCCACGGCGCCACGACGCTCTAAGGTACTAAAATTTCATATCAATCCTGGCCTCCAAGGTTCAGGGATCGATCAAACCATCACGCCATTCGACTCAAACATTCGTAAAGTACTTAAAGAAGGAATAAAACCCAAGTAGGGAGAAACCCCTACCTCAAGGAGTTTGTCTAAACTCCTTAAATCCGGTACCCACGCGAAGCCCTCTCCGCGTAGAGCAGCTTCCCTTCTTGTCCCGAAGACTCACCGACAATGGATCACAAGGAGAGCTTTAGGAGAGAAATTTCTCTCTCTATAAAGAAAATATCCATTTTCGACTACCGATCAACCCGTCCCCAAATTCACGTTGCTTTTAACATTTGAAGATGATATCATGGACTAATTCGCATTATTATCATTTCAAATCAATCCTATAATGCCATCCATGTTCTTCTTTCCTGGGCTACATTCTACTTAGTCTGCCATCCATTTTCATCATTTCTTCAATTATGCCACTTATGGCACATGATTATGTGTTATAATGTGGACTTTGTCGAATCGAAATCATTTTACTTCAAGACCCGAAATGCAAGTACTCAAAAACATAAAATTCCGACTGTCTCAAAATTCGACGAAATTTTACTTGCTAGATAGATTTCGCGAGACGATTCCAACGGTGAAATCCATTTCATCATCCAAGATCTAGAGAATAAATTACGGATTTTTAAAACGAAATTGTAATTTCAGAATCGAAATTCATTTATTTTGCCCTTTTTCCATAAATCGAATTCTCTCGGTCTTACATTCTCCCCTCCTTAAAAGGAATTTCGTCCCGAAATTCTGAACAATCACAATCACTCATATGCATATGCAACGTGCACTCTATCATGCATGTAAACTGTCATTTAAATCTTAAACGACTAAACTACGACTCATCCCCGAACAAGAAGGTAGCCCGCACGTGTCCTCGCTCCACGCTGACTCCTCCACCCATAGCGCCGCCACCTCATTAGCCTCACGGCCTTGCGTCACAAAACCTGATCACGACTATCCACACCACACCGGTCCCTCCTCAAGGTCCCATCCGTGTCACCTCGACCGTCCCTCTTCAATCCACCACATGAGCTGGATCTGGAGTATACTTCTGGAGCATGGAGACGTGAAATACCTCGTGAACACCTGACATGCTGGGCGGTAACGCCAACCGGTACGCAACAGTGCCTACTCTCTCGAGTATCTCGAAAGGCCCACAAATTCCGACGATAGCTCCGCGCTGCCGACCGACCACCTCTCTGTGCATAACCTTCACATAATCCCCAACCTCGAAATCTAAGGATCGACGCGACATCCGCATAGCTCTTCGCCGGCCCGAGCCGCGGAGAAGATGTCATATTAAGCTCACCTTCTCGCAGGTGTCTCTGGTAATCAAATCAGACCGCGATGAAGCTCTCTCCCACCTCGTCCAAAAATAATGGTGACCATGACGTACCCCATACGCACCTCATACTCTAAGTACATCCTGAGACTACCGATAATCGTTGTTGTAGGCTTAATTCCACTAAGGGAAAATGCTCCTCTCAACTAATCTCTTATGATCCAAGACGATGCCTCAAGATTCATGTCCCTCTAATACTCAGATACCCTCTCGGGGACCACCATCCGCCCGAGGGTGGAAAGTTGCACTCATTGCGCCACCGTACCCAGCCTTGGAACCTCTTCCAAAGTGCGACGTAAACCCTGGGTCCCTATCCGATACTGTTACCGGTACTCCATACCGCATTTCCATTCCTCGAATGTACAACCGGCAGAATCTCTCCAAGGCGAAGGTCATCCGCATGGCTAGAAAATGTGCCGACTTTGTGAGTCGGTCCACTATCACCCATACTAGGTCATGCTTCTGCTGCGTCTGTGGCAAGTGGGTCACAAAGTCCATCGTGACGTGCTCCCACTTCCACTCAAATTTACTCCAATGGCCGGCGTAGCCCCGCCGGCTTCGATGCCCATTTCTTAACCTCACGACATGTGAGACATCGTCAGATAAAGTCCCCATGCTGCCTCTTCATTCCGCCCGCATTGCTTCAGCGACGATATCCCCGGTACACTCACACCTGATGCAATGCAAAATCGAGCAAAGTGAAAATTCCCTACACCCTCCTCTCAAATTTGTCAATTGGGGAACTCACTACCCTGGCCCCCATATCAAAGACTACCATCTCGGTAGCAAAGGTCCAGCCCTCACACCGTACCATACGCACTGGCCCCGATGGATACTCATCTCTGCCTTGCCACTAAGACTCAATCACCGCTTCAACAGACCTGCGGTAGCCACTCCAAACTCCTCAAGGTACCCTTAGTCTCAAGCCGCCGCATCAGAGTCTAAACCGGTCCGACGCCTCGAGCATCCGCCACTCCCCCGAGAAGCTATACTACCTAACGCTCCTCGCGGACTTCCAACCGGGACAGATCGCCACGACATTTGCCTACCGGATGGTAATGCAAAGTGAAATAATAATCATCTAGAACTCCATCCATCCGTTGCCTCATAATATGTCCCGCTGCTTGAAAATATACTTCAGACTTTATGGTCTGAGTACACCTCGAACTCCCCGCCGTATGGCAAATGTGCCAAATCTTCAAGGCAAAGACTACGACCGCCAACTTCATGTCGTGCAATTTGCCTGCGGATTCTTCAACTAACGAGAACCATAGTTACTACCCTCCTGACCGTGATCAAAACACATCCTGGCCCGCCCTAGAGGCATCACAATACATCAGGTACCCCTCGTCTCGTTATCCGGACTATCAAGATGGAAGCTCAAGTAAGTCTCCTTCAACTCCCGGGAATGCCTCCTCGCATCGGTCATCCCAATCAAACTTGACCTCCTTCCGGGTCAACCTAGTCATAGGTGCTGCTATCCTGGAGAAATCCTCAATGAATCTCTTGTAATACCCTGCCAATCCCAAGAAACTACGTGTCTCGAAGACTGACTTCGGCCTCTCCCAAGTCATCACTACCTCGACCTTCTCTGGGTCAACTGACACTCCTGATCCTGACACCACGTGTCCTAAAAATCTCACCTCGCGAAGCTTTAACTCGCACTTACCGAACTTTGGCGACAGCCGATGGTCTCTCAACAACCTCCAAATGATCCTCGCGATACCATGCTCCCACTCGAATGTGGGAGATCAAGATGTCATCCACGAAGACTACGACAAACTTATCTAAATAGGGTCGAATATCCTATGATGAGATCCAATGAACGTTACTAGCGCATTCGTCATCCAAAAGGGCATCACCGTGAAACTCAAAGTGCCCATAACGCGCCCTAAACTCCGTCTAGGGATTATTCAGATCCCCAACCTCAACCGATTGGTAACCGGAAGCAGAAGGTCTATCTCGAGTAGACTCAAGATTCTCTCAACTAATCAAACAAATCCTCAATCCTTAATTTGGGGTACCACCTCGACTGCGAACTCCTGGCTCAACTGGCCGGTAACCAATGCACAAGGGTCTTGTCCTTCTTCTTCGCAAATAACCGGAGCGCCCCATGGTGAAGTGCTCGCCTAATGAACCCTTGCTCAATAGCTCCGTAATCGAACTTTGAGTTCCCGCACCTCAACCTGCCATCCTATGCTGAAATATAGAGATGGTGAAGTACCAAGGTGTAACTCGATATTGAAGTCTACTACCCTCTATGGAGGTAGTCCAGGTAGCTCATCCGAAAACATCCACATACCGCATACTACTGGTGCAGATCTGGTCTGCCCTCCTCGCCCAAGGTAAGGCTCACACCTAACCTACTAACCGTCTCGACACCCGGACTCATACCGTCTCCTAAATGGCCATGCTTGCCTCCCTAAAAACACCACACGAGCAGCCGTCTCGCGGTGGTAGCAACCTCCTGCCACTCACAATCGATAATGACCCCGTAAGCTATCGACAATCAATCCCTGTGCACGACATCTAACTCCTCGACATGTCCGTGATCCTCAGTCCACCGTAGCAGAGTCCTCGAGATCTCCTCAAGCCGCAACTCCGACATATCATACCTATTCTAGCCCTAATCCTTAGGGAAGAACTCACATACAAAGGCTCTTCTAAGGTCTTAACCTCTAAGCCCAACTCGATCACAACCGATGAAAAGAATGAACAAATGCAAGACTAGAATCAACACTCTAAATTTCCATAAAGCGCAGGATAGAAAAAGCGCACCCCGATAACCTGGGCCGATTCAGCCGACTCACCGCGGTGACGTGCGTAGACACGCCCGGACCCCCTGGATGTCCCCGCTCGTGGACTCCGTCCCTCCGCCCACCGCATACCCGGCCCCTGCCTGGTCTGTGAAATGCAGAGCCGGTAGCTCCCTAAACCGAGAGATCGCCTCTCCTCGGGCCTCGTGACCGCTTTGGAGAAACGTGATCGATCTCTCTGTCCTCAAGCATCGACCGGGATCGTGCTGTCCCAAACCCCGGGGATCCCCTCGTCTCGGGGGAATTCCTGCCCCATGTGTCCAGCCGACAATGGTAGCACACCATCCGGTCCCCGACCGGTAATCTCATCTATCCTCGGCCCGGATGGCCGTGACTCGAACCCTCGTGGAACTAGAAGCTCTTGCCTTCTTTCCTCGAACAGAAGAAGACCATTGTCCTTCCTTTACCACTAACACTCGCATCCGTGAGCTTCAGCATCCTCCATCTCTCTCTATAGTCAAGGCCATCCCAACCACGGAATCCATTACTCGCAGGTGGAGTCCATATCCCGTCCGACCCGGACAACTTCAGTCCATTCTCGAATCTCCTCACCTTGGCCATGTCTATGGCCACGTAATCATCATCAAATCGGGCTAACTCTGTGAATCTAGCCACGTAGTCCATCACAATCATCGCCCCCTGCTTCAGCTCTAGGAACTCCTGAGCCTTTGCATGCCTCGCAGTCTCTAGAAAGTACTTACCCATGAACAGCTCCTGAAACTCTACCCATGTCATAACCTCTAAGTCTCTAAAAGTCCTAGCCCATCTCCACCATACCCGGGCCTCGCCCTCTAGCTGAATGCAATAACTCGATCCCGGTCAGACGGAGGTGACTCCACAATTCTAGTACGCTCGACCGTGATAAACCAATGGTCTTCACCATCGGGTCTCCTCCCCTGTGAATGCTCAGGGTGGTGCGCTCTAAATCTTTGGAGGTTACTAGGTCCTCCTTGACTACCTGCTATGCTAGCCTATGCGTTTAGCAAAATGTCGTAACACCCACAGCCTGAAGAAAGGCCTGGCTGATCAAATACCCAAGGGTCGGGTCAAAATGCTCTGCAGCTCGACCAAGACCCGTGGACGTCCTCTACGTCCTCGTCCTCTATTAGCCATCTACACAATTAACATGGCGGTTAAATCTCAATACAGTATCTCTAAGGCATAAACAAAGCCCCGAGACACTAATCATACACATAAATCAGTGTATACACATTGTCCTTACATTTACAGGTAATGCAAGGCAATCAATTTTTTTTTTAAATATTGTTTTCAACAAAAAATTTATTTTCAAAAATTTTTTGTCTAATTTTATTTGATTTTGTTTATTAATTCCACATCGGGAAAATAAAAATATACCTTATATTTTTTTTTCTATTATTATTTTCCAAAAAGATACTCAAATAAATTTATAAAATTTTATTCTATTCAATTTTCTTCAATTTTACAACTTGTAAACCTTGAGAGCAAATTATTTACTTACCTCCTGGGAATCCAAGTAAACTTATAAATTTATTTTCTTTTATTCTCGACCATGTTGTCCAACAATTTTCAAACCTCCCGATCCAAACACTAACCCTATGTTCAAACCTCAAATTTATTTAAATTTGATTTCATTATCCAATAAACTAACTAAATTTTATTAAAATTTAGTTCATTTATTTTCTCTTCCAGTTTTACACACTCGTAGTAAACCCACCATTTTCTAACACATCATACAAGCAATTACTAAGCACCCAATCACTCGCAACACACACAACATGGTATACACACCATTTATCAAACAACCACATGATCACACATGTTATAAACATCAATCACACAATCACATGATCACAATCAAAACACATGCAGTGTTCTAGTTTTTGTCCCGTGATTTTCCTAGGTAATCTCATACCTAAACTAAACATCGAACCACACCTAGTTATAATGGATACCCAACCCGAGCTCCCTAGGTATTCGTATACCTAAGCTCTGATACCAAGCTGTGACACCCCAAAACCCGAGGGTCCGGCTGACTACCACAACCTCGTAATACCTGCGGACGTCAAAAGTGACCCGACATTTTTCACGGTAATCAAGTGTAGTCTCCTTGTACGGAGCTTTACTCAAATACAATACTTGCATATACCGTCCCAAAATTGGGGCCCAATATATCATCACATGAGTAAAACTACTTACTGGGGCCCATAAACGCGACTCATAACAATATCCTCTGTGAAACATACCAACTATGTCCAATAGTTCTAAGAGTTAACAATTTCATACTTATACAACACATATATCAAAATTAGAGAATTCCTAATACATGTAGAAATCCATCAAAGCCACAACCCACTTTCTTTCACAACCTCACCCAGACGAGCCGTCCCTCGCACGCTCCCACCAGAAATAATATCCCTCGACAGGCGAGCTAATGCCTCGCAGTGGAATCGCCTATGGGCTACTTCACCCAAGTGCGCAATGTTCCAAAATAAACACGCATTCAAGCAAATGCATGATCCTACTTGAATGCCCCAACTCATCATCTCGCACTGAAGTCCTCACCGACTCCCCTCACACTCTCGCCTTTCTCTCGTATGAGAATCTATTATTTTGTTTGTTTTGTGGACAACCCTCCGATGTGTATATATCAATTGGCCGTCTCCGATGATTGATATTATTTAAGACTACTCCTCCGACAAGCACACACTGGGCCGCCTCCGACGATTGATATTTTTAGTTTGACTACCGATAATTAACATTTCGCATAACCCGAACCATTTTCTTTAGACTCATCCATGCACTCACTCCTATAGTCCTGTGGTGTTCCAGCTGGCATATGGAATGCATGTATGCCAATTTAATACAGTTTGAATTACATGTAAATATATAAACATGCATATATTTACAAAACAACACCACACAATCATGTCATAAACTCCCATTTCATACATCAAAATTAGGCTCACTTGGCTATGATCAAACACGAGCAATTCAACTTGAATCACTCGATCAAACACATTTTCACACAAAATATATTTTTGAGAACACCGTTTTAAATATGAAACCCTACATTGGCTCCCAAAAATTCAAAAATCATCGGCTCACTTTAGTGAACCCGTTTCACAGCCATTATCGAATTCTATACATACCAAATTTAATAACCCAATCAGTCGCGCGCCACGGTCGCCCAATGGTGTTCAAAATTTCATATCAATTTGGTCCCAAGGTTTGGGATCGATCAAACGGCCCCTCACGGCCTCATTCGACTCAAACATTCGTAAAGTACTTAAAGAAGGAATAAAACCCAAGTAGGGAGAAACTCCTACCTCAAGGAGTTTGTCTAAACTCCTTAAATCCTAGACTCATGCGAAGCTCTCTCCCCGAAGAGCAAATTCTTCCCTTCTTGTCCCGAAGACTGTCGACGATCGGATCATGCGATATTTTAGAGAGCTCTCTCAAAGAAAATCTCCATTTTCACCATCGGATCAACCTCCCAAATTCAATGCTGGGCTTCTTTTAACATTTGAAGAGATGACATCAAAGACGACTAATTTGGCATTATTATCATTTAAACACCATATAATGCCATCAATGCGGCCCTTATTTTCCCAGCTTGACATTCTACACTTGCCTCGACCATCCATTTTCATCAATTCTCTACTCATGCCACTTATGTCACATGATTACGTGTTATACGTGACTTTTTTCGCATCGAAAATCGTTTTACGGCACCCAAAATGCGATGCATCGAAAAACATGTAAATTCCGACTGTATCGGAATTTGACGAAATTTTACAATCTAGCTAGATTTCACATGACGATTCCAACGGTGAAATCTATTTCATCATCCGAGATCTAGAGAATAAATTATGGATTTTTAACCGAAATTATAATTTTGTAACCTCCAATACATTTTTGCCCTTTTTCAAAATTGGAATTTCTGTCTGGCTAAAGGATTTACTCAAAGACTTGGAGACTATGACATGGGATGATTTTCGGAGACTATTCATGGGGGAAGTACTCTTCCCATTTCAGATACGCAAAGGCCCGAGAGTTCCTCGAACAGATGTGGGGCGATGATCGCACTTCGAGTACGCAGCGCATTCATAGAGTTGGCACGTTTCGAGGATGCTTATGTGGCCAATGACGCAGCCATGGTCAGGAAGTTCGAGGATGGGCTGAAGTTGTCCATCAGGGGCAAGATTGTAGGACATAACCTACAAGATATGGACTCGATGGTTAGTAACCTTTGATCATCGAGCGGCAATGACGTCGTAGCATCCTGGGATGCTAAAAAGCAGTGATAAGAAGAGGGGGAGCTGCTTCTTCTTGCAGTCGAGAAAGAAGCAGAGGACTGCTCCACCTGGGTTCGTGAGGGGCCACTATGAATGTACAAGGCCAGTCCGAGTTACCGCCGCCGGGATGATGATGGCTTCACCGCATCACCAGACACATAAGGCGAAACTATCTCCAAATACAGGGGTTTCAGGATCAAGGGACACCACAATCCCAATCATCAAGGATATGACTGTACTCGCGATGTTCTACTCCCGCATCGGGCGAAACAAGTATCGGCCTCGTGGTGAGACACGAAAGCATCAGCAGCCTACGTGACAGCCAAAGGCCGGAGACGTCGAGGTCGGTGACGCGTACAGTCGGACTTCGGGGCTCGTGGGCGTGTCTACGCCGGCATTCGCAAATCAAGGCAGGAGATCAACTGATTCGTGCAAAATTTCTACTCTTTCGCTCTCAAAGGGCAAGGGTGTTATTTGACTCAGGTTCATCTCATTCCTTTATTGTTGCATCTTGTGTGAGAGTATTGGGCTTAGA
Source organism: Tetrastigma voinierianum (assembly GCA_016808115.1). Lineage (NCBI taxonomy): Eukaryota > Viridiplantae > Streptophyta > Magnoliopsida > Vitales > Vitaceae > Tetrastigma > Tetrastigma voinierianum. Next base: position 49,924 of record JAEQBH010002957.1, on the reverse strand, counting down.
TGTTGAGACCTTAGACGATCCACTGCATGTGAGTTCTCCCATAGGGACTAAGGCTAGAATTGATCGGATATGTCGGGGATGTGAGTTAGAGATCTTCGAGATCTCTAATTACCTGGACTCCGAGTCATGGACATGTCGATTCGAGGTCATCCCTGGATTTGACTGGTCGACGGCACTACCCAAGTTGTCATAGATTGTGACTCGTATGAGAGCCACCGCCACACACCGACGGCACTTCAGGTTGTGTTTGTGAACAGCACGATGTTTCACCCCATACCGCGGTATGATTCACGGATGGCATCGGTGCAGCTGACGGTCACTAGCTAGCTAATTCCCAGAGGATTCCAGGTGAGATAAAGATATGAGTCTACCCCGGTGGTTTGGCGGCACGAGGATGTTTTTCCGGACGAAAGCACAGACATTACTTCCAATCGGGCAGTATACCGCACTGAAAGCTACCGGATTACCTCCACCGAGGTATGTATACTTCCGCATTGTTATCTCGGACGCCGCCATTTCTACGACCCGCATAGGATGGCGCCACGAGTCGCAGGAGTCAAAGGTCCGTATACGAGTTAATGCGTTGGTTTCATTGGGACCAACACTTCACTACGGGTGCTCCCCTGCTCTATTTGCGAAGAAGAATGATAAGACCCTTTGACTATGCATCGACATGCATAGCTTGAATAGGGTTACAATCAAGAATTGGTATCCATTAAGGCAGGATTGATGACTTATCTGACAATGAGAGCGAGTCTACTCCAAGATGTGACCTTCAGACCGGTTACCACGCCTGAGAGTTAAGGAGCGCATACATCCCTAAGACGTCAAGACGCCAGATGGGCACTCTTAGTTTACTGTGATGTCTTTGGATTGATTTGTGCACCAACTAAGATTCAGGGCCTCATGAATGTGGCGTTCCAACCCTATTTAGATAAATTTGTGGTGCCTTATCGATGACATCCTAATCTACTCCCAATCGGAGGTGGCAGAGGGACTGCTTCTGGAGAATCGCACACGCCTCGAGGGATCACGCTTGTATGCCAAGCCCAGCGCGAAGCCGCTTGTCGAGGTGGGTTTCTTTGGGACACGTCAGGTCGCCGGGCGTGTCTGGTGACCCGGGGAAGGCTGAGGCTCGTGATGAGTCGAGAGACTTAAGTCGCCGAGACACGAGTTTCTAGGATTGGCGGGGTATTACAGGAGGTTTATAGAGGATTTCTCCCGCTAGCAAATGGGCTTATGACAAGATTGGACCGAATGAGGTCAAGTTTGTATGGGATGACCCATGTGAGCGAATGCTCAGACCAAGAGGAAGCTTACTTCAGCTCCTATCCCAATAGTCTCTTTAAAGCGACATGTACACAAAGGTAATCAGGATGCTTCAAGGACGGATCGGGTGTGTCTCGATGCGTCAGAAGGTTGTGGCTTATGGTTCTCGCGCTGAAGAATCACGAAGAATTACCCACTCATGACATGGAGTTGGATACCGTAGTCTTCGCCTGAAGATCTGTGCTCTACTTATGCGGTGAGCAACAGTTTCGTAATTCACAAAGGTCCAAATACATCGTCACGCAACGAGACCTCAACATGAGGCAAACAGAGGTGGATGGAGTTTTTGGAAGATTACGACTTCATTTTCAGACACCATCCCTAGAAGGCAAATGTGTGGCCGACGTGTTTAGCCGAAAGCCCACAGGGGGTACTTGCTAGCATAGCTTCCCCGAGCCGAGGATGCTCGAGACGCTGGGGCAGCCACACCGCAAAGACGATGAGCTGTGCTCAGTGGTACCTCGAAGCATGATGGCTACGCCGTCTCTATCGAAAGCGCAGGATAGTCCCAAAAAGTGCGACGCGTAACTAGTATCCATCAGGGGCCAGCAGCCACAATGGACGGCTGTCGAAGCCATCCACACGATGGTAGTCTTCTGTGAGATAGGGACTCGTCAGGTCCCCGCCGATTGGGATTCGAGGAGGAGATCCTCAGGAGTTCCATTGCTCCCGATTCTGTGCATCCAAGTGGCACGAAGATGCATCATGACCTGCCGCGCATTACTATACGGACGGCGAGGCATGCACGTGGGATTTTGTCCGACAAGGTTCACGTGTTAGCGTATTACCCAACCATTGGAGATAGCGGAGTGGAAGTGGGGAGCACACATCACGATGGACTTTTAGACCACTTGTCACTGGACATTGCGGAAGCTACGATGCGATACTGGTTATAGTGGACCGACTCCAATAAGCTCCAAGACATTTTGCCGCGGCGATGACCTTCACATCAAGGAATTCTATTGTGTTGTATATACGAGATAGTACGGTTGCATAGAGTTCCACCATAGTATCGCAACGGATCCCTCGCTTACGCTTTATTTGAAGAGTTTCCAGAAGGTCATGGGGACTTTAGATGAGTACCGTTTTTCATCCTCAAACGGATTGTCAATCAAAGCGGACTATTCAGATTTTAGAGGACATGTCATGAAAGCATGCTGTCTAGATCCTCAAGGGTAGCCGAGGAGCACTTGTCTCTTGATAGAGTCTCGCCACAATATCAGCTATCAAGCAAGTATCTCGCATGGCGCCCTATGAGGCTCTCTACTGAGGCCATGCCTGATCATCGATATGTTGACGAGGTGGTATTCCATCAACGGTCCGTATTTGATTAGAGACACTCCCTGACAAGGTGGGTATGATCCTAAGCGCCTCATCGCCGTGAGCCGGCGTAAGAGTTACGCTTGATGTACGACAATGACTCTAGCCAAGCGCGATCATGCCTTTCGGGCGATGCCTAAGATGAGCGATTAGATTCAAGAAAAAAGAGGGAAGTTGTCGCCGAGGTACATTGGACCCTTCGAGGTACTGAAAAAGGGTAGGCGCAAGGCGTGATTTGCTAGCATTGCCGCCGAAGGTCGAAAGCATTCATGAGGTATTTCACGCCTCCATGCGTTCGAAAGTATACTCCAGTCCAACTCATAGCTGAATCAAAGCGAGCTTGTTTGCAGTGTATAGGACCTTCTTCGAGGAGGGACTAGTGCGTATCATAGGTAGTAGAGAGCAGGTTTTGCGTGGAAAGACTGTGAGGCTTGTGAAGGTGTTGTGGCAGCACCGAGGAGTTGAGGAGGCGACATGGGAGTGCGAGCACACCGTGCGCGCCAACTATCCCTCTTGTCAATGGGAAGGTGTAAGGTTTAGTCATTAATGTTTTAAATGACTATTACATATGCATGCATTTGAATGTTTGTATATATGCGATAATTTTGAGACAAAATTCTTTTAAGAGGAGGAGAATGTGAAACCCGAGAAAAGCGTATTTTTTCTAAAAATGAGCTAATCGTAATTTTCACGGATAGTACGTGACAAACCCTAGATTTTTCTCGACCCTGATGACGAAACGGATCACGCCGTTAGAATTATCTCGCAAAATCTAGTTGAACCAAACAAACTGCGTCGAATTTCGAGACTGTCATTTTTTTCACGCATTTCGAGACGGAACGGGCCAACCATGAGGTGCCATGTGGCACTTGCATAGGAGACACTTGGCACATGGTAGCTACGGTCATGCCCTTAGATTTGAAGAGTTGGTGGGGACCAATGTCAAGCCACCCTCATGCATGAGCATGAAAGTGGTTGAAATTGTGGCATGGAGAACACTTGGTCTTGAGTTGACCAAGTGTCAAAAAAATTGGTGTTAGGTGTGCTCCACCTAGGTCAAACGAACTTGGTGGTTAGAGGAGAGATTTCAAAACAATTCGTAGACAAAAGGAGAAAAAGAAAAGAGAGAAAGAAAGAAAGAAAAGAAAGGAAGGAAGGAAGGAAGGAAGGAAGGAAGGAAGGAAAAGGAGGAGGAAGCCACAAACACCCCTAATTTTTGCAAGGTTTGAGGATCAAGAACTGGTCCTACTACACTAAGAAGTGAGGATCTTTCCTCCTCGTTATTTTTGCTTAGTGGCCATGGGAAATGGCATTTGATTGAGTTGATTTGTTATTACCTCGAATGAATACCATGCACTTTTTCTCTGAACCGATCTGTTAACGCTTTTATCAGATTTTGCTATTTTTCCGGTTTTAAGACTCAAATCTAAGTTTGCTTGTTATTACTGAACGAATGACATGCACTTTCCGAACTAATCGTTATCAGATGTTATTGTATGTGTTGTTTTTCCGGTTTTAAGACCGAAATCTGCTTGCTTGTTATTACTTGAATGAATGGCATGCGTAATTTTCTCGAAACTAACTGCTATCAGATGTTACCGACAGCCGCTTTTCGGGGTTTTAAGACCGAAAATCCAAGTTGGCTTGTTATTACTTGAATGGAATGCCATGCACTTTCTCGAACTAACTGCCCTGCATGTTATTGTATGTGCGTGCTTTTTTAGGGGGTTTTAAGACTCCAAAATCCAAGTTGCCTTCGTTATTACTTGAATGAATGCCATGCGAATTTTCAGAAATTTCAACTGCTATCGCATGTTATCAGATGTGCTATTTTTCCGGTTTTGGTAATCGAAAATCCAAGTTGGCTTGTTACTCAACGACGCCACGCGTAATTTTCTCGAACTAACTGTCAATGCATGTTATTGTATATGTTGTTTTTTTTTTTTTTTTGGTTTTAAGACTGAAAATCTAGGTTGGTTTGTTATTACTGAATGAATGCCATGTATTTTTTTTCGTTTGTAATCGAAGAAAAAATCGCTTGAGTGTGCAATTTCTGCATGACTAACATGCAGAAATTTTCTGGGTTTAGCTCTGGTTGTTTAGGTCATAACTTTTCTGTCCGAACTCCGATTCGGGTGTTCTTGGACTCTATGACAATCTCATGGAGTCAAGAATCTATCCATTATCCATTCAGTGGAATAGGTGCTCACATCTGTGTTGAAAACTGGCGTTGTAATAAGTGTACTAATTGCTATCAATATGGGTGTTTTGAAACATCGTTTGTAATGTGTCAGGTTTCAACATGGTCATTTCTCTTTACGCTTGGGTCAGATGACTCATATACTATGTCTCAGCGAATATGAATTATGGCATATTTTCCCAAATAATGGTTTAATATGTTACTTACGCCAGTTCGATGTGCCGGGCTGAATGAACCCAATGACAGAAAAGAGATGGTGCATGTTTATGTGATGTACCGATTTGAATATGTGGAAATAATAATACGCTGCATGTATGTTAAATATATGAAATTGTTAGGTGCATTAATATGAGTGTCATATCACACACATAGCGCACGGTCAGAGAGCACGTCCCGCAGAGGTCTCATACATTGGTCATGGTTCGAGTGCAAGAAGACAAATTGCACAATGGTGTATAACACCACATTACATGAGATGCACACAATCACTGTTAACCGCCGTCATGTTGAACGCAGGTCGAATAGACTGTCAACTGAGTCTTACAACAGCAACTGGGGTACGGAACGAACAAACGGCGATAAGTGGATACTCCTCGTAAAGGCCGGAAACTCGGTCAGACAAATGTGATCAACCAGCGAGTTCAAAAAACGCCTGAAAAAGATAACACAGATTCCTGAAAAGCGGTAAAGCTGCCGTTCCAAAAGACACGCGAAACAATTAACAACAACGCATATTCGCCGTCGAGATGGTCGGACCAACTTCAAAGAGAGGCAGAATCACGGTACCTCGCATCGCGGTATCAAAAGTCATCCGCATATACCATAGAGCGTCGCCTAGTATACGCGCAGTTTTTCTACACTACCGTACCGGTATGTGCACGGATTGGTTGTTGGTCGCCGAATGACAAATGATCATTTGCATAAAAGACCTAGGGCGTAGGAGTAGACTCCGGTAGGATTTATCTCTAATCGGCATTAGCTCACCCGCCGCGGATCTCAATGTACAGATGTATAAGCGCATTAACGCCCCTGAGGCCTGGATTATGAAGCCACGACCGCGGGCCTTGATTCTTGTTTTGTGTATATTAATAATCTAGTTTTAATATATGTTTGTAATAATAGATGATGTAATAACTCTTAGATCTATATAAATGTATGGTCTTGTAAACTGTGATGACGAATATGGATGATGGGCCCTATTAATATTTTACTTGATGTATGTCTTGCGATATAGAGATAATAAGCTTCCAGGTCATCTGCAGGGTCAACGAGGACTGGTTTCGGGGGTGTCAGCGTAGAATTAAAGTTTTCTTGTCATGTAAGAAATGAATTTTCTTGTCATGTCAGAAAATGCAATCATTATAGTTAGTCATTATTGCTATATGTAGGTGTCATAGATGTGGTATAAGGAGATGGATGTAAGAATTTCAATATTTGTGCATGACATCTATTCAAGTGGAAACGACTTTTCTTGTTTGTTTAAAATATTAATATTTTATATTAACCCAAAGGCAAAATCATTATATTATATTTCATTATATTTATAAAGGAAGAGAGAGAAAAACATAATAATCCTTACAAGTTATAGTGAAGGAAACTTTATTAAATCAAAATTAAAATTCTTAAATAATATTAATGTTAACGAAATGTCTTTATCATAAATTCAGAAATAAAGTTTACATATAAAATAATATTTTTCCCGATTTCACAATATACATTCAAATTTGATTATATATATATATATATATATATATATATATATATATATATATATAAAGAAAAACTTAAAACTTAAAATAATATAAACATTTCAACCTTAAATGCAAGAAAAAGTACTACTAACAAGAGTTTGATTATTTAATACTCCTTGTTCTAGTCTACGTTTTCTTTTTTCTTTTTTCACATATTTTTTTTGCAAATATATAAAACTAACCTCTATAACATTAATCTACAAAAGAAAAATCTTAAAATAACAATAAAAAATAATCCTCATTTAAGTAAACACCTAAGAAGAATCAAATAATATTAAATTTAAGATCATATATTAAATTGATAAATATGAAACAATATAATAAAGTTAAAAATGTAAAAATGATGACTTTAATTTAAAAATTCAATAATGTATTGAAAATAATCTTAATGTGATGCCCCAAAACCGTGGTGGCTCATGATCAACAACCCATGGAATCATCTAGTGAATACCCAACTGATACTATTCGCAGGAACATGAGCCGCCTTGTACGGGAGCTCTACCCATGGTACTTAACTCAGTCCCACTAACATCATACAGATAACATGGTAAAATCGCACCCTTTGGCCCATACTACAATACTCATCAACATACCAACTATATATCATAGTGTTCAAGAGTTAAAATTTACTTTCACAACATAGCTGTACCCATAGACTCACATGTATACTATCATAAACAAAGCCACAACCCTATTAGACGCCTTTTCTAAGATGAGCTTTCACTGCGCACTCCATGTACTTGAAATACATATTCCTTTCGACAAGGTGAAGCACGTCAAGCAGGAATCACCCTAAATGGGTTGCTCCTCCACTGCGCAGCACGAAATGCTCTCCGTGCAAACACACATTCACCAAATGCGTGATCCTACTTTGAATGTTCACATGACCAATCCCATGCTGAAGTCGTCGACTTCTTCACACCGCCTAAGCTGCGATGAAAACATCATTTTAAACAAATCTTGTTGTTTTCGGAATACACAACTCAACGATAGCCGGTAAAATATGGGACTACCTCCGATGCGACTGTGCTGAGAACTGAACACATGGTCCCTATCCCGCGACTGCCTCCACCCCATTCTCCTAAAAATCATCCCGAAATTCCTTTCGCAACCATTTTCATTTTTCTCAACCATGTCATGCACACACGCCTAGTTTCTAGGTTACCCCGGTGCATATGAAATGCATTATGCCAATTCAACACAATTTATATCACACATGCAAATATATCAGCATGTATATATTTATATAATTTAAATCACACAAACATGTTATGTAATTTCACAATCCATTACACCAAAAATTAGCTCACGTGGGCTAATTAATAAACACAAGCAATTCGATTTGAATTACTCACCGAACATATTTTTTCTCACAAATTTAATTCGGGGAACACTATTCATGTCAACAGAAAAACCCCTGGCTTATCGTTGCTCACGACCAATAACCAAACATCGGGTCCCGCTTCGCGGAACCCTCGAATTCATAGTCATTTCCGGCCTCATACACATCAATACAATACACCGAGCCACAAATTACAACACAAAACACCCGTAAACATCCCATAAAAATATTACGTACTACACAATGGTCTCATAAATTTCTCGCACCCAGTCAGGAGACCCTTGCATCTTACTGGCAATGGCAAATCAATGCCACAATCTAAATTTCGCGAAAATCCGAATTTATTCTTCGATCTTGGTAATCTAAATAGATTTCACCATTGAATCGTCTCGCACCCAACTTAGCACGCCGACTTGATCACTCGGAGACACTAATTTACACGCTTTTCGAGGCACGCGCCTGAGTGTCGCAAAGGATTTTCGCTATGCATGAAATTCATATTATAACACGTGCTCATGTTCCATAAGTGGCATGAGTAGAAAAATGATAAAAATAGACGGCCGAGATAGTGTCGAATGTCAAAACTGGGAAAAGAAGGGACAAAATGGTCATTTTGGAACCTGCTGCTAGAAAGACAAAAACTCAATAGTGTCATCTCTTTTGATTCAAAGACCTAACAAAAACGTAGTCGGGGGAAGCAAAGGGCCTACAATGACTATGGATTTCGAGTTTGATTACAGAGAGCCCTTCTTCAAAATATCGGGCCATCCGATCGTAGGCAATCGGGTTTAACAAGAAGTGGTTTCGCTTCACGCGAGAGGGCTTCGCGGTACCCAATAAGAGCTGAAAATTCTTGAAGTAGGGGTTTCATCCTACTTGTTTTATTTTTGATTTAAGATCTATGTTGATGTTTCGGTTGGTTTTGGTGGTCTGAATTTGAAATGGCTTGATCGGTCCTAAAACTTTGACCAATGATGAATTTTTTGAGATCTACTATGTGCCCGTATGTTTTGAGGACTGTTTTGGGTGTTGTGTGATGATTTATCAAATAAATTGTGTTTTGGTGAGTAAGAGGCCGAAAATGGCCAAGGAAATTGGTTTCAAAAAGTGGAGCCTAGGTTGGATGTGTGGGTTGCCCACGGACAGCCCACATGCTCTGTTTTTAGGACTGTTAAAATCAGTTCCGGGTTTGTGTGAATTTGACCAAAATCGTCCATATGTTGTGTGCTTGAATTGTTGAAATGAATGGCTTGGTATGTGTGGAAATAGATAGGCTAAGACATGATTTTAAGGTGTTAACACAATGACACAATTATATGGAATAAAATTGTGTTGTAAGCCATTGGAGATGATATTGTAAATTGCTCAAGTGAGCTAATTTGGGGAGTTGGTTGATCAAAGAAATTAGGTTAATGCTTGATGTGTTAACATAGGCCTGCCAATTATATGGAATATAATCAAAAGGTAAAGCATTGGAGAGATTGTGATTTCGCTCAAGTGAGCTGTAAATTGGGTGATGGTTGATGTGTTGAATTACTGTGTAAATGGCAGCTGGATTGAAATATGCATATTGACATATATTGTATAAATGGTTTTGAAAATGGCATAATCTATTTCCTCATATACACTGGTAGTCTGCAGTTAGGTGTGAGTGCATGACATGGTTTTTTTGTAAAACGGACATGGTTAATGTAAAGGAATTTCACAGATGATATTCCTGAGAATTGGTTGGGAGATGGACCAATGTATCATTTCCATTATAATTGATCAAGCTTCAAAGCTCCATCAACCAATTCGACTTGAGAGTAGTCCCATATTTTTACCGACTTTTTAGTATATTTTCAAGAACAAACAAGATTTGCTTTGAAATGATTATTTTCATACATGGCTTAGCAAGTGTGAGTGAGTCGGTGAGGACTCGTGACATGGGGTAGGACTTTATTTACGAGGTGTGTTTATTTTGGAGCATTGCATATGCACTTAGGTAGAGAGTAACCCATTTAGGGTGATTCCACTACTGAGCATTAGCTCACCCTGTCGAGGGATTATATATTTTTCAGGTATAGGGAGAGCTCGAGGGGATGGCTCATTTTAGAGACCGATTTTGAAGAAAGCCGGGTTGTGGCTTTGATGGTTTTTGGAATACATGTATTAGGATTTTAGATTTTAATATATGTTGTATTAAGAGAAATTTTAATAACTCTTGAACTATTGGGATATAGTTGGTTTATATTGATGATGAATATTGTGGTATGGGCCTAATAGGCCGTTTTTACTCAGATATAGATATCATGTGATTGATGTTGACTCCGCTAGGTTATTGGCAAGTTTTGTATTCGGGGTAGAGATCCCGTGACAAAGGAGACTCGACCTATTTTGTGAGATGTCCTGGTCATCTCGACATTCACGAAAGCCTCCGCTGGTCGACGGGTAGCTCAACCGACTCGGTTTTGGGGCGCTACAACCAGGACAGCCAGTATACGAATACCTAGGAGCTCCTGGTTTGGGTATCTATAAGTTTATTCCATACAAGCTTCACAAATAGACGAGCCTAGGCATGAATACCCAGGGCTCGGGGAAACTCGCTACAGCCATAGTCTTTAAGAGATAAGAGCATCACCACTTGCGGTTTGATGTTAGAGTTAGGTATGTGGGTACCTGGGACAATCACGGACAAAGATTTGAACACGTATTTACGTGTTTTGTGTGATATTTGATAAATGATGTGTAATCATGTAAATGTTCATGAATGGTGTGTATACCATATTGTATGTGTTATGATTGTTCAGGTGCTTAGTAATTAGTACATAGGAAAATAAGTGATGTGTTTGAAAATTTTAGGAGTTTTACAGTTGTAAAACTGTAACAAGAAAAAATAAATTTTAGCATATTGTGGGGATTCTTTATATAGTAATGGGGATTCTCGAAAGTGATCCTCGCGCATTCCGGGAATTCACTGAAATGGTTTCGACCACTCTAAATTCAATTATTTATAGGAATTCTATATAAATGGGAATTTTATATAATATGGGGGATTTTTACTTAACACGGGATTCTATATAGTATGGGATTCTCATATGTTGATTCCCAGATTCGACTCACTCGGACATGGTTTCGACTCACTCGGGAATGAATTCTTTATAGGGATTCTTATATAAAATGGGGGATTTTTATATAATATGGGGGATTTTTACTTAACATGGGGGATTCTTATATAGTATGGGGGATTCTCATATAGTGATCCCTACCAGATTCCGACTCACTCTGACATGGTTCCGACTCACTCGAGGATGATTTCTTTATAGGGATTCTTATATAAAATGGGGGATTTTTATATAATATGGGGGATTTTTACGGAACATGGGGGATTCTTATATAGTGTGGGATCTCTCATATAAGGATCCCCGCCAGACTGGGACTCACTTCGAACATGGTTTCGACTCACTGGGAATGAATTCTTCATAGGGACTTTATATAAACTTGGGGATTCTTATATACTATAGGGGATTCTAACGTAGTATGGGGGATTCTAACATAGTATGGGGGATTATTATGCAGCATGGGGGATAATTGTATTGTAAGGGAAATGAGGTGTATTGCAATAAAAGGAATTGTATTGCAATACTTATACTGTATTGCAACTTAGGTCGTCTATAGTAATCGGTCTACAGTAATCAGTCAATGGTCAACTGTGAACAATAAATTTAGAAAAATAAAATAACTTTTTTTTTGAAAATAAATAAAATCAAACAAATGAGACAAAATTTTAGAAAATGTAAAAATGAAATTTTCAAAATAAAATTTCTTTGCTGATAACATGATTTGATATATTGAATAAATTGTCTCAGATTGCCTATAAATGCAAGAACGTAGAATAAGTAAAATGCGTGATTTTGTGTTTTTGATTGAATACTTATGATTCAAATTATAGAGAAGGACATATACACGATGATGTATATGGGAATTGTGATCGCGCGTTGTCGCTGTAGGGAAATTATAATATGCATGTGTAAATGCGTATAGAAATGGGTGAATGCTAAGGTTAGAAACTATGACCATAGGGATTTGGATAATGAAATGAACAAGATAGCTTGGAATTTTATTGAAATAAATGAATTGAGTGGTTGGAATTTAGCACACTTGTGAAATGAATCTGTCAAGCCATGGTCACAAGTCTATTAAGAATTTGCACGCCAGACAAGAAGTTAGGACTGGAATGAAAATTAAATGATTCTCTGCTGCCATTGGAAATATGTAGATGGCTAAAGGTCGAGGATGAGGACATAGAGGGCGCCCATGAGGTAATTAGTCAAATTCACCAGAGATTTGACCAAACTCCGACTTTTGATCGGGCAGCAGCCTCATCGAGGTCGTAGGATCGCAAATATCGCTATCATGTGCTCTGCGCAATAGTGAGTCGTATGGTCGAGCGACCTCCAGCGCTTAGAAGCACATCAGACTCCACTAGGCAGAGAGGGAGGAGTGGATGACGTGAGAGGCATATATGGGTGTTGGTACTAAGAGGAAGGAAGATCCATCTTCTTCCAACTGGGAGCAAGATAAGACTTCGTTTCAAGGATATCCAGGATCTGCCGAGGTCATCGTGACCAAGGCCGTGGATGGGACAATAGTTAGGCAGTAGATGATGTGTTATTTCAGCCGACAAATGACACTTTCGACTGATTGTCCATGGAGGCGTGAACCCAAGGTTATGATGCCTCGCTCCCAATCAGTACGACGAGTGCGGTTTCCAATGATGGGTGTGGTATGCTATCATTTCCAAGCACTGGGACATATGAGGAGGGATTGCCCCTAGAGACAGGGATCCCGATGTTTGGGATTGGTGCAGCCCCGGGCCTCTGGCTAGGGACAGGAGGCCTACAGCTTGTTTCCTCCATACCCTAAGACATCGGGTGGTGGATCGCATCGGGCCTCGAGGGCGTCACACCGAAGACCTAGTACTTCTCAAAGGGCCATATAGACTAGTGGTCAGTATTGTAGGTCGAGGTCAACCACGTGAATTGCAGTCGAGTTCCGGCCGACTCCAGCATGACGTGGTTACCATCGCCTCCGGCAACTGAGCATACGAGGCAAGATCATTCTGGGGAGGTGTAGATCTCATGGTGTAGAGACCGAAGGTCAGACACCGATGAACAGGTGGTAATGCTTATTGCATTTGTAGACTATAGTAGCGCTTTGAATTGGATGCATCATGTCTATTTAGTAATGCATCTTGTGTGATGATTTGGGCATAGAGGTGCTGAGGCCTTTAAAAGCCGTAATATGATGGAAAATTCTTCCCTATGATGTAGGGAGAGATTTGATTTTTCTAGAGATCAGAGTTGCGCAGCGGAAGCGTGGTGGACCTTAGGGTGCTAGACGTATCGGTTGTTAATGTCATTCTTGACATGTATGAGTTGACAAACGATCGGGTTGTCAGTAATTATGACATGAGTCGGGTCATCATATTCGCCACTCTGCCTCGAATCGAAAGTGAGGTTACATATGCACATGGTCGATGTATCTCGAGTGGAATTTCTGACAAAAATTTTTTTTGCTGAGAGGGAGAATGTGAAACCCCAAAATTCTAATTTCGAAAATGACAAAATCGTAATTTCGCTACGAAATTGTAATTCTGCTAAACCTAAATTTATTTCTAGGATCTTCGATAATTATACGGATTTCACCATTGAATCATCTCAAATCTAGCTAGAACATTGAATTTCGTCACTCGGCACAGCGACTACATCGCCGAGGCATCACGGTTCGGGTGCCGTAAACGATTTTCGATGCGATGAAATTCACATATAACACGCACTCATGTGCCATAAGTGCGCGAGTAGAAAATGATGAAAATGGATGGCCGATAGTGCCAATGTCAAACTGAAGTATGACAAATGGTTATTTTGGAATTGTTTAAGTTAGAAAAGACAAAAACTCAATAGTGTCATCTCTTTGATTCAAAGATCAAACAAAACGTGTCAAAGAAAGGGCTCAAAGTGACTATGGCTGAGTTTTAAGTGAGACAGTCTTCCTTCTCTCTAAAATATTGGGCGATCCGACCGTTGGCAATTGTCGGAACAAGAAGGGAAGCTACTCTACGCGGAGAGGGCTTCGCGTGGGTACCAGATTTAAGGCGTTTTGACAAATTCCTTGAAGTAGGGGTTTCATCCTACTTGTTTTACTTTTGATTTACGAGCTATGTTGATGTTTCGGTTGGTTTGAGGCCTTGAACGGCCATTTGATCGGTCCTAAAACTTGGGACCGAATTATTAGAATTTTGAGACCTATCTGGCGGCAACACCAGAGTAGTTTTGGAGGACTGCTTTTGGGTATGTTAGTGATGATTTATCAAATAAATTGTGTTTTTGGTGAGTAGGAGGCCTGAATGGCCATGAAATGGGTTTCGTGCTGGAGCTTTGAAGTCGACGTGGTCGCTTCACGGATGCTCTTACATAAGCTCGCTTTTGACCGTTAAAATCAAATTCCGTTTGTGTGAATTGGACCCAAATCGTCCATATGTTGTGTGCTTGAATTGTTGAAATGAATGGTTTGGTATGTGTGGAAACAGATAAAGCTACATATTATTTGGCAAAGACAACATGTCAATTATATGGAATAAAATCGTGGTTGTAAGCCATTGGAGATGATATTGGAGGTAACAGTGGGCTAATTTATGGGAGTTGGTTGATCAAAGAAATTAATAGGTTAATTCTTGATGTGTTAACACGAGAGTCACAATTCTCTGGAATATAATTGTATTATCCGTGGAGATAAGATTGTGATTTTATAGTGAGCTAAATTAGGTGAGTATTGATGTGTTGAATTACATATTTATAATTATGGACATTTAAATATGCATATTAACATATTTATCATAAATGGTTTTGAAAATGGAATAATGCATTGTCATATGCATTGGGTAACCTAGAAGTTAGGTGTGAGTGCATGACATGTTTTTTATAAAAACGGACATGGTTGCGAAAAGAAATTCGCGGGGATGATGTCGGAGGTGGGTTGGGAGATGGGCCCAGCGGATCATTTACGATGAGGACCATGTTGTTCGAGAAAGCTCACCAGCAAATTCGACTCGGAGAATAGTCCCATATTTTTTACCAACTCTTGGCGTTATATTTTCAAGAACAACAAGATTTTTTTGAAAATGATTATTTTCTCCTTACACTTAAGCTTAGGCAAGTGTGAGTGAGTCGGAAGGGACTCGGCGGCATGGGGTGATCATGTAGACATTCAAGTAGGATCACGTATTTGAGTGTGTGTTTTATTTTGGAATGCATATGCACTTGGGTGGAGAGTAACCATTTTCAATTGATTCCCTCTCTTTGAGCATTAGCTAGCCCTGTCGAGGTCTCTCATTTTAGTCTGGGGCGCTTCGAGGGGATGGCTCATTTGAGACCGGTCCCGAAGAAAGCGGGTTGTGGCGATGGTTTTTTGGAATACATGTATTAGGATTTTAGATTTTAATATATGTTGTATTAAGAGAAAATTTAATAATTCTTGAACTATTGGGATATAGTTGGGTTATATTGATGATGAATATTGTGGTATGGGCCCAATATGTTTTTACTGAGACTATAGATATCATGTGATTGATGTAATTGGGATGAGTTATATTACGAGGTTTTGTATTTGGGTAGAGCTCCTAGTACAAGGAGACTCTGCCTGATTTTGTGAAGATGTAGTCACCCAGCATTCACGGAGGTATTTCAGCGGGTTGTGGTGTAGTCAACGGACCAAGGTTTAGGGCGTCACAGGTTCAAGATTTGGGATGAGTCAAGCAACGTTGGGGCCTTAACCCAACCAAAACATCCAGCAGCTGCAGTAAGAGTAAAGCGTAGGATGAAACCCTGCCTCCACGGAGTTTGTCGAAAGTCCTCAAAACCGGAGCCTACGCGTAGGCCTCACCGCGTAGAGCAACCTTCCTTCTTGTCACGAAGAATTCGAAACGATCTGGATATCAGTAATTCTAAGAAAACACACCTTCTCTCAAAACAAAAATCTATCTACTCTTGCATATTTTCCTCTCTTTACGTTTTCCTTTTGGCTGCTTAAGGAAGAAAGGCAAGCTTATAGACTAATTTGTCTTATTATCATTTAACTATTCACTTAATGTACCTTAAATTTTGGATTTCCATATTTTGCGCTGCTCGGCCTTCCATTTCCATCATTTTCTCTACTCATTCAACATAAGTAACATATGAGCACATGTTATAGGTGACTCATCACATCACGTGTCGTTTAAGGCACTCGATCTGTGATGCCTCAGCGATGCAAATTCATTTGTCTCGGGTGACGAAGTCGGCGTGGTAGCTAGTTTCTGAGGATGATTCCAACGATGATCTGTTTCGTCTATCGAGAGATCTATAAAAATTTCGGGTTTGATCAAAATTACGATTTTACTTTTTCGAAGTAGAATTTTTGGTCTTACATTCTCCCCTCCTTAAAAGAAATTTCGTCTGAAATTCTGGACAATCACAAACACTAACATGCACTCCAACATGCACTCTACCATGCATGTAAACAATATTTAAATATTAAATGACTAATTCTGTCTGCTTCATCCCTAACAAAAATTATAGAGTGGCCCATATGTGTCTGCTCCCACGTTGACTCCTCCACTCCTTAGTGCGAAAGCCATATCACCCTCACTAGCCTCATGGTCTTGCGTCGCAAAACGATCCGCGACTATCCAAAATGCGCAACGGTTTCTCCTCAAGATCCTCATCCATCAGCTGATACGTACACTGAAAAATCCACACCACATGGTGGATGCGGAGCATACTTAGGAGCATGGAGACGTGTAATACCTCGTGGACACCTGACATGCTGGGCGGTAACGCCAATCGACACACTACAGTGCCTACCCTCTCGAAATCTCGAGGCCCAAGCGAACCTCGCGTCTTCCTCGCACCGAACCTGACCACTCCTCTCTCTTTAGGCATCACCTTTAAAAAGAAAATGTGATCACCCGACCTCGAACTCTAAGGGTCGGCCGATAGCCTGTCGACATAGCTCTTGCGACTCCCAGGCTGTGAGAGCGTTGTCGTATCAAGCTCACCTTTCGGAGGTGTCTCCCTGTCAGTCCGAGGGACCCGGTGATGGAGCTCTCTCCCACCTCGGATCCAAACCTCTTGATGACTTGCATGGCCTCCCATACAATGCCTCATACGGTGCCATCTTTATACTCGCGATAACTATTATTTTTGTGATTGAATTTACTCAGAGCTGATTAACTCATTTACATATGATCGAGGATGCATGCTTTCATGATGTCCCTCCTAACACACCGTATATAATCTACACAACATGTAACCCACACCTGACACACAAGCATTGTATACTTAATGACCAAGGTCATAATCAACGATAAACTGTGGTAGTTAACCTGAAATTAAGTATCATAAATGACATCTGCCTTTTGAGCCTTTTAACATGCCAAGCCTTTTGATAATTTCCAAAGGAGTATCCAAATCCTCGAGTCACTCAGGCTCTATCCTTAACTCTAGTCTAATGAAATCTGCTTGACGTGTGTTTTCATCTCAGTCACTCACAGCTCCATGCCTGGCTCTAAGTCTGTCGATAACTTGGCCAGTGTGTTTTCATCTCTGAGCTGACAACATAACTTTTCGGCCTGCTGGAACCTCTTTACATCCCACCACGAAATTTGAGATATCTCCCCTGATGTCTTACACCCACAAGTCGGGATGGCTCCACAGTTCTCTTACACCCACCACTAATTGGATTTCTCCTCGAGGTCTTTTACACCCCACGAAGTGGGATATCTCAAGATCTCACCACACACAGTCGGGACCCCTCCACAGGTCTAACATCCACATAAATTCGAAATCTCTCCGGTCTTTTACACGAGGAAATTTGGGATCTCTCCCAGGGTCTCTTACACACATAAAGATTTGGATCTTCCCAGGTCTCTTACACCCACCTGAAAGTCGGGATATCTCCCAGGTCTCTTACACACACGGGACCTTTCGGATACTCTGCGGTCTCCTTCACCTAACTTCTGAGCTTCTCACCTTAGGGGTTGCGACCACTGTCTTGCTCTGCTTGACACACTTTAATTACTCTTCATTTCTGATTAGTACTATGAGTGCTTCATTGGACGTAGTCCCAGACAAACAACCCACACTCACCAAGAGTGGTGAATGACTATCTAGTGCACCCACAAGTAGGCTAAACTGATGTTCACGAGTGCACATGAGCATAATGATGCCATCTTCATGACTACCCTATCGGAGGTTCTGTAGAAATCTTGGAGATCTCGACTCGTAATCCAGGCTGTCGGTCGGCTTTCACCACACATCCTGGGAAGGGCAGCTATACTAGCTATCAAAGGCCTTAACCTCTGGCTAATTCCATCACCACAGGTGCAATAATGAATGAATATGATGCATCCATTTACTTCTCTGAATAACCGTCTGAAGTAGAAACCTACCCCTACATATCAGAACACTCTGTATGCTCGGCCCATGTAATACTCATGAGACCTCTTCCCTCTAGGGCTGATCTGGCCTCATATGCCCCGAGTTGTCGACATACATAATATCAGTCGCCTGCTTGACTAAGAGACCAGACTGTGGAGTCATGTGCGACTCGGCCACTCACGACCCCATGGCCCACCCAGTAACAGAAGTGCTTGTATAGCACC
Source organism: Tetrastigma voinierianum (assembly GCA_016808115.1). NCBI lineage: Eukaryota > Viridiplantae > Streptophyta > Magnoliopsida > Vitales > Vitaceae > Tetrastigma > Tetrastigma voinierianum. The sequence goes on along the minus strand of JAEQBH010002957.1, from coordinate 31,301 downwards.
AAAGCTGAAACTGGTTCCTCTTACCCGTACTAGGGTGTGGAGGAATGAGCTATACTCATGTCCTACATTCGCTGAATGTGTCGAATCTGCAGGATCCACATCTCTGCAGAAGCGATCCATCTCTCACATGCCCGGGCTGTGTGTGAAATAACATATATACATTGGTGGTAAATGCCCGATCTGGCCACAGTCACAAAAACTCGTGACGAAGTCTTACCTCTTCAGAACTAGAAAATTTGATCCTCCTCTTGCTACCAACTACCGCATCTGAGTGCTCAGAGCATCTCGATCTCTATGGTCGGTCATCGATATGGAGTCCATGTCTGTAGGCGAAGTCCTACAATCCCCACCCAAATGGACAATTTCCAGCCCATTCTCGAACCTCCCCCCAACCTTGGCATTGTTCGTGGCCATAATCATCGACAAAGCGGGCTAAACTCAGTAAATCCTTACATTCTCCATCAGTCGTAGCTCACCTTGACTCTAAGACTCCCCGGGCCTTCGCATGTCTCTTGATGTCAGGAAAGTATTACCCGCTGAGCGGCTGCAGAGCTCTGCCCGTATCATCGCCTCTGGAGTCTCAGAATTATTGCCCATTCCACCATACTTGAGTATAGCACCTCTATGTGGAGCGCGCTAGTTTAATCTGATCGTGTCGGAGGTAATCTCCTGCCTCTAACACACCTTCTCGATCTGCATGAACTGTAGTGCGCCATCGGGTCTCCTTCCCTGTGGTCTCCCGGAGGATGATGCGCCTAAACCCATGGAGTTCTTGGACCTCGACTACTCTTTATCTTAACACGTGCGGTAGCAGCCGCGCAATACCCTCTCTGGCTGATAAAGGCCTGGTGATCAATCTGCGGTGGGTAGCGATACGATGGTGCGACCCTGAAGGTACCCGTGGGCGACCTTTTCGTCCCGCCGCCTTTGAGCCATCTACGGTTCAATGGTAAGTTAAATACAATGCGGTATCTCACAAGGCATAACCACGGCCAGAACCTTTATTCATACCTGCGAAAAAGTAAAAATTTCACATACCAGCGTCAATGCATTTATAGTAAATGCAATATAAATATCTCATATATTAAATCATCTGAAAATGTTTAAAATTTTTTTGTATTTTTGTATTTTTATTTTTTTTTAATCCTGTGAGCGATGTTAATGAGCGATTATCGGCTTGATGAAGCTTCGAAATAGTATTGAGTTAAATTAGGTCAAAACATCTTTGGGTGCACCGGTGCCTGACCTGGCGACTACGTCCGGCACACACAGATGCGCTGTAGACCGGGATGCGCTACGGCGATGCACTCGCCCGGGCACGTGGTAATGCGCGCTCGCATGTGCACCGCTCGGGCTCTTGTGTGTGCACCTTGGCTTCCTATGTGCCTGATACAGCGATCCTCTGTGTGCTGCTCAGAGCCTGTAATGCCACAATATAGCTGATCCTACTGTGTGCCTGCTCAACGTTCTATGTGCCACAATAAAGTCAGAACCTCTTTGTGCCTTTCGGCGCTTCTATATGCCGCAATACGGCTAGCCCTCTTTATTGCCTACTTAGCCTTCTATATGCCCTGTCTGGTAGATCTTGTGTGCTTGCTCATCCTTCTATATGCCATATCTGGTGAGCCTCTTGTGTGCACCTTTCGACCTTCCTATGTGCCATAATACAAGCCCAGCCCTCTGTGTGCACCTTTCGACCTTACATATGCCACCAATCTGTATCCTTTTGCAAGCCCTTAGTCCGCGATACAATGGTATGTTGTGACCCGATCTCGGCCCGACAACTTGACCTCCTCAGTCACAATATAATAGGTGTATTGCGACACACTTATCCCCTAGCCAAAATTGCACTCACATCACCAATGCAATTTGTGTTTGCAATCAGTTCAGTATTTCACCTCTGGCTTCAATACACTTCCCTGTGCAATAAATTTTCGGCCCGAACCAACCTTCCATCCTTATGTCACAATACAATTGTTGCCTTGAGATACGGTTCCTCCAATAACCGCCTTCCTATTACCAATACAATTTGTTGCTACGAGACTAAGAGTCTATCCTGATTTTTATTAAGGCGTCACTTGGAAATCAGTTCTACGCCATTTTTTTTTTCTTTCATTACTTTCCAGCTACTGGAAAATAACCACAATACATATACCTATTTTATCTCTCTCTCTCTCTCTCTCTCTCTCTCTATATATATATATATATATATATTAAATTTTCTTGAACACCGAGAATAAATTTATTTTATTTATTTTCTTTATTCGGTTTGTAAAACTCAGTTTTCAGCACATCATGTCTTTATTTACCTAAAGCACCCTAAACCAATCACAACACACGTCATACATCATTCATGTTGAATATTTTCACACAGCAATTTCATCCAATCACCGCAATCCTTTGAAACCATATGCGGTTATTCTGCTTTTTAATCGTAATTTCATTAATCTCATTACCTAAAAGCTTAACATCGAGCCACACCAAGTGGTGATGTTCTACCGTATTGCCTAAGCCCGAGGGCCTCGAAGCCACACAGTGTGTGCCACCTAAGCTCTGATACCAAGTTGTGACGCCCCAAAACCGGGGTGTACGTTGACAACCTGTCGTCAACCCGCGGAATACTCATGAATATCGGGTAACTCAACACTATTCATGAGAATCGGGTGGAGCCTCCCTTGTACGGGGAGCTCTACCCATGGTACCTAACCTGTCCCAATCAATATCATAAGAGATAACATGGTAGCAATATCTTAGGCCCCTTACTAAAATATGTCAACATACCAACTATATACTGTAGCGCTGTTTGGGAATTTTATTCCAGTTTTTCTGTCTGAAGTTGATGTGCAACTCTTTTACATACCAAAATATATAAAACTATATTAATTTCTAATACGTTTAAAGTAGCTACTCAAAGGCCTAACTTGGCCTTCTTTTTGTACTCATTTCAAGTGAGTGTCGTCTTCTCAAATATACCTAAAGAGAGAGATTTACGACGGGGTAATGGCCCGATGGTGATAATCTTACAAGGGTTGCCGCTAAGTGCACATGCAATGATTGCACAGAAAACACACATTCAAGTAAGATACCTACATGAATGTCAATGCATGAATGTCCTCATGCCCACATCCGAGTCATCATCGGCTCCCTCGCACCTCTGTGATAAATACGACCGTTATTTTGTTCCTGATGACCTTTTTCTAAAACAAGAAATTTTGTTTTCTTTTAAAGACTTTGTAACCCATTGGAAAAACCTCGATGCTCGTTTGATTGGTCAGTTCGTGTGTTGTTTGCATTTGTAGGCCCACGGATTTTTGGGTTTTTCCGCCGGGCCTTGTGCATTAACATTTTCACGAACTTACATGTTGAGTTAATGTCATAGTGAATAACGGCCCAGGTCTTTCTCCTGAGAGGATCTACCCCATCTTGCTATATGACACACGTATGTTATTTTTCATTCCTTTCAAAATCGTGTGGCTCATTTGGACGCTTTGTCGTGCAGAGTCCACTAATCAACACCATACGGTTTGACCCATGTAATTATTTTCCCTTCTGCCAGAGCACCAACGGTCTTTGATCAACACCATGCACTCACACCCATGTCATGCAATGTCTTCGTGCACGTGCAATACTATTATGCTAATTGCATATATATAATCATCCATGCACACGTACTCATGCATAACATCATGCTTCATATTTAACCAGTATACTGTACTAAAATGTCATACGACACATCAACATGTCATATTCCACCTTTGTATTATCTGACTCAAAAGCCATAACACACAAATTAGCGGCGAACTAACCTTCACAGTTGTCCAGTAATAAATACACGGGAACATGGATGAAATCTTGACTCGATGGGATTTCCATATAGTAAGAACACGAGTGGAATTAGGACTGAAAGTTATGGCGATTCACGTGGAATCACACATGACTAAGCAATCTTAGGACATACCTTGCCGACGGACGGCCATTTCCGGCTGGCCTAGACACCTACTACCCACAAAAGGGGTATGTCTGGAAAGCTAACTCAATAGGATTTCCATAGAGTCTAAGAACGTGCAAAACGGACTTCGGATGAGGAAGTTATGGTCATCGAGTTGTGATTCCACATGAGCATCAGCGCGTCACGAGGCAAGCGAGTACTCATCTTTTGTGTTTTCGAACAAAAATGAGCTCATATTATATTGAGGCCACTTATGTGTATATCTAGACTCAAGGAATTTCCCACAGAGTGCAGAGCAGACAAACGGACTTTGGACGAAGTTATGGTCGTTCGAAGTTCAGCCTGGCCAAGGCTCATTCCCACGGTGAGCACTGCGAAAAGAGCCCGGTCAAATGAGATAAGCTCAGCCTCATTTTTGACTCATCCCTGCGGGCTCATGCGGGAGGCTTCAGCTGCCCCCAAGGAGTCGGCTCTGTGCGGGGAGGAGCTCGTGCTTGGCTCTGTGCGGGAGGCTGGCCCCTACGGCTCATGCGGGAGGCTAGAGCCCACGGCTCATGCGGGAGGCTCGGCTCGACCCAGAAAGGTTGGAGTCGGCAAGATGAGCTCGTCCACAGCTCATCCTCTCATACCTTCTAAGTAAAAAGGACATAACTTGGGCTATAGAGGTCAATTTGAAATTTGAAGCCTAACATCAAGTTAGCGATGTGGCTACAATTATGAAGGACTCGATACGGAAATTCCTTTATTTCCTGCAAAATCGAGTTATAATCAATCCAGGTTAATGCATACTACAAATGTAGCGACTTCTCATGGGGTTCAAGCTGCCATACATTCCCGTGAGGGAAAAACAACCTACACAGCCCTTAGGGTGAAAGTAACCAAAGTAGGAGAAGACCTGCCTCTTGCTATTTTGTGGGCTCCTCGACTCAGGTCTCTTAGCAAAGCCCTTGTCGTGAGGATGAACTCTTCCTCTTGCTCCGCCTGAAACCGCCGGTTTGATCGTCGGGAAATTTAGAGAGAAGGTGGAGTCTCTCTCTCTAAAACTCTCTCTTTTTCTTCCTCTTTCTTCTCTGTCCTTTTCTTTTTTTTTCTCCTTCCCCCTTTCCGGGATCGGTTTTTTGTTCTATTTAGAGAGCATGTTCATCCTAAGTCTCTTGACACCTCACGTTCCACTTGTCTCCTAACCCACTTTTCTTCCCACTAAATTCCTCATGCAAAGCCTATCCAAGACACCTATCATCCACTAACATTTACCCTCATGCAAGACCACTTTCTCTAGACACGTAGCCTACCTACATGTATCCATGTGGTGTGGGACTTCATGCCACTTGTCATTTACTCATTTGTCCAATTGCCTCGAAATACGTGCAAATCAGGCTATCTCGAATTCAACGAGAATTTGACACTAGTAGCTAGATTTAGCAAGACGATTCCAGCGGTGATCCGTTTCATCATCAGATATCTAGAAAAATTCCGGTTTGACCGGGAAATTGCCATTTTACCCATTTGAAGAGAATTAGGAGAATTTTCGGGTTTGTGCCCATAAGAATTTAGTCCAGAAATTCCACATAACCCTAAAAATCACATGCGTATGTAACGTGTACTATGTCATGCATGTAAACTAGTAATTTAATTATCAAGCAGTGCTTGCATTACCTTAGTCCCTAAACAAGAAGATCGGTGGTCCTTTGTCGTGTCCTCACGCTCCCCACGTTGCCTCCTCCGGCTCCATGGTGTTTCCATAGTACTTTCCACTAGCCTCCTTTGATCCTTTGCGTCCCCAAGCGATCTCGGCTATCCATAATCCTTTGGTCCCTCCTCAAAGGTCTCATTTGTCTCAACCTCAATCTTTCCCCAATCCACTACATGAGCTAGATCAGGAGTGTACTTCCGGAGCATGGAGACGTGGAATACCTCATGAACAGCTGAAATGCTGGGCGGTAAGGCTAACATGTACGCTACAGTTCCCACCCTCTCGAGTATCTCGAAGGGCCCGATAAACAGCAGCGATAACTTCGCTTGCTCGAATTTGACCACTCCTCTCTTAGGCATCACCTTGAAGACGTGATCTGACCTCGGAAACTCTAGGGTCGGCGTCGTTTATCTGCGTAAGCTCTTAAGCTCTGTTTGTGAGAAGAAGTTGCCGTATCAAACTCACCTTCTCGGAGGTGTCTCTAATCAGATCTGGACCAGTAATGGAGCTCTCTCCCACCTCGGTCCAACAAATTGATGATCTGTGGCCTCCGTCTGAAGCCTCGTGGGGGTGTGCCAATACGTATACTAAACGATAAGCTGTTGTTTGTGGCGAATTCTACTAAGAACAAGTGCTCTTCCGTACTACCCTTATGATCAGAGGCAGCATGCTCCTTGTGTCCTCTAACACTGTATGGTCCTCTCAGGCCGACCGTAAATGCATTGGGTGGGGAGGTTGTACTCATGACAATGGAGTGTCTAATGTATATACGGAAACTCTTCCAAAAGTGCGGTAAACCTCGGGTCTATGTCCGACACTATGGATCTTGGCCTCCATGTAGCCGGTGATTTCTCTTATGTCTGGCCGTCGAATTCTTCCGGTGTGAAGGTCATTAAGCACGACTAGAAAATGTCTTGACTTAGTGGCCGTCTACTTATCACCCATACCAAATCATGTCTCGCGGTGTCGTTAGCAGTTGGGTCACAAAGTCCATCGTGACATGCTCCCACTTCCACTCGGCTACCTCGATGGCGAGTAGCCTGTTGGCCTTGATGCTCGGCCCTAATCTGACATGAGACATGGTCTAGCAAGTCCCTACGTGTCTCTTCGTCCCGGCTCGATGGTATTGGCGCCCAAGATCTGGTACATCTTAGTACCACCTAGATGCCTGAAGCAAATCGAGAAGCGATGGAACTCCCGAGGATCTCCTCTCTCGGATCTGTGGCGGGCAACCACTGCCGATCCTCTATCACAGAGACTACCATCTGCGTGAATGGTCGACCCTCGTCACATGTGCACAGGCCTTTAGGTCCACGTGGACACTATCTCCTCGTCTCGTCGCCAGGATCGATCACTCTACTCAATAGAGACGGTGTAGCTACTAAATTTCCCAATGTGCCTTGGAGTACGCTCGTCATCTTCAGTCAGTTGCCCCACGATCTCCCGTCCCCTTGCTCGCAGGAAGCTATGCTATCAATCTCCCTGTAATTTTTATTTGAGTGCATCGACCACCATATTTGCCTTCTGGGATGGTAATGCAGTGAAATCATAATCCTCTAGGAACTAATACCAGCGTTGCCTCATATTGAGGTCTCGCGTGAAGATGTACTTTGAACTACGTGGCACGAAATCTTCCAGGCGAAGACTATGGTACGCTAACTCCATCGTGTGTGGGAATGATGCTCATGATTCTTCAATTAGCGGGAGCCATGAACTCTGCTGCCTCTGATTTGGATAAAAATACATCGATCCGGCCCACCGAACATCCTGTTTAACATGTACCCTGTCCACAATAAAGGGACTACTCCAGAATCCAGGAAGCGATGAAGTAGTCTCCTCTTGACTCTTAGAATGCCTCCTCTCATCGGTCATCCCAATCAAATTTGACCTCTTTCCAGGTCAATCTAGTCATAGGTGCCGCTAATCTGGAGAAGTTCTCAATGAATCTCTTGTAGTACCCAGCCATTCCCAAGAAACTGCGTATATCGAAGACTGACTTCGGCCTCTCCCAACTCATCACGGCCTTAACCTTATCAGGGTCAACTGACATGCCTGATGATGACACCACTTGTCCCAAAAACCTCACCTGTCTTGAAACTCGCTTGCGAACTTGGCGTACAGGCGTGGTCTCTCGACAACTTCAAACAATCCTCAAGTGATACCCCTAATGCTCCCGCTCTGACGGGGGAGTAGATCAAAATGTCATCCACGAATACTACGACAAACTAATCTAGATAGGGTTGGAATACCCTATGCATGAGGTCCATGAATGCTGCTAGAACATTTGTCAATCCAAAGGTCATCACTGTAAACTCAAAGTGCCCGTAACACGTCCTAAACGCTGTCTTGGGGATATCTGTCTCCCTAACCCTCAGTTGATGGTAACCAGTGCGAAGGTCTATCTTAGGTAGATTAGCCCCCTCAACCCGGTCGAACAAGTCATCAGTCTCGACGGTAGGTGCTCGATTCTTGATCGTAACCCTATTTAACTGTCGGTAATCAATGCACAGTCGAAGGGTCTTGTCTTTCTTCTTCGCAAATAGAACCGGAGCACCCCATGGTGAAGTTCTCGGTCTAATAAACCCTTTGTCCAGCAACTCCTGTATCTGGACCTTGAGTTCCTGCAACTCAACTGGTGCCATTCTATGCGGAGTCATAGAGATGGGCGACGTGCCAGGGTGTAGCTCAATACAGAAGTCTACATCCCTTTGCGGTAGCTCATCTAGAAAAAACGTTCTCATACTTTCATGAGCTACTCGAGGTAGATCAATTCCGGTCGCCTCGTCCATAAAAATAAGGCTTGCTATGACACATAGCCCCATCCTTGACACTTGGATTTCGTACCTTTATGTAAAATGTTATGCTTATCCACGAGTACAACACGATGCGAATCCTATGTGTGATAATCCTCTACGCTCCTTATTCGATGACAACTGCATGGTATCGACCAATCCATCGAGGATGACGTCGAACTCTGACATGTCATGACCCTCAGGTCCAATGTGAGTAGAATCCTGAAGATCTCTAACTCACAACCACGACATATCATCCCTATCCTTGCCCTAATCCCTAGGGGAGAACTCACATACAAAGGCTTTCTTCCAGAGGCCTCCAACCTCCCCAGCCATTTCTATTACAGCGATGCGTGATGAATGAATGCGTGCACCCCAAATTAAATAATACCCTTGCCCATAGGCGAGATATGAGAAACATACCTGTATGGCGAGCGATCTCTGCTCGGTCGGTGGTGTGATAAATAAACACGTCCACTGAACCCGATGTCCCGGCTATGGGCCACATCCTCTGCCTCGACCCATGCCCTGACCCCTCTGGCCAGTCTATGAGGCAAGAGGTGCTCGTGCAACACCTGCAGGATTGATCTTTGGTTTCCTGGGCACCCATCTTGGGGGTGGAGGAACAAGCGGTGTCGTTCTTTGCCCTGCTAATGGCCAGGGCTGGCATCGGCGAAGCGAGATCCATGCTACTACGGGTAATCCGTTTCTGTATACGGTGATGGCAATAGAAACATGTCATCGGTCTGGCTGGCCTCTGTGCAGAACACTGGCTTTGTCCTTGGCCCGATGGCGCGGCTATGAAACCCTCATGGCTGGAAGCCATACGACATTTCCCGAACTAGAGAAAGAAAGTGAAGCTCTCCTTCCTCTTCTTTGCTAGCACCATCTTGGATGCTCAGTACATTTCTCGTCGCTCAATGTTCAAGATTGTATTGACCATCGAGTCCACGTCTTGTAGGTTATGTCCTGCAATCTTGCCTCGGATGGTTAGCCGGCCCATCCTCGAACCTCTGACTTTGGCGTGTCATTGGCCATAATCATCCCCGACGTGCCAACTCACGTGAATGCGGCTATGTACTCGAGTGCAGGTCATGAGTCCTTTTCTCAGCTCAAGGAACTCTCTGAGACCTTCTCATGTCTGGAGCCAGAAAATGTTCCCATGAATAACCTGCGAAAATCGTCCCGTATCATAGTCTCGAGTTCACGGAAGTGGTGACCTCTCCTGAATCACGGGACTCACCTCAGTGGAATGGCTAGCATAATCAGAATGTCTCGGAGAATTTGATCTCCATGACCCGGAGAATCCTCTCAATCTGACGGAACCAATGGTCGGCTACCATTGGGTCCCACCATCTCGGTTTGTCGGAGGATGATGTGCCTTGAACCTCTTGGAGGTTCTTTTGGCACTTCCTTGACCTCTGGCGCATCGGCACGTGCGTCTTCTCATAGCGCCATATCCTCTATGAAGGCAGCCGATCCAAGACCGGGGGTTTTGGGCTAAGACCTCGTGGCGACCTCTACGCTCCTAGATCCTTGACTAAGCCATCTACATGCCAAATGGCAAAAGAGTTATGAAATTTCCATGTTCATTATGTTTTTCGAACCCCTAGTGTTCCTTGTTTTCCACATACATCAACCACGTATATAATTCAATAAAATTTGTAACACCCAATCACGCACATACAATCAAAGTATACACACCAAAACACACAATGCATGTAATGATCTAATCCTGTCCCGTGGACTATTAGACAACCTCCTACCTAAACCTTGATACCCAACTATGATCTGAACATCCAATTTCCGAGCACTAAGTAACCATAACTCAAGCTCAACACCAGGCTATACCAAGTTATGAAGTTCCTACTCATCAACAAATGTTTTAGACCCATGCCCCACCGGGCCCTAAATTTCATTATACCTAGGCTCGATACCAAAGCTTGTGGCGCCCAGGTACAGGGGTCATTTTTTTTCTCATACAAGAGTTTGATGTACAACTCTTTTACATACCAAAATATATAAAACTATATTGTTCTATTACATTTACAAAATGCTTCTCGACCACAACCTTGCAGGCCTTCTTCGTACTCCACGACCTCGATGGAGCGTAAAATTAACTGCAGAGTATTACCTAAAAGGGGGTCCCACGGCGGGGTGACAAATTGATGGTGATAATCTCCTACAAGTTACTCCCCACCTAAGTGCACATGCAATGGTACACAAAAAACACACATTCAAGTAAGATACCTACATGGTCATCAAATGCATGAATGTCCTCATTGCCCATTATCACAAGTCACTCTCCGACTCCCTCACACCTACTTGGGCAAGTGTGAAATACAAGCCGTCATTTGTTCATATTGACCTTTTCTAAAATAAGAAATTTTTTTTGTTTTCTTTTAAAAATTTGTAACCCATTGGAAAAATCTCCAATGCTCATTTGATTTGATCAAATTGCGTGTGTTTATGCATTTGTGGGCCCGCAGTTTTTGGGTTTTTCACTACGGACACCGTCTTGTCGGTTCCAACATTTTCAAACTTACATCGTCGGGATTCATGTCCTAGCGAAGTGAATAACATTTGGGTCTTTCTCCTGAGGATCTACCCCATCTTGTTATACTTGACACACGTATATTTTATTTTCATTCCTTTGAAACCGTGTGACTCATTTAGACTTTGTCCATTGCGAGTCACCAATCAACACCATACCGCAGTTTTGACCCATAGCGTATTGCCCATGACACCATAGAACACCTAACCGGTCTTGATCCGCACCATACTCAAACCCATGTCATGCGATGGTGTTCGGTACGCGTGCGGCGCACTATTATGCTAATTGCATATATATAATCATCCATGCTGCGTACTCATGCATATTTATCCATTCTTCATATTTAAGCTTAACATACTGTTAAAATGTCATCGGCACATATCAACATGTCATATTCCACCTTGCATGTTATCCAACTCCAAGCCATAACACAAATTCTTGGACAACGCACTAACCTGTATGATTGGCGACTCCTCCATAAGAGGCATGGCTGCAATATTGACTGATAGGTTGGGTCGAGAACATCTGAATCGGAATTCGGACCCAATAAAGTTATGACCTTAGAAGTTGGAGGTCACATGACTAACGATCTTGCAGGACTGACCTACCTTGCGATCGGACGGCCATTTCCAGTGACTCGGACACCTTGCCCTAAAAGGGGTTTGGTTGGGGTGACTCAATGGGTTCCATGGAGTCGAAGCTGTAAAAGCGAACCCGGATGGGAAGTTATGGTCGTCAAGTTGGCCGCTTCACATTTATGGCGTGGCGGCGTGCGGAGGCAGAAGTAGTACCTGCATAACACCGTCTATTTCGGGAACCAAATATGAGCTCATATTATATTGTCCGTATGTGGTTGGATTTTAAACTCGAATGGTTTTCGTAAGTCCCAGAACTCATAAGCGAGCTTGAGACGAGGAAGTTATGGTCATCGAAGTTAGCGGCCCGAGCTCATTCCACTGGCGGCGCGACCGGAAAGGCAATCAAAGTCGGCTCCGGCCTCATGCGGCTCATCCACTGCGGGCTCGTAGGGAGGCTCGGCTACGCCCAAGAGGTCAGCTCATGCGGGGGAGAGATCGGCCACGGCTCATGCGGGAGAGCTCGGCTTCAGTTCATGTAGGAGAGATCAGCACAGCTCATGCAGGAGAGCTCAGCCTGGCTCATGGGGGGAGGCTCGGCTCGACCCGAAGAGGTCGGTTATTGCGATGAGCTACGTCCACGGCTCATCCTCTCGAGACCCTTATGAGAAAAAAGTCCATAACTTGAAATTGTAGAGGGTCACGATTGAGAATTTCAAAGCCTATCATCAAGTTCATGATGTGGATACAATTTACGGAAGGACTCTGCAAAGGCCCGCTATTTCCCTGCAAGGAGTTATAAGTTACGTTGTGCTACCCCGATGTGGCGACTTCTTATGGTTTAAATACAACGGACATTTATAGGGGAAAAACAACCACCACACAACCCTTAGGGTATAAAGTAACCAAAGTAGGAAGATCTGCCTCTTGGAGTTTGTCGAAACTCCTCGACTAAGTCTCTATGAAGCCCTTATCGTGAGGATGAACTCTTTCTCTTGCTCACTTTGGCTTAGCCGTATGATTGGCCGGGAAATTTAGAGAAGGTGGAGTCTCTCTCTCTAAAACCTCTCTCTTTTTTTCTTCCTCTTTCTTCTCACGTCCTTTTTCTTTTCTTTTTTTCTCCTTCCCCACTCCCGTGGGATCGGTTTTGGGTCTATTTAGAGCATGTTCATCTAGAGTCTCTTGACATACTTTCCTTTGTCTCCTAACCCACTTTTCTTCCTAAATTCCTCATGCAAAAGCCTATCCAAGACACCTAGCATCCACTAACATTTACCTTCATGCAAGACCACTTTCTCTAGACACGTAGCCTACCTGCATGTATCAATGTGGTGTGGGACTTCATGCCACTTGTCATTTACTCATTTGTCCAATTGCCTCGAAATATGTGCAAATCCCGTACATCTTAGGTGCGGAATTTGACATATTGTAATGATTTGTGAGACAATTCCAACGGTGAAGTCCGTTTCATCATCCGAGATCTAGGAAAATTTCGGATTTTGACTAAAATTACCATTTTATCCGTTTTCAGGAAATTAGTATTTTCTTGGGTTTTACAATACTATAGTTTCAAGAGTTAAAAATTTACTATTTCACAACATATATTAAAATCTACAATTCTAATACATGTATACATCATAAAACCAAAGCCACAACCCGGCTTTCTTCTGTATTGGCCTCTAAGATGAGTTGTCTCCTCGTGCACTCCTTGTACCTGAAATAATATAATTCCATCGACAGGGTGTGTGACACCCTAGAAAATTCCAATTTTATGAAAAATGGCAAAATTGTAATTTGGTAAAAAATCAAAAATTTTCAGATCTCGGATGAAGAAGCAAGTTTCCTTTGTTGGAATCGTCTCGCGAAATCTAGCTCTACTCCCAGTGCGAGACGGTCGGGGGTACCGTTTTGAAGCGGCGTCGTGCGGGACACTTGGCTCATTTTTTAGTGGCACACAGGGTGCCATGTGTCAAGATCCAATTCAGTTAAGTTGAGCTCAAGGTGGGACCCACGTTGACACATGGTATGATGCCATTGGATAGAATAGTCAAACTAATGGGAAGAAGGGCATAATTGTAATTTTGGAAAGTTAATGAGACAAGACATGAATAGTTGTCTTTCCAAAATGAAAAAGGCAAAAGAAAACGTGCAGAGGGAGACGGTTTTACAGAAGCTTAAGTTTTGATATTTCTAGTGAGAGAGTAAGCCACTTCTCTCCCGAGTTTAGGCGTCAGAAGCAGGTAGTTCCTTGAGCCAAAAGGAAAATTGTTTCTACGGAGAGGACAACGCATGGACTCCGGTTTTAAGGAGTTTCGACAAACTCCGTGGGGTAGGGGTTTCATCCTACTTGTTTTTATTCTTGATTTAAATTGTTTTGTGATGTATGTTGGTTTGAGGTCATGGTGACGTTTGGTGATTCCAAATCTTGGAACCGAAGTGTGAAAATTTTTGGGACACATTTAGACTGTCCGTGACAGTGTAGGGACTGCTTTGGGAGATGTTTTCATAATTTATGCAATAAATTATGTGTTAGTAAATGAATGAAGCGGGAATGGCCATGAAAATGTTCAAAAAATTAGGTGAATGTTTGATGGTAAGTTTGCCCATGGACAACCCACTTGCTCTGTTTAAGGCTTTATTAAAAAATAGTCCAGGTTTGGGAGTAGTGGACCAAAAAACGTCCGTATATTCTTGCTTGAAATTGTTTGAATAGAATGGCTTGTGTTGTGTGGGGTTAATACATGATTCTAATGTGTTAACATAATGACATAATTATATAAAATATAATTGTGTGTGTAGGCCACTGGAGATGATATTGCGAATTGCTCAAGTGAGCTACATTGGGGAGTTGGTTGATCAAAGAAATTAACAGGTTAATGTTTGACGTGTTAACATGATGTCACAATTATATGGAATATAATTGTGTGTGTATCCATTGGAGATGAGAATGTAAATTGCTCAAGTAAGCTAAATTGGGTGATGATTGATGTGTTGAATTACATGTGTGTAATTGTAATTGATTGAGAATATGCATATTGACATATTGTATAAATGGTTTTGAAAATGACATAATGCATTTTCATATGCACTAGGTAACCTAGAAGTTAGGTGTGAGTGCATGACATGATTTTTGTAAAAATGGACATGGTTGCGAAAGGAATTTCACATGATGATATTCCGGAGAATTGGGTTGGGAGATGGGCCAACAGATCATTTCGGATGAGGACCATGACTGTTTCAGGCTCACCCAGCCAATTCGCCTCAGTGGTCCAATATTTTGCGAGATTTGGTAGTATATTTTCAAGAACAAGCAGAGTTTTGTTTTTGAAAATGATATTTTAATCGTGGGCAGCGAGTGTGAAGTCGTGAGGATTTCGAGGACATGAATAGGCATTTAGACTGATCAGTATAGGATCACGTATTTACTTGAGTGTGTGTTTAAATTAGACATTGCATATGCATAGGTGAAGTAACCCATTTAGGGTGATTCCACTCTTGGGCGATAGCTCACCACATCGAGGGAACATTTTTAATTACGAGCTCGAGAAGACGGCTCTTCTTAGAGACCGATTTTGAAGAAAGTCGGGTTATAGCTTTGATTTTTTGGATAATATGTATTATAATTGTAGATTTTAATATGTATTTGTATTAAGAGTAATGAAATAACTCTTGAACTATTGGAATATAGTTGGGTATATGTTTTGATGAGCATTGGTATATGGTCCCAAGTAGCCATTTGTACTCAGGTATGCGTCTCGTGATACGAGGCGGTATAGATTTCCATGAGGTTGTGGTGAATCAACGGACACCTGGTTTTGGGGCGTCGCGGGGTGAGCCCTAATGCTCGATGGTGGGAATCACCACCCCAAATGGGTTACTCTCGCACAAGTGCGCGTATCTGATGCTCCCACGATAAACACGATTCAAGTAAATGCATGATCCTGCTTGAATATGCATATATCAACTCAGCCGTCTCTCGAGTCCTCACCGACTCCCTCACACCTGCCTAAGTCATGGATGAGAAAAACATTATTTTCAAAACAAATCTTGTTGTTTTCGAAATACACTCTGCGTGATAATAGGTAAAAATATGGACTACCCTCAGGCGAATGTGTTGGAGAGCTTCGAAAGCAGTCATAGTCCTCATCAGAAATGTCATTGGGTTGTCTCCCGTGCTCATTCTCAGAAAATCATCATGTAAATTCCTTTCGCCAGCCATTTTAAATTTTAAATAAAATCGTAACAAATGCCATGACCATGCCTAGTTTCACAAATTTGCGGTCTTATATGAAATGCGATATGTCGTTTCATATGATTTATATCCTACGTACAAATATATCATCATGCATATATTTACATAATTTAAATCACACAAATATGTTATATAATTTCACAATCCATTACACCAAAAATTAGCTAACGTGGGCTAATTAATAAACACGAGCAATTCGATTTGAATTACTCAGCCGAACACATTTTTTCACAAAATTTATTTCGTGAATAGTATTCATGTGAACAGTAAAACCTTCGTTTTACTGTTCACGGCCAACCACCAAACATCGGTTCCGCTTCGTGAACCCGAATTCATAGCCATTTTCGGCCTCATACACATCACAATACAATTTGTTTCACAAATTAAAACACAAACACTTAAGCTGACCCATAAAGCGAATTCTGAATTTGCCTGATAGGTCTTATAAATTTCTCACACTCCGGTTCCAAAATTTGGGACCGATCAAACGACTGCTCAAGGCCTCAACCCAACCGAAACATCAACAAAGCTCTTAAATCAAGAGTAAAACAAGTAGGATGAGCCTGCGCCATGGAGTTTGTCGAAGCTCGCCATGAAAGCGCAGTTTGTAAGCGTGAAACAGCCATGCTGTCGCAGAAGAATTCCCGGTCGGATCGTAGTGATTATAGAAGAAGGTGTCTCTAATAACTTATCTCTCTCTGCGTCTATTTTTTCCTCTCATCACGTTTTTCCTTTTGACCTTTAAGGAAGAAAATGGCTGATAGGTAATTGTCTTATTATCGTTCTTATTAAACAATCACGTAAATTCTTGGATTCCAGAAGCGTTTAGTATATAGTCTTGATTTGGCTCGTTTTTCTCTTTAAATGCAGCCTTAAAGTAACGTGAGTACATGTTACCTCAGTGACACCGTCGTCGCATGTCGTTCACGACCTCGATATGTGATGCTCGAAGCGATACAAATTTGGTATGCCGAGAGTCGATGAAATTCGGCCAGTATTGCAGTTTTGCGAGGCGATTGAAGCGGTGGATCCGTTTCATCATCCGAGATCTAAAAAAATTTCGGGTTTTGATCGAAATTACGATTTTGTCTTTTTTCCATAAATTGGAATTTTTTCGAGTCTTACACTTAACACTAATAATATATATATAATTTTTTTTACAACTAAACACTTTTAATTATATTTTAAAAAATTATCCCTCACAAACTCACAACCTCCTTTTTATTATTTATTTAAACATCTTTAGCTAACAGATGATGAGCAAATATATATGATATTGAATCATAGAGAAGTACTATTATTTGTGATGATGATATGCTAGTTATAAACTTAGGGGGCCCTTAGCTGTTGGAAGAGTGGTACAAAAAATGAAGTGAGATTGGTTGTCTTCTTTTGATAAATTTGTATGGGGTCGATTTTATCTCGGTGAAAGAGTCATACAGAAAGAAAGCGAAAGTGGTTGTCTTTTCCTAAAAAATTTGTATGTATTAAATTTTTTTCAAAACGAGAGGCTGGGAGCAGTTGTGGCTCTATGTTAGATGTCTTTTGGGGGTGATGATGGAATCCTACGTTTAGGTGTTTCTTCCTTTCCGTACGTGCTTGGTTTAGTAATAGTGAGTTTTTTTCTTTTACTTTTTTAAAGGTCATGTCGTGAAACATGAAGGATTAAAATAAAAAAATTATAAATGATGGCATATTGTCCTTTCTACAATTCTTCCAATAAAAATTATTAAAATGATGGATGTTGCACGATGACTTACTTCGCTTCTTTACATATTTCTTTTAACATGTATTCAGCTAAAGAAGTCTCACTAATAAATAGACGCCCTTCTCCATTCTACAAAATTTAGAAGCATTTTAGTATCATTTTTCTATTTTATTTTCTTAAAATATACTTATAAATTTTAGGATAGAAAACATATTTGAATATATAAAAAGTAACATTATGTTTGATTTAGACAATAATAAAAAATTTTTAAAAAATTTAATTTATTATATTTAATTATGTTATGAAAAATTAAATAAAATTAATATTAGTTAAAAAACATGCATTTTTAAATTATTTAATTTTCATATTAATGAGTTAAGATAAAGAAAATAAATTTAAAGTAATAAATATTTTTTTTAACTCTAATTCTTATTTCTATTTTCCTTATCTATTTTTGTGTATTTCACTATTTTTCGTTACTTTTTATAGCTAATATAGCATTAATATTTTAAAATTTATTTTTAAAATAACAATTTTGTTTCAAAAATTAAAGTAGTAAAAAATAAATATTATCAAACCAAAATATGAAACTAATGAATACCTAAGATGCAACATGAATAATAGAGATCAATATGACTAAATGTGCTTGACCTTTAATTCTGGGAGTCAGTTGTGACCACGTCAGCCGTGTAATTATGTCTTAGGTAGGTCTTGCACTTAATCTTGGTGCCAGAGATCGGTACCAACTACCCATGGACACCGAGTTACTCGGCACCACTTCCATACATATGAGAGCACAGAGAAAATTAGTAATTTTAAGCTGAAAAATGACAAAACAAAAATTGTCATAATAGTTTAGGAAGCAATAGAAAATTACTGCAGATGCCGGATGGCCAAGCGATTTATGTCGTTAAATTCATGAATTTCCTTTTTCTAAGATACCAGGCTGGATCGTAGGTTTTTGTCGAGCAAGAGCAGAACATCCACGCATCGAGTGTAAGACTAGAGAAATTCGATTTACGGAATAAAGTGAAATGTCGTGGTACCCCGATTGCATTTTATATTTCGGTTAAAAATTCGAATTAATTATCTAGATCTCGGATGACAAACGAGATTGCCAGTTGGAATCGATGTGAAATCTAGCTAACTGCGTAAACTTTCGTAAAATTCAGACGATTAGGAGTTATTATTTTGAGGCATCGCGTTTCGGATCTTAGTAAAATGATTTAGTGTGTGAAAGTCACATATAACATGTCTTTCATGTCTGTAAGTGGTATGGTAAGTAACTGAAATGGATGGCAGAAATTAGTCACCCAGGAATATCAAATCACGAAATGAAGGAATAATGGTCGTTTAGGGGTGTTTGAAGTCATTACAAGGTAACGTGTAGTGACTTGTCTTCTCGGCTTAAACAAAGAGAAAACGTGAGAGGCATTTGGGGGAGATGGAGTGGCTTTCTTTTGAGGGTTTTAGAGAGAGAGACGACCTGCAGAAATCTAAGCGATCAACCGTTGGCGGTCTTGGGACAAGTAGAGAAGAAGCGCTCTACGCGGAGAGGGCTTAGCGTGATGCCGGGATTGTGGATTTTGACAAACTCGAGGTAGGGGTTTCTCCTCTTGGATTTTATTATTCTTTAAGTGTTTTGTCGATGTTTGAGGTTGGATGAGGCCGTGAGGGGTATCGTCGGTCCCAAACCCAGGACCGAATTGATATAGATTTTGAAACAAAATTTGGAGCAGCCGTGTGTGGGTACGGGCTGTTTGGTTGCAGCTTATGTTATTTTGTGCATTAAATGTTTGCTTGGTGTGCATTGGGCCGGGAATGGCCGTGGATTGCGAGTTCACTAAGTGAACCGTTGAGTTATGATTTTTCCGGAATAGTAACCGAGGGTTTCACTATTCCCGAAACAGTGTTTTCAATATATATTTTTATGAAAATATGTGTTTGGTCGAGTGATTTAAATTAAATTGCTCGTGTTTGATCATTAGCCCAAGTGAGCTAATTTTGATGTGATGAACTGTATAATTACATAACATGATTGTGTGATTGGAATTATGCGAGTATATTCATGTTTATATATTTGCATGTGATTAGACTGTATTGGAATTGGCATACATGCATTCCATATGCACCGGAACATCCTAGGACTATAGAAGTTAGTGCATGAGACGAGTCTATAGTAAATGGTTCGGAGGGTTGTCTAAAAATATTAAGTGATCGGAGGGTAGTCCAAACTTAAAATATCAATCGTCGGAGACGGCCCAATTGATATATATCGGAGGGTAGTCCACATATAAAAATATCAATCGTCGGAGACGGCCTAATTAATATATCTCGGAGGGTAATCCACTAAATATAATATCGGAGGCCAGTCCGCTCGGATCGGAGGAGTAGACCACAACTATAAACAAATAATTTCGTTTAGAATTAATATTCTCATACAAGGCTTAGGCGGGTGTGAGAGAGTCGAGTGAAGACTTCGGGATGAGTTGGTCATGTAGACATTCAAGTAGGATCATGCATTTTGCTTGGATGTGTGTTTACTTTAGACATTGCCGCGCACTTAGGTGGTGAGTAGCCCACTTAGGCGATTCTCCTACCAAGCACTAGCTCACCCGTCGTGGGACCTTTTACAGTGCGGGGCGTGCGAGGGACGGCTCGATCTGAAATTTGGATTAGAAGCTAGGGTGTGGCTTTGATGATGTTTACATGTATTAGAATTCAGTATTTTAATATATGTTGTATAAGAGTGAAAAATATTTGAACTCTTGTAACTATTGGATATAGTTGGATTTATAGTTTGGATATATTATGATGAGTATTGTATTATGGGCCCAAGAGACCGTTTTACTCATGTGTGGGATTATATTGGATTGTTTGGGACGGTATGTCTGGTACGTATTTGAGTAGAGCTCATTCAAGGAGACTACGCGGTCCTACAGTGGCGTCGGGTAACCCGACATCCACTTGCATATTCCAGCGAGTTGATGGGTAGTCAGCGGACCCCGGGTTCCCCAGGGCGTGCGGCAGTATCGAGCTTAGGTATACGAATACTTAGGGAGCTCGGGTTGGGTATCCATCACCACTAGGTGGTTCGATGTTGAGTTTAGGTATGAGATTACCTTGGAAAATCACGGGACAAAACTAGGACACTACGTGCACGTGTGTTGATGTGTTTTGTGTGATTTGGTGAATTATTGTGTGAATGGTATGCTTACCATGTTGTGTGATGTGATCGGTTATGTGTGCTTGGTGATTAGCAAATGAATGTGTTAATATTTTAAAATCATTTGGGTGGTGATGTAAAGCCCGGAAATGAAAAATGAAGAAAAAATAAATTTTTAATAAATTTATTGGATGAGAATTGAAGAAAATGGAAGAAAATAAATTTTTATAAATTTATTTGAGTGGAGAAAATTTTTCAGTGAAAAACTGGAAAAAGAAAATAAATTTTATGAATTTATTTGGTTTAGAGGTGAAGAAAAATAATTTTCTAAGGTACATATGGTGTAAAGCGAAGAAAAATGAAGAAAATAAATTTTTGTAAATTTATTTGAGTGTTAAATAGAATGAAAAATGATTTTAGTGATTTTAATGATTTTCCAAGCTGCTTTAAAAATAATTGAAATAATTGGAAAAAAAAAATTAGTTCGAGAAAATTTGAAGTGGAGCTCTTTGCCCAAAGTATATTAAGTTGTGTGGATAATGAAAAAAATTGTATTGCAATACAATTTTAGTATTGCAGAGAAGAAGGCTTGGTGGTTAGCTTAAGAGGCCTTGTATTACATGATGGAAGCAGTGAAATTGGAAAGTGTGTCGCAATACACACTTTTTGAGTTGTATTGTGACGAGAGAGGTAAGGTTGGTAGGGGTGGCAAGGCCGGGGTTTCATCGTGGCATAGGGGCAGCCGGCGAAGTGTCTTGCGACAAGCGCTGAAGCGAGCTAGAAGCGCGGCCGCGTAGCGACGAGCGGGTCGGTTGGGGAGCGAGGCGGCGTGAGGCGGGCGTTGGGCGCGTGCTAGGCGAGCGGGGCGCAAGCAGGCAAAGCGCGTGAGAGGCGGCAGCAGTATGGCGTCTCATGGCCCAGGAAGCGGCCTGGCGATGGCATATGAGGAAGCGCGGTAGGGGCGCGGCTGCGAGGGCGCGACCATGCGTGACAGGCGTGGCTGGCCCAGTTGGGTGTCTTTGGCCCAGGTGGTGAGTGAAATCGGTGCACTTTATACTTTTTGGCTGGTCCGACTGATTTTGGACTCGGTTTGACTGGTATTTTCTGAGTCACTAAATAGACCTTCATTCATTGTAAAATAAATTTTCGAAAATTTTTTTTTATTAAATTAAATAAAATCAAATAAAATTAGACAAATTTTTCGAAAAATAAAATTTTCAAAAATGAAAATTTCCAAAATAAAATTTTGTTGAAAACAATATTTTAAATGAAAACAATTGATTGCCTTGCAATACCTGAAAGTGCAAGGACAATGCATATACACTGGTTTATGTGTATGAAGAGTGTCTCGCGAGGTGGTGTTGCCTTAGAATCATGTTGGGATTAACTACCATTTGAAATTGTGATTGCGCGGTAGTTGCGTAGAAAATTATATGCATGGTGTAATGCGTATAGGAAAAAGGGTGAATGCTAAGGTTATGAACTATGACCTTATGGAGTTGGACTCTTGAAATGACAGAACTAGAACCTTCTTGAAATAAATAAATTGGTGTTTGATTTAGCGCCACTTAGAAAATGAGCGGTAGGTTCATGGTTGTCAGAATCTGTGTGTCGGCATTTGCATTGCCTAGTTAGAATGAAGTGAAAAATTAAATTATTCTTGTTGCCATATTAATTATTGTAAATGCTGATCGGGACGAGGGACGAAGGCGTCCGAAGTCTTGATCTGAGGCACGATCGGTGTTTGATCGACAAACTTTATTTGAGAAATTTGTAGGTAATGCATTAATGCTATATACAGGCTGGTATAGCGGTGGGACGGGAAGATCCTAGTAACCTTGAGGTTTGGGCGCATCATCCTCAGAGCATTCTGGAGGAGGAGACCCGGATGATGACCGGACCATTGGATTTATCTGGTCGAGAAGGTGTTAGAGGCCATGGAGATTACCTTTGACACGACCAGGATTAGACTAGCTGCGTTCTAGCTAGAGAATGAGGCCCAAATATGATGGAAATAGGCAAGGACCTCTTGAGACCTTAGAGGAGCCTTTGTATGTGAGTTCTCCCTAGGGATTAGGGCGAGAATATGGATGTGTCTTCGGGGTTGAGTTGGAGATCTCGGGGACTCTGCTACGGTGGACTGAGGATCATGGACATGTCGTTCGTGTCATCTGGGGATGGATTGGTGACGACTTACGAGGTCATTATCGATTGTGAGGGTAGGAGGATTATCGCCATACGCAGGACGGTACTCGTGTTATATTTCAGGGGGGCAAGCATGACATTTTTCCCTAGACAGTATACGAGTCCAAGTGTCAGGGACAGTTAACGGGTTGGCTCGCGAGCCTTACCCTAGAGGACAAGGAGAGATCAGACTTGGATCTACCTCGAGTGGTTTACGAATATGTGGATGTTTTTCCAGATGAGCCTTTGGACTACCTCCACATGGGGTGTGAACCCGGTGTCGGAGTTACACCACAGTAATTCACCCCATCTCTATGACTCATGGGATGGCCTTAGGTTGAGGTGCGGGCTGGAGTCAGCCTCACGGGGCTCTTTTGGACGAGGGGTTCATTAGAGCCAAGAGCAACTGCCATGGGGCGCTCTGGTTACATTTGTGAAGAAGAAGGAGCAAGACCCTTGACTATGCATTGACTATCGACGGTTGAGCGAGTTACGATTAAGAATGGGGTACCCATTAGAGGGATTGATGATTTGTTTGATTATTGAGAGGAGCGCGAGATCTACTAAGATAGACCTTACGCGCTTGGTTACCGTCGGCGAGGGTTGGGAGGCAGGATATCCACTAAGGCGGCGTTTAGGACGCGTTATGGGCACTTTGAGTTTACGGTGATGCCCTTTAGATTGATGAATGCGTTAGCAGCATTCATGGATCTCATGCATAGGATGTTCCAACCCTATCTAGATCAGTTTGTCGTAGTCTTCGTGGATGACATTTTGATCACACCCCATTAGAGTGGGAGCATGAGTAATCACTTGAGGATTGTGTTCGAGTTACTAAGAGACCATCGGTATGTAAGTTCGGTGAGGTGCGGTTTAGCTTGCGAGGAGATTTTTGGGACGTGTGGTGTCAGCATCAGGAGTGTCAGTCGACCTAGAAAAGGTTGAGGCGGTGATGAGTTGGGAGAGACCGAATGTCAATCTTCGAGATACTTAGTTTCTTAGGATTGGCTGTATTTCAGGAGATGTGAGAAGGAGCTGAAGTTGTCCATTCGGGGTAGGATTGTAGGATTTCGCCTACGGGATATGGACTCCATAGTTGGGACGACCCTGACCATAGAGAGAGAAATCGAAGATACTTGGAACACTTTCGGGATCTGGTGTTGAAGTAGCAGAGGAGATCGGCTTTCTCAAGTTCGGGAAGGCGGAAGACATGCTTTACACTAGTTTGAGGACTAGGGCCGAGTTGAGCATGAGTGGCGGGATTTCCCCGAGAGACGAGATCCCCAGACTTTGGGACAATCCAGTCCAGTTAAGCCGTAGGGCAGGAGAAATTATCTGATTCATTCTCCCACGCTAGTAAGGGTTAGAGGAACTAGTTTCGATTTAGGTGCTATCTGAGCACTTCCGACAACACAAATAGGCTAGAGGGGCGGAGTGTGGGTCGAGTCGGCGACGGTCAGTGTTGCGGCCAGGCGTGGTGGTTATAGGGTGGTAGACCTGGTTGTGATTGTTGGGGCTTGACGCTGGATGAGTTAATGACCATCGGTTCGCGATAGTGAGACCTCGTAGGGTTGTCATACAGACATGGCATTGGATTTGGGCAATGGTTAAGGCCTTTAGAGAAAGCCATGTATAAGATGTTCTTCAGGATGTAGGGTGAGTTGACACGATGAGTCGAGATTATGAGTGAGAGATCTCTAAGATTACGCTCATGGGTGAGGCCCCAGGATTAGTTGTCACGATTATAGCATCGTTGTTAAGGTATTGCAGTAACATCGCGTAGGGTGGGTGTGGGTGCACGGTATGGTCATTCACCACTCTTGATTAGTGTGGGGTGAGTTTGTCTTTAAGACTACGTCCAATGAAAACTCATAGTTGAATCAGGAAATGTAAGAGGCTTGAAGTGTAAGCCGAAGAGTTATGTTAATCAAGATGAAAACACACGGTCAAGTTATCACGTAAACTTAGAGTTGAGTGATAGGAGTTGGGAGTGACTCGAGATTAGGATACCCATTGGAAATTTCGTTGGGTGTTGATGAGTCGGCAAGGGCTCGGTATATGGATGTCATTCATCACATGGACTAGGTTGACGGTCCATTGGACTGTCAGTGATTGTGACCTTGGGAAGGTCAGCGTTTACACACAAAGTAAGGGTTGTGTAGAGTTACACGTTGTGTGGATTATATACAGGTGTTAGAGGACCGCAGCTGAGGCATCGTCTGGGTCTTAAGGGTGGAGGAGAAATTGCCCATGGTAGGTGGCCTCTGACTAGCGGTTATCGAGTATCACGAGGATCTTCTTGTATGTGGAAGGCCATGCGAGTCACCATTATATTGGGCCAGAGGTGGGAGAGAGCTCATCTTTGATCACAGATTGATTAGAGGCGCTCCGAGAAGGTGAGCTTGATGCGATAGTGTCACTGCGACTCCCAGGCCCCGTATTTATGTAGATGCGGCGTCGACCCTTAGGATTCGAGGTTTAGGGATCATGTCTTCTTGGTGATGCCTACGAGAGGAGTGGTCAGATTCGACAAGCGCGGGAAACTATCGTAGGGTTTATTGGACCTTTAAGAGATACTCGAGAGGATGGCGGAGTGTTGCGTGCTAGGTTGGCTTTACCACCCGGCATACTCGGTGTCCACGGGTATTTCACATCTCCATGCTCGAGATATACTCAGTCCGGCTCATGTGGTGGATTAGGGGGTGAGATTGAGTTGACAACGATGGGACCTTTTGGGAGCCCGGTGTACGAGTGGATAAGCCGTGTCCAGTTTTTGCGGCCTTGAGCGAGTGAGGCTGGTGAGTGCTATGGTGGCCTTTATTGGGTGGAGGAGTCAACGTGGGAGCGTGAGGACACGATACGGGCCACTTATCCCTTCGTGTTTAGGGATGAAGATACGTAGTTTAGTAGTTTAAAATTTAAATGGCTAGTTTACATGAATGATAAAGTCTTGGCGTTGAGATATGCATGTAGGTGATTGTGATGGATTACGAATTTGGGACGAAATTCCTTTAAGGAAGGAGAATGTAAGACCGAAATTCAATTTACGGAATAAAGGAAAAATCGTAATTTAATTTACAAAATTATAATTTCGGTTAAAAATTGAGAATTAATTATCTAGATCTCGGATGACAAAGCAGTTACTTGCCGTTGGAATCGTCTCATGAAATCTAGCTAGCACGTAAAATTTCGTAAAATTCCGAGACAGTCGGAGTTGACACGTTTTTCGAGGCATCGCGTTTCGGATGCCGTAAAATGATTTTCGATGTGACGAAAGTCACATATAACATGTACTCATGTACCATAAGTGGTATGAGTAGAGAAATAATGAAAATGGATGGCCGAGGTAGTGCCGAATATCAAATCTGGGAAATGAAGGGACATAATGGTCATTTAGGGAATTGTTTAAGTCATTACAAGACAAAACATGTATAGTGACTTGTCTTCTCCACTTAAACAAAAGAGAAAACGTGAGAGGCATTTGGGGGGAGATCCAGTAGCTTTCTTTTTGAGAGGTTTTAGAGAGAGAGAGCACTTCTCTGAAATCTGACGATCGGCCAGTTGGCGGTCTTCGGGACAAGTAGAAAGGCATACGCGGAGAGGGCTTCGCGTGGGTACCGGATTTGTGAGTTTTTGACAAACTCCAAGAGGTAGGGGTTTCTCCCTACTTGGATTTTATTCCTTCTTTAAGTGTTTTGTCGATGTTTGAGTCGAATGAGGCCGTGAGGGGCCGTCTGATCGGTCCCAAACCTTGGGACCGAATTGATATAGATTTTGAAACAAAATTTGGAGCAGCCGTGTGTGGGTACGGGCTGTTTGGTTGCATCTTATGTTAGTTTGTGCATTAAATGTTTGCTTGGTGTGCATTGGGCCGGGAATGGCCGTGGATTACGAGTTCACTAAATTGAGCGGATTGAGTTGTGATTTTTAGAGATAGTAGTAGGGTTTCACTATTCAGAAAGCAGTATTTTCAATATATATTTTTGTGAAAATATGTGTTGGTCAGTGATTTAAATTAAATTGCTTTCGTGTTTGATCATTAGCCCAAGTGAGCTAATTTTGATGTGATGAAATGTATAATTACATAACATGATTGTGTGATTTGAATTATGCGAGTATATTCATGTTTATATATTTGCATGTGATTAGACTGTATTGGAATTGGCATACATGCATTCCATATGCACTGGAACATCCTAGGACTATAGGAGTTAGTGCATGAGACGAGTCTAGAGTAAATGGTTCGGCGGGTTGTCTAAAAATATTAAGTGGTCGGAGGGTAGTCTAAACAAATAAAATATCAATCGTCGGAGACGACCCAATTGATATATATCGGAGGAATTAGTCCACTAAATATAATATCGGAGATGATCCCTTTACTTGGATCGGAGTAGACCACAACTATAAACAAATAATTTCGTTTACGAATTAATATTCTCATACAAGGCAGTGGGTGTGAGAGAGTCGATGTGAACTCGGGATATGGAGTTGGTCATGTAGACATTCAAGTAGGATCATGCATTTGCTTGAATGTGTGTTTACTTTGGAACATTGCGCACTTAGGTGGTGGTGGCCAGCCCAGGGCGATTCTCCCTCTTGAGCTTTAGCAGCTCACCCCGTCATGGGACCCCCTTTTTTACAGGTACATGGAGAGTGCGAGGGGACGGCTCGTCTAGAGAATTTGGATTAGAAGAAATTAAGTTATTGGCTTTGATGGTATTTACATATTTAGAAATTCAGTATTTTAATATGTTTGTATAAGAGTGAAAAATATTTGAACTCTTGTAACTGTGGATATAGTTAGATTTATAGTTTGGATATGTTGTGATGAGCATTGTATTATGGGCCAAGGGGCCGTTTTATACATGTGTGGGATTATATTGAATTTGTTTGGAGACGGGTATATCACGATGCGTATTTGGGTAGAGCTCTCAGTACAGGAGACTGCGATTTTCTGAAGTGGCGTCGGGTAACCCGACATCCACTTGTATTCCGTGGGTTGACGGGTAGTCAACGGACCCCCGGGTTTGGGGTGTCACAGAGAGCTACGTGTGGGTACCAAAATCTTTGAGTTTCGTCAAATTTCACGAGGTAGGAAATTTTCCTGTTTAGGTTATTTCTGGCCTAAATGTCATTTAATGGCTTGTTTTTCTTGAAGTCTTTGTGAAAAGACTAAAATTTCAGTCCCAAATTTTTTGGACCGAGTGTAGGAATTTTTTAGAATTTTTTGGATTGTTTTTGGACAGTTAATGTGAATTTGGGGTATTTTGAGACGATCTGGTGAATTTGGGGCTTCCATTTTGAAACGATCCTAGACAAATTCGAGCATTTTTAGGCGATCTTGGAGGCCCGAGTTGAGGTTTAGTTTTAATCCGGGACTGATGTCTTCAGGTTTTGTGGTGTGTTTTTGTATCATAGTAATTCAGTGACAAACCGTGAAGGGACCAAGAGGAGCCCTGTTTTATATGGGTTTGAGATTTGGACCATTTTGTGTGTTATTGTTGGAAAAATAAATAACATGTTATTGTGTGTAAAAATCATGTTTATATATACTTGCTTGATGTATTAACATGAAAATTGTGATAAATTGAAATTATATATAGGAAATATAATTATACGAAATTTATAAATGTTGCATGTAGCTCTTATTATGCATGTAGCATGACATCACATGAAATGACATGATTGCATTTCATATGCATGAATCACATTATGTCGAGTCGGGTGTGTGCATGAGTGCATTATTAGCCATTCTTGGTGAATGGGTGGTGAGCTCATAAATGGGATAACGTTCAAAATTGAGACTCACGGTTGGATAAAACAACAATAATAATAAATCACATGTGTTGGGGGTGAAGTAAGATAGGGCAGATCCCCATTAGGGTGAAAGACCCAAATTTTATTCTTGGTTAGACATATGTATCCAACGATAAAAGTTCGCGAAAGTGTATGAATGCGTGCAAAGCCTATGGTGAGACCTTGGAAATTCATGATCGAATAAACACACGTGATTTGATAAATTAAAATTGGAGGGTTGTCCAATGGTTTAAGTCATTGGGTGAAACAACAATGGCTGGTTTTTCACACTTGGCATTGTAGGTATGAGAGAGTTGGTCGGGACTCGGGTTGTGGGTATGAGAAGTCTCATCTCATGCATGACACAGAACATTCTGTATAGGATTGCATTATTTATATGGAATATGATTTGATGTTTTATGTACGCCATTTCATGTGCATTTAGCCGAGGAGTAGCCCTTGTATGAGGAATTTTTCTCTTGCGCATTGCTCATCCCGGATTATGGGACCCCTTTCGGGTAAAGGGGGTGTACGAAGATAGGCGCTCCAAAGGCTTACGTGATTATGAAGAAAGGTCGATGTGTGGCAGTACACCTTTGAGTAACATTTTTGTAAAAAAAATTTGTATAAAAGAATTGTAACTAGAATTTTTGGGAACATTCTATAAATGTCAGTATGTAATTATGGTAAAAGTCGTGATGATCGGACTCTTTTATATTTATGTAATTAAGTGTTTTATTTTAATATTTTAGATTTAAATGTAAATGAATGGATTCCGGTAAAGGGATGTATATTGGGGATATGGGCAGATGGACCATGTGGGGGTCAATACTACTTCTATTGAGACCTTGGATGAGGTATAATTATATTGTTATACAGGTTGTATGTTGGGTAGAGTTCCCCGAACAAAGGAGACTTTGCTCGATTTTTGTGAAAATAAGGATCTTGATAAATTGGATACAACATTGTGGTATTGGGTCACCCAAAATCCACAGGAATTCTGCGGGTTGACAGGTTGTCAACGGGACCCTCGGATTTGGGGCGTCACAATACGTCCCTTCATTGAGACTCATTCATTCATATTTAAATCTAAAATATGAAAAATAAAAATAAGTACGAATCGATCACGTCTACACAAATTACAAACCCAACTATTTATACAATAGTCTAAAGAATTTTATAAAATATGGAATTAATACATACTATTCAAAAATAATTATGGTTTGTTAAAAATCAGATGTAAAAAAACTATCTTATATTATGACAACAAATGGAGCAGTTATGATAATATTTATATTATATTATGATAATAGTCTGTATATTTATGTATATAATAGTAGTTTATCACTATCATAATATATTGCGGGTTACTTTTATAATTATTGCAGACATATTTGACTTTTAAATCAAACCATAATTATTAAATATATATTAATTTTCTTTTTTGATATCTAAATATTTTTATATGGACATAAAAAAAAACCTACTTTCACTAATTCTAAATATAAAAATCTAAATGAAATGTAAAATGAAGTTTAAACTAAAACCCAACCTTGAAATCAAATCATTTTAAAGATATTACATTTCAATTATGTACGTACAAAGCTATTCAACATTCTTTCAAATAAGTCTTTAAAAAAACATTCTATCAAATAAGTTTATTTATTTATTTTGAAATATGTTGAACAAGACATAACCAAGATAATGAAATAGTTCATTCTCATTTATATGTCATAAGAGTGAAGAGATATAAAATAAAATAAAAATAATAGTTGTACAATCATCATTATCACTTGTCAAACTTGTCTCATCATATTTAAAATATCATTTTCTAGTTTGATGCATAATGACTCCCTATATCATAGCCATAGGTCATTGTTCCCTCAAAACTAGTGGGATTTCCCACCAAAACTTTTTGTCTTTCCTTGTGAGATTGGATTTCTACAAAAGCTATTGAGTTTCCTTATTACCTTTTGTCTAAAACAACATTCTACATATTCATTAAATGTCCTTTGGCTCCAACTCATTGGAAGGGTTTGCAACCTTCAAAAAGGTTTGTTTTTTTACTTCTTATATCTCTTTTTTAGGTCATTCAATCTTCTCTTTCTCTCATCCTTCTTTTGTTTCCTATATAATCCATTCCACAAAGATAGAAAATGATAGGATTATTTTTGGAAACATTCATTTTCTTTGTATGTTTAGTTGATAATTTGAAATAATAAATTATTGTATATTTTATTGCATATTTTCTTACTCATTTTTCCTCCATGAATCCATTTGAGTTCTTATCATGTTTCTTTTCATTTATTATTTTATCCTTTAAAAGGTTCAAGCACCTACCTCAATGGCCTAAAACGGATATATATATATATAAGAAATTCCATATAACAAGTAAATACAAAATAGAGTTTTAAGGCTATTATATTTTAATCAGCATTTACCGCTTGAATATAAGTGTTAGAAAGAGATAGAAAATAGAAGAACAAAAATAAAATAAGCTAAAAATTGGTGGGGATTGTTACATTACATTATTTATTCCTTTGTTTTGTTCTATGACTTCACACAGGAAATAAATTATATTTCCAAATTATACTAAAATATTCATAGCCGTTAAAAAACAAAACCGACTAAA
>JAEQBH010002956.1:0-261377 GCA_016808115.1 Tetrastigma voinierianum | reverse complement strand
CACTCTACATCCCATCTCCCTCTTTCAAAAAGGTCTCTGGAGATGACAAGCTATCTAAAATAGCACGAGCAGAATACTTGTAGTAGCCTGCTGCCGAGAAAAGATCGGTTTATCACCTTTGGTCGAGTTCGCCAATCTCAATTGCTGCCATACCTTGCACCATCCATCTAATGAGTGAGATCATGGGAAATCGTGTGACCAAAAAACCTCAATCTCATATATGAGAAAACTCACACTTCTTCCTTCTTAACATACAACCCGATTCTTCACCATCAAATAAATTTCAGGTGTCACTAAGTGATCTCTAAAGTCGCTGTAGATCGGTCATACCGTCATATACCACTACCACAGAGTCAAGGTCACAGATATCATTCCGTGAAATGGCAAATGTCGCGGTGGCGCCGCGGTCCCGGCGCACACCAAACCCGCTCTATACCACGCCACACTTGTGTCTTGCCCCGTTCCTCTTCCAACCACAAGACGGCTAACACCTAACGCACAAGTCTAGCTTCATGAAGTACTCGCTTCAGCCAATCAATTGAACAAATCCGCGAACGGCGCTGGTTCGATAGCCTTTGTTCTCTCATCATGACTGCTCGCTGCTCGATAATCTGGCACGCACACATCCGGCGATCCATCTCGCTTCTTCTTCGGTAGACAACACCGAAGGCCTCGCATGGTGCTTTTTGAATGAACATCGGCAAGCCCGTGATCGAAAATCGCGTTTAATTGCTTCCGCGTTGTAACTGTTATCAAATCTTTGGGCGGAGTCATTCGACAGAGCTTGGGAAAGAGGTCTCGATCCGTAACATGTGACGCCTCAAACCAGAACCGCCAGTCACAACCATCATCACCCAGCGGCGAATACCTATGGGTATCAATGTGATTTATATCGCGCCGGCATCGTGTCTCATTTACCGAGACTCCTTGCCGAGTATAAGTAGAGTTCCATCTGGGCCTTCTCAACCTATACGTCAAAAATATTACTCAAGAATATGCTCTGGTTAAGATTTCACAGCTTAGGCTGGGCAACATTTCGCTTATACAAATCGTATATATATCATCAAATTGTTTCCGGAAGTGGTATTTTACAAAAAACAATATCGTAAGGCCATGCCATGTCTTGCCTCACTTCTAGATGAGCGCCATCCACCGGTGTTCACGCCCCACATTTTCAGGGCCATGACGATTAAACACAAACATTGATGCATCTGATTTACAAAGGGTGGTGGAGTGATGCCCGTGGCGAGAGGGCTGTGCCGCCCCTATGCAGCAGTGGCTGAGAATTTCATACCTTCTTAAGTGCACATGTAATGTTCACTCACCATTTCGGTCCATATTCCAATAAGAACATGTCGCATTCCATATGGAATCCTGGCATGTTATGCTAAGAAATGCGAGAGATGCTAATTATCCGCCATGAGCTCATCATCTCTTCACACAACGCCTAGGTCAGGTGAAAAACGCCAAAGTTACCGGACATGACAACAATACAATATTACTGAATGCAAATTACTTGAGCTTGAGGTGAAACAAGTTGATGGAGTATTCTCATGCAATGATCAGCCTTTAGAGCTCAAACCTGAGGTTCAAGGTGTTTTGAGTCAAGACCCTCACCCAGGATCAAAGGAAAACCAAACACTTTATGGCCTTCACCCTTCAAAATATTCCATGCACCAGGTAAACTGATACCGGTGCAGTCTCATCCTGGAGGCATAAGAACGCTTATCTCACTTCAGCGATAGCCATACAGGTAACATCATCAACGATGAAGGAGGCAGTCACACCAACAACATCTCAACAAATGCCAGCCATTATCAACGACGGTGCCCGGGGCTGTTGTTTCTAAACTGTTAAGCTGAAAGCAGGGCCTTTGTGGGTTGACCACCACAACCCATCAGGCGGCACCTGATTGTATGACTGATCACAGGCCAGGAAACGAAGAAAGTTGAACAAGTCAAATGTTTCATTTGAAGGCCTCCACCTTGGCACAAAGGGTCTGTACTGAACTCAAGAGCCAAAAAAGACACCCACAACATAAGGTGCGAGGAGTGCCAAAACAAAAAGAAAATGCGCTGGTCGTGAGCATTTCTATAAATGAACGCCAGAAGCTGCACTCAACCTCGGTCACTTATTTATTATAGCCATTGGTACTAGTAGTTGAACCCTCACAATATTCTTGAAAAAAATTAAATGCTACTTGTTTGCAAGAATAGATTCTAATATTTCTTTTTTAAAGTAGGACAAAAGAACTGATGAGAATCACCTCACTTAGAGTTATTTTAAGTCATAAATGGTTCGGAAAATTTCGGTCGCTCAACCAGCAAAGATCGAAATTAAAGTGAAGTTAGTACTTGGGTGTGAGCATGTTTGAAAGAACGCAGCATCATTTCTTCGGCACAACTCAGAATGATTGCCTTCTCTGGCCGCTCGAGTTCATTATCTTTCTGCTTCAAGGGATTGTCGTGATATCCTAGGAACAGTAAATCTGGCGACGCATTTATAAGGTCGCCAAGGCTAATGATTCATTTATAGGTTCGGCAATCAACTCCAACCTCTCTTCGACTTCTATTTCATTTCACGTGTTACTGTTCTCCCTCGTTTCCTACCGGCCGCCTTCATCGGGTTCCTGACATTCAAGAATCAAGATTTTATAACACCTATCCCTTCATAACATTATTGCATCTCTCTTAGGTTAGTAGAGTCAGCTCCTTATTTTTCCCCAGCTCGATTTTCAATTAATATACTTCGGCTACTAATCAGTTGGCCAGATAATAATGAAGGCATGTCGTAAGAATCTAAAGTTGGACCAACGCCGCCACCCACCGCCTCCTCGGCCCATGGCACCTTCACCCAGACTCCCATGCCATCAATCTGGGAGGCAACCCCACTTTGATGATGATGGCTAATGTTGGGGACCTTGGTACGATCAGCCATTTGTATGATTAGACCCTGATAATCAAGATCAACACTATGAAAATAATCCAATTCGATCGATCTGAGAGTCTCCGCCACTGAGAAGGTCATGGGTTCTTCCTGAGTTCCTCTTCCTCCAACTGAATCTATGACAAGGAGTGGGGAAGCCAGTGGGGTAGAAAACCACATCAGGGCATGGATTTACTGTGAAATTGAGACTGGCCCGGCTTTCTTCAACTCTTTTTATTTTTCAAATGATGTATCACCATTTGGTTATTCTTCAATGACGGGGAGAACTCTAATTTAATCCTTCCACATCAGATATGTTTGGCTCAAGTATAGCTTTCTTTTTTCAAAACCGAATTTCTACTAGAAATTAGAGTTTCTCCCGAATTACATATGTTTCCTAGAAATATATATGTTTTTTTCAAAAAGATTAAATATAATTATGGGTCTGGTCAAATGTGTTACTTCCTTATATGCTTTCAAAAATGAGGCAGAAAGATGGGTAATACAGAAAAGTACATTCATTGGAAATCAAAATCATGTTCAACATGTGATATACAACTTTAGGGCAGTTAAGCCCTGAATCCTTCTTGGTGTCTAATCCTTTCAAGAAGCATCATAAAAAACCTACTGTGCGGAAACAAATATGGTTTTCACTCGACATCGGAGCAGATCTAGGTTTTGAGCAATTGTTCTTGTTTTTATGTAAGGACTCATGCTTTCCTTCCATAATAGTCTTGCCTGGCAAGAGCGCCTAGCTCTGCTGAAAAGAAAATAAGGAGAAACCACAAGGAGATCTATATTTGCCATTAATTGTTACATTTAGACAATTGAACGCGGGAAATGTTTTATAAATATGACCAAATGCACATGTTGTTAATATCATTCCTTGATGGTGGTACCAATTTACTAAGTAAAAAGTGAATCG
Organism: Tetrastigma voinierianum; assembly: GCA_016808115.1. Taxonomy (NCBI): domain Eukaryota; kingdom Viridiplantae; phylum Streptophyta; class Magnoliopsida; order Vitales; family Vitaceae; genus Tetrastigma; species Tetrastigma voinierianum. The sequence goes on along the minus strand of JAEQBH010002956.1, from coordinate 257,527 downwards.
CGCGATCAAAATCTTCTCGCTTTCTCGCGAAAACTCCGGCAGGCTGATCGCTGTTTTTGGCAGTGAATTAATGCGTAAATGGAGAATGTCGGGAAGCCACCTCCGTCTCACGTCGTACTAGATAGGTAAGTAAAAACCCTAATGGAGAGTCTTCATCTACTCATAGCAAGTTTCTTGCACTGGGTAGGTGTTCCATTTGCAACCTTGTTCAAGAAACCTCCTTCATCAACCATGGTGGAGATGGCGTTGAAGGAACGATGATGGCAACAATTCGCCAAAACCTACCATGGTAAGCCTGGCGAATGCGATTCCGGGATGACGTGGAACAAAGAAATCTTGATGCAACTCCGACCGAGCAAGGCGGCACCGATCTGGGGGGTGTTCAGCGCGATGTACCTCAAATTGATCAACTCATAGAAACTGGTTAACAAAGGTCCAAAATCGTATGGGAAACCAAATACCCAACATGGATCCACAAAAAGCTCAAAAGGTGGATCCATTTTTTTCATCATCAGACCGCAAATAGGAGAATCAGCCTGCTTTATATTGATTCCAATCCCTTAAGTTAATTTCTATCTTTGATCAAGTTTCAAGTTTTTTTTTTGTTCTCGTAGGGATCCTTTTCAAACCGACTTTCGCTCAAAAATTTAGATTAAGAAGTTTCAGTATATTGATGAATGGAAAGAAAGGTGAAAGCTTTAGAGTGTATAAAGATCTTTCTTATATGTATATTAGCTTTTTTACCAACAAAATCTCTCTTTATTTATACTTTTACCTTTCTATAAGAATGGTATTTGAATATGAGAACAATGCTGCTTCATTCAGAACACTGCTGCAGTATTATTGAAAATGGACAATAATTTCAACCAAATCAGCTCAGAAGAGGAGGAAAGATAAAATATGGTAGAGTTCAACCTTTCTCTACCAACAGAGAAACCCATTGATCAAAATCTTAGGCTTCGTTTAGTTCCTATTTAAAATCTGCTTGAGAACATATGAAGAACACAATTTTGAAGGTCCCTCTGAAAAATGTTATTATTCTCCTCGAATTTGTGGGCATGTTTTGTTCATGTTTTTTAAATGTTCAGAACATGTTTTGGAAAAGATAAAGAACACTATTTTGCAATTCCTAAAATTACTTCTGCCTGATCAGCATTTTTGTGTTCTCCATGTTTTTCTGTAACAAAAAAAAAAACTAGAACCAAAAGTGGACTTTCGTTTTCCTGTTCCCCCTTGTTTTTCAAACAAAAAACAAATTTCAAAACCGTAAAGGCAAAACCCCTGCTTATTTTCTCTTGTGGTTATCCGTGTTATTGAATTAAAAATGGGAACCAAACATAATTCTCACAGAATAAAGATTTATAACACTATCCCCATAACATTATCAAATCAGTTGCAGTTAAGTCTTTCTTTTTTCTTTTTCTTTTTCCGTTGTGATTTTCATCACAATATAGCCTATTATTGTCAGCTGTTTTAGCATGGTAAAAATAACAAATGATCGCAGTAACGCTAGTCGCCAATCGTCTTTCTGCCACTTCCACCTCTCCCGCCCTGCTCACTGCACTTTACCCTGTATGCTATCTTAACTTTGAGGTAACCCTTGATCAGATACGATGATAGTATGATTGGCCATTTCCGGCTGATTAGCCCCATAATCAATCCTCGCACCGCATCAATCGAAAATCCAATCTTAATCGCTTTGTAGTTCCCTGGTACTACCGTTGTGTTCTTTTCGAGTTTCCTTCGAACTAATCTGGCGATAATGAGTGGGGCCGTGGTTAGAAAACGAATCTTGGCATGGATGATAAGAAGCTGAGATTCGCCTCGCTTTCATCTTTATTTTCAAATGATGTATCAATTATTTTTGTTATTCTTCAATGATGGGGAGAACTCAATTGCTTTCCACCAGGATTCAGTTCGCTCGTCAAACCGAAGCTTCGGTCAAAAGAGGAAGCTACTTTTCTCAGCCTAGATTTATGAGCAGAAACTGTTGCACAATTATCTAGGAGCATTGACATTTAATTCATATTTGATCTCATCATTTTTGAATGTTTCCCATAAAATGAAGAAATAAACAAAGTTGAATTTGTGCTTTATAAATGACTGTAGATAGCTTCTATTTCCAAATTTTTATATCTCGAGGTATCAAAATTTTTCTGTTAAATTAGTTGTCTTATTCATCCATGCGACTTTTTAGAAGGTGTAGTTTCAAATACTGTTATTAGTTGAAAGTATATATCAGTATTTAGACTTTGTCAAATTTTAAATAGATAAGATTTGCATTTAGAGCAGGTGGGGTCGAGGTGGAGTCGCATATGATTTTAAACATCAGACATCTACTACTAGATTATAGCATTCATTGGATCATGTTTTTACGTGTTACAGTGTGATATCTAGAGTAAAAAGAAGAAACTAAATGATAAGGAATCAACAAGATTACTATTCAACCTTTCACAAGACAAATTGTAAAGTTCTCAAGACAGATCGGGAGGATTTCACTGAAGAATCAACTAGATAAGCCATGGCAGCTTAATTTCCTTGAGAAGTAAAACTCACTTTTAGAAAGAAGCATGTGTGAGCCAAATCGATCACAATTGAAAACACGACTCAGAGTTCTCTCATCATTAAGGAAAACAAAATTAATCAATATTTGAACAGAGAGATGAGAGCGCATCATCTTTACCTTCCTGTCGTTCAGTGCCAAGGTGTGGTTTTCTACCCTTGGCCCCACTCACTATAGGAGACCTCACCCTCGTGACCACTCCTGCGGTACTTCCGGAAAAGCCCACTCATAGGATTTCATTCATCAGTTCCTCAGCTACCTCAGAGATTCAACCTGTGTGATTCCATGAAGGCTATGGAAGATTTTCAGCCTGACTGGTTAAAATACAGTACCAGATGCTTCCCCATTGACTACATCCCATCAGCCTGATCTCTGGGAGCGTGAATCCAGAAGAGAGATATCTTGGCGAGTGAGCTTCCTCCACTGAGGCGGTGGGGGTCCTCACAATGTGCTGCCTTTTATCATGAGTCCCCCATCACCCTCGTGACCACCCCATGGGCACCTTCCAAAGTTTTTTTTTTCGCCGCGCGTTTTCCACAAAAGTTTGTTCACTATAGGATATCCCATATTCCCATCGGTGCCCGCTTCCCTAGATTAACGTGGACTCCAGTTAGTCCGATCGGGCAGATGTGTACCACAACCAGCTGGGGTAGCTCACTTGGTGGAGATGGGCTTCCCATCGACTTTAAGCTCCTCAGTCCCGGGTTCAGTCTCTACGAGGCGAAAGGAAGGCGCCTAGAGGGCATGATATTCCCGCAGTGGGATCATGGGGGCACCTAAGCAGTTACGGCGTGGTGGACCCCGCTGGGCAATAACTGGCACCGGTGGAGTCAATGGCGGTGTGGACCCTGCAAGGTGGCGCTTATTAGGGTTCATGGGACCGACGGAGCTGCTGTGTGGTTTCATCACAGTTCACTGACATCGAGCGATCTCACAACATGTCTCGCCTCCAGAGGACCCACCCAGACTGGGTTTGTCTCAATGGGGAGCATCTCTACTACCAACTGAGCTAGTAGCTCGCTGGAACAGAGATGCCTCCCATTGGACTCCAGCAGCCTCTCGGTCTCGGTTCGAGTCTCACGTGAGTAAAGAAATGCTCAGGGGAGGGTATTACGATATTCCCGTGAGTGGACCCACCTGGCAGCCCAGCGTTACGCAGCGGTGACCCCATAGTGGGCCACTCCGGAAGGCACCCCGTGGTCACAGTGGGATTCTACACACCATCATAGATTCCGGGTTCCGGCAGACTCCGTAAGAACCAATGCGGTACTGGTGGAAGAGACTACAAGATCATTTAAGATTGGATTATTTCTGTGGTGTTGATACTGATTTTTAAGGATTGATTACGTGGCCTAACCAGAAATGTGAAACGACATCATGTCATCCACAACATTGGTCATCATCATCATCAACAAGCTGCCTCTGCCAGGTATGGTAGCAGAAGGTACAAGGGTGTAAAGGAGTCGCGAGACCAGAGGTGGGTGGGGAAGTGGGTGCGCGGTGGGCTACCAACGCGATTCTTTCTAATCATGTTTCCACTGTTATGCTCGCAAAACAATCAAGCAACCAAGCAGGCTAGTGGTAAAAGGGCGTAAAACGAAAAAAAAAAACATCACAACTTCTACCAACCTTCTAAGAAGATGATAATGTTATGGGGATAGAGTGTTATAAATCTTGAAAGCCGTATTAAGGTCATAAATCTGATGAAGAGGCGGTACAGGAATAGAGAATATCAGAACTGTAAAATGAGAAATAGGGTTTAGTAGTTAGATAAGATCATAGAACCCTAGCTTATCATCCAAACCGAGGCATGTATAAACATCACTTTAGAATGATTCTTTATGATACAACAGTCTCGTAAAACCTGTAAGATGAACTTTTGGTAGTAGAACAATGAAAAACAAGAGCCTGGTTGCAGAAGAAAAAGACTAAGATTGAAGAAAGTGTTTTGTAAGAATGCAAAGACCCATTTGTATTTTATAGGCAAATGACAGTTTTGAATTCAGATCTATTAACACTTGTGCTTCATTTGTTAAGGATGGACTGAGGCAAAAACCAGCAGCTGGAGTACTCGTAGGCAAAATATATGGGATGAAAATTACTCAGATTAGACAAGAATAAATAATATCAACTTTTGGTGACGCCATTGGTCGGCTAGAGCCTATTTCATGAAATCATAGTCATTTGCAACACACTCCATTTTCGGAACAGACATCTAAGCATACTTCCAAATGTCAAGAAGAAAAAGTCGGAACCTTCCAAGCTCTCTCTCTCTCCTCTCTCCTCTCTCCTCCCCATCTCTACCTCAACCCCCATTCGAGCTAGTGCACAAGAATGTAACACCCTTAATTTTACTAATTGTAATACACAGATATCAATCAAACATCCTTAAATTATCATAATAAATAATATATTTATACTTAAAATTTATTATAAATATCTTAATTTATTTAAAATTAAGAAATAATATTTTAATTTTTCATTTAGTAGATTTAAAAATCTTTAAAATTAAATGCATTAAAAAATTAAAATAATTTATCAATTTATTTGTAACAAAATACGATACTTTTATTTTAAAATTTATGTTTAATATTTTATACAAATTTAAAATATCAAAATGGATTCAAAATATCAAAATTAAATGTAAAAGAAAATAAATTATGCATGCAATATTTATGTAAAATCTTAGAATTACTTATTTAAAATTGGTGCTTGTTATAATATTTGTGTAATAAGAGCAAAAAATTAAGGCAACATATACAAAATTTTATTTTAAATTTTTAAATCTATTAAATGAAAAGCTGCTTCTAATTTTAAATAAATTAAGAGAGGACAAATTTTATTATAAATAAATTAGGTTTATAATAATTTTAAGGGTGTTACATTATTGCTATATTCCTAAATGGGAAGGAGGTAGAGAGAAGAGAGAGGAGTTTGGAAGGTCCAAACTTTTTCTTTCTAACATTGAATACGTGCCACCGATTTCTAAACAGATTAATGATTCGGGGTAAATGACTTCTCCGATCATATCTTGATTTGTGAGTGTTTCATGGAATTGGATAAGCAACCAATGAGTCACCACAAAGGATGAATTTCTTAGAGACTGGCTCTTATTCATTTCTATCCGCTGAATTTTAATTATATAATATATTTTGCAAGATAAAGAAGCCGCTTCTCTCGAAAATAAGTCACTTCGTTTTTTATAAATCTCAAGAATAATATTTGGCATGGGCACAAGTGCAGCACAAGTTCTAGTTCAAGAAGTTAAAATATCGGCGCGGGTGGCAGGAGGTCCGGGAGATCGAATCCCAATAAGAACAAATTTATGAGTAAAATAAAATACTAAGATTTATACAAATGAATATATATATAATGATAGTATATATATATATATGGGAAAAGTTGGTTTCTTACTTTATAAAATTATTTGTATACATAAATAAAATGATCAAGAAATCAAATTATAAGGTTTTAAAAAGTCAAAATTTTCAAAAGAAAAATTCATGGAATGTTATATTAGTATCTACGAGAGATAATAGGTGATTCGATAGTTATGGTGTCAGTTTAGCTATTACCATATTTAACATTGATGGTCCCGCAACAGTCTGCGCAGCTTTTCGCTTTTACTGCGGTAAGAAGAGTCCAGATTAAATGATAAAAATCAAATTAGAAGGTTTTAAAAGTCAAATTTAAAAAAAGTTTTGATACTCCCCTACCGTGGTAATAGAGTTGGCGGGTAGTTAGTTTAACGTGATGGCGGATCATAGATGCCACAATATATTTAACAGTTGATACCAAAAGCGGATTAAAGCGTCGGTTATATGTTAGATCTCACGCAGAGAAGAACTTATTCATCACAGTCAACTTAAACTCCGCCTTCAAAGCCAAATCTCTTCAATTTTGGTCAAAAGAGAGGAGTTTTAGATGAAGTTCCTAGAAAATAAAGTCACGAGAAACCACAAAAGGAATATTGAAGTTTAGTAAAATGTACATTTGTATTTAAGACTCACTATTTTGCAATATTGTTAAACACTGCAGCAGATATCACCGAACAGAACAGAATGCAGGTAATATTCTAAAAATAATAATTATATCCACTAAAAGGGAATTTTAGAAGTAAATATTTAAAGAAATTATTTTTTATTTTTTTATTTTGATCAACCAAAATAGCTTTCATTTAGTATAGTTTTTATTATTACTCATTATGTACCATCCAATAATATATATTTTTTTCAAGAATTATGTGAGTTACAAACACAAAAGTAATATATAAAAAAAGAAAACATAAAAGGAAAAAAGAGGAGAAAATTAACTTATTTATATGGCATGCAATGCTAACATCCTTTAATTGTAACGTGAATATTCTCTCCTAAATAACAATTAAGTTTATAAAAATGTACATTTTAATGTATTACCTTTAACTATTTTCAGACAATATCATTGTTAAAACAATCTATACATATCTGATGAATTAGAGTCAATACTTGTATGTAACAATAAATTATATACTTACGTAAAAAAGGAAATTTTAGAGTAAAATATTTAAAGAAAATTATTTTTTATTTTTTGTATTTTTGATCAACCAAAATAGCTTTCATTTGGTATAGTTTGCTTATTACCCATTATATTAATTATCCAATAATAAGTATATTTTTCAGCAATTAAGTGAGTTACAAACACAGTGCAGAATATATATAAAAAGAAAACATAAAAGGGAAAAAAGAGAAATTAAGTTATTTATATGGCGTGGCACAAGTAACATCCCTTTAATTGTAATTTGAATATCTTCTCCAAGGAATGTTAATAAGTTTATAAAAATGTACATTTTAATGTATTACCTTTTAACTATATTCGACAATATTGTTAAACACCCATACATATCACCGAATAGAATCAGAATGTGTAATATTCTAAAATAATAATTATATTCCACTTAAAAGGAAATTTTAGGAGTAAAATATTTAAATTAATTTTTATTTTTTTTGTATTTTGATCAACCAAAATAGTTTGTATTTTTGGGTATAGTTTTACATACCATTATACACTCATCCAATAATATATTTTTTCAGAATTAAGTGAGTTACAACGATATTACAAAGTGGTTACAGAAAATAAAAAGAATATAAAAGGAAAAAAGAGGAGAAAATTAAGTTATTTATATGTGTGGCAATGCTAACATCCCTTTAATTGTAACGTTGAATATCTTTCTCTGGGGGCATAATTAGAAAGTTTATAAAAATGTGTATGTTTGATAATGTATTACCTTAACTATTTTCGGGACAATATTGTTTAAACAATCTATACATATCACCATTATTAGAACGTAGTCGTGTAAGGATGCTCAAAAGGAGCAATAATTATATATTCCTTACCTAAAAAAGGAAATTTAGAGTAAAATATTTAAAGAAAATTAATTTTTTATTTTTTTTGTATTTTATTTAACTAAAATAGCTTTCATTTTTGGTGTATAAAGTATTATTACCCATTGTGACACTCATCCATTAATATATATTTTTTCAGATCATGAAGTATAAATTTATATACAAAGTAATATATAAAAGAAAATATAAAAGGAAAAAAAAAAAGGAGAAAATTGTTATTTATATGGCAGGCGTTAACATCCCTTTAATTGTAACGCTGAATATCTTCCTTAAAATAACAATTAAGTTTATAAAAATGTACATTTACGGGTGTATTACCTTAACTATTTTTAGACAATATTGTTAAACAATTCATATGATATCACCGACAGAACGTAGTCGCACATTCTAAAAATATACACACTACTGTGAAATTTTAAAAGTAAAATATTTAAAGAAAATTATTTTTTTCGAGTTTTGATCAACCAAAATAGCTTTCATTTTTGGGTATAGTTTATTATTACCCATTTATACACTATCCAATAATATATTTTTTTCGAGAATTAGTGAGTTACAAATCTGATATTGGCAAAGCAATAGGCAAAAGAAACATAAAAGGAAAAAAAAAGGAGAAAATTGCTATTTCTATGGCATATGTTCCTTTAATTGTAACGTTGAATATCTTCTCCTAAAATTTGAAAATGAATTGTGAAAATAAAACAAAATAAAGCTTTTTATATCTACTGGGCAAACAAAAACCTTTCCCTTTTTTTTTTTTTTTTTTTTTGTACCAGATTTCCAAAGATAAGAGAATGGCTGGGGTCGAAAAGAACTATAGAAATTCACTATAATTATTGCCTTTTTAAAAGGTGAATAGTTACATTATTAACTTTCATGTGCTCGACTCAAAGGATGTTCCCTTTTTAGAAGTAAATTTGGTGAAAGATTTATGAAGAAAATAATAATTGAGATTTCGTGTTCATTCTAAGAATTTAATAAACTTCTTTTTAATAGATTTTTACCTATGTTATCTTGATTCTTTCTTTTAAATTAAGTTTTCAATAAAGATCACATAATTTTATTCAAATATAATTTAGGATTTGGTTTTAAACTGTGGGGATGGAATGAAATTTTTTTTCCTTTGTTTTTTTTGCCATCGGGCCACTGCATTTTATATGCACGATGTGGCTAGAAATCTTATAATCTCACTATAATGGCTACTTAAATCATTCTGTAGTAGCAGAAGTTCTTCTCGAGGTAGACGCTAAATCCTTTGCACTGTCTGAGTCTTCGAAGAAGATCTTTACTTAAGCCTTGCACAGCTCAAGAGGCTCAACTCGAAGGCGGAGGAGGCGGAGGCGGCGGGCGGCAAGACTGCGGTGTTCCGCATGCTCTATGCACCTTCAACGCCATAGACTCGCTTCGATGTCCGATTTTCCTCTCCTCCGAACGATATATTTCTCGCAGGTCCTGGCGCGGAACTTTCGGAAACCGATAGTCTCAACAGACATCAAACTCCGAAACAGGCAGGTTTCGGAAAGATACATTGATCACGAAATTCTCGTGAACTTACATTGTCTCGAATGAAGACAAACTCCGAATATGCGTTTCGGCTTATCGGCGAGATTCTCGGGAATAAGATAGTCCGACCATATTCAAACCTGATCGGCACACCGGTAGAAGACACCGAAAGCACGGATCTTGAAAAATCCACAACAAAGACGGGTGAAAATAAAGATCAGAGATTCAGAGTACAAGAGCATTAACGGAAGAGGTTGAATAGCGCGCCCTGAGAAGCGCTATACGGTGAATACGCACGCGAACGAAGTCCTAAGCTCACCGCCAACGCTCATACTTCAAAACGGAAATCATCAGAACCACCGCCGCAGCTTGGTAGTGCGTGGATCATCGGAGCGGATTCTCGTAAATCGACGAATTTCCGCGCGCGCATCTCACGCATATACGCCACGTATTCCGGACGGCATCGGCGCATCGGTGTTCCATTCATGAACGCTAAGAGAGCGATGCTTGTGTGCGAGGGTGCCGGCGCCGAAAGGGAAGACCAGATCGCATGATAGCGAGACGGCGGATTGAATAACACACGGGCAGTCATCAAACATAGGCGGGCCGCTACGGACGCCGGTGGAGGATGACTGACGACAAAAGAGTTATCGGCATTCAACCCGTCCAGGCTACCTTGCTTTGGTAATAGTATACTCAAGGTGAGCGCCATGACTATGAGCTTATTTTTCCTTATGATCGTACGTTGAAGTTCTAGCCTTTTTTTCTCCAAGGGATCTGCTGTTATCTTCGCACGTAATGCAGGGTCTATACTTCTTTTCTTGATTCAGATTTATAGTGGCAATTATATTTGCCATTTTTCTTCTCTTCTTTTGATTCAAAGAATAAAATTATTTCATGGGAACACAAAGGGAGCAATTAGACATTAAATTTTTATTAAAGGTAAAGAAAACAACAACATAATCAATATTTTAAAATTTTGCCTATTTTTAAAATTTTTATCTATATATTAGAATAAATAAATATCAGCTTATACTTCAAAGCATTAGTACAGATAATTTAAAACTCTATTTTTTTAATTTTCTTCAAATTATGTTTTCTTTCACATTTTCTTTTCTAGGTATTTTCACGTTGCCTATCTCTGTTTGCTGCAGCTTTTTCTTACCCTCAAAAAAATAAAATAGTAACTCGAATGGGTAGAAAATTATACAGGTCCTAATAAGTTTGTTCTATGAGCATCGCAGTAGTTTAATAACTATTTAATAGACAGTCAAAAATAAATAAATAAATAACTGTCATAGTTGTTTCAAAAAATTGGTTGGTATTTCATAATTATCACTGGAGAGAACAAAGTGTGTGTGATGAACCAGGTGAGGTTCGGTCACACATTGAGGAATAAAAAACAGGAACTAGAAGCAGCCTTATGCAAGCAATTTCATTAAGGTAATCTAAGAGTCTGCTTCAAATATGAGAGAGAGCCTTAGAAATCTATATTTGGATCCAGAGAAACTCCGCACCTCAGTTGTGACTTTATAGAGTAATTTATTGGATCAAATTAGTAATACATGTAGTAAATATAGAACTAAAACCATTAAAAACAGATAAAAGCTGAGAAATAAGATCAAGTTATATTGGTGGCAATGAAATTGACTTGACCGTATTTCAGATAAGCTAAGTCTGATAAGAATCGACCAGATCCTATACATTTTATAGTTAAGGTTTCATTATTGATTATCGCAGATTGGATCACACCCATGACTTTAGTTTCCTGCATGAATATGACATGTGGCTTATTTTCACTTTAGGAGAGGTTGGGGATGCGGTATAAAGCCCTAATAAAGTGAGATGTTCAGTGGTATAGTATTTTTGTAATTTGATTATATTCAAAAGTTATTATAAAACACCCTCTTCCTATTTAACCCTATTTCAGGATAGTAAAATTTGAGCCATCGCTCCTGGATGTAAACATAATGCCAAACCACGTGAAAATCTGTATTGTGTTATTCTTGTTTTCTTCCTCGATTCTTATCATCATTAAGCAATAGTTCTGCATAACATTGCAAATGATATATATTGTCGATCATTGATTTGATCATTGCCTTCGACCATACATTTACTGTCTAAATCGCCTAACACGTTGGGTAACAGAGTGCACCATTGGCACAAAACCAAACATTTGTACTAAATGACAACCACCACCGTCCCAAGATGATTTGATAATCTATACCCACCTAAGACAACTCACAATCACACACCCACCAGGTAAGGAATTCAAATCACAAAAACAAATAACAACCTATATCTGTGTGAATTGTTCACTTTATTAGTGAAAAGGATGAAAGAGATGTAAAGAGATCCATTTCAAAATTAGACAAAAACTAGTTTGAGCTTTAAAGAAAATATGCTAGTAGAAAAGTTAAGAGAATAATGATTTTAAATGTAAGTAAACATATTAAAATATCAAAAATTAAAACATAGTTTACTTTACAAATGTAAATAATATTAAAAGATTAGCTTTCAAAAAATATATATATCAAAAATTCTCTATTTTATCCTTCTCCATATTTACTTAAAAATAGTTCAAATGTCTTGAAAAATTCAAGAAAATAATATATTTTTTATTTTGAATAGTTAATGACCATTACTTTTTTTTTTGATGGAGACTCTCATTACCAGTTAAACTAAATGTAATTTTATTTATGATCTTCACTGCTGATTTTTATTAAAAATCATTTTATCATATAAATTTTATTTAAATTTTGAATTTAAGGAATATTAAAGATACGGTGATATCTTAGATTTGCATTATGGTTATTAAAATTTCAAAGATACTATTATTAATTAAACCAATGCAAAGCGGGAAAATATTTGAACATAATGATTTTTTGGGCTTTATTTTATAAATGATGGAAATGAAAATAATATTTTTAATATTTCATATGCAATTATGTGGTATAAAACTAAATCAATCACTTGAATTTTAAAATAAAAATGTGCAATCACTAGAAAAGTCCTAATTCAAGGTAATTCCTTTTTGTCTTTTTTTTTGTGAGAAATTTTTGGTCTCTATTCTAGATGACACGTGCATTATTTTTATATCACTCTATCATGTTCATATAGTTAAAGTTGATTCACCCTTAATCATCTCCTTGTGACAAGCTATTGTTAGTAAAAATTTCAATCAATGTATCTTTATAACTGGTGGAGCAAAATGCTTAGCTCTTAACAAATATACTCCAAGAATTTCCTCGGTTTTCTGGGTGGGATCAATAAAATATCTCCGCCTAAATTCTCGATTTTCGATTTTTTTGGTATTTTTCCATGAGTTTCCTTATTTTCATTTTTTTCCCTGCTTCCTTTGTTCTTTAACTCCAAAATTCAAAGTGCTTCTGAGGGGTTTAACCCACCCAAAATGCCTGGATGCTCCCAGCTTCACAAGCCATTCATTGCACTGATATATAGTGTCTTTCTAGATATTCGCTATTATTTAGCTGGTCATAATCCCTACCACATTTTGACATTATAAGGATGTATTTTATTTTTGGTTTTATGTAGCACAATCTCTATAATATTTTTAAATCAAATATTAATTTGAAAATGAAAAGAAGTAAAATAATGATTATTTTAAAATTCCTAAAATTATAATATATAATATTTTGAATCTCCTCATTATCTACATAATATTTATAATAATAACAAAACAAATAAATAATTTCTCTTTTAACATAATAATATTCGAATAGTAGGGCTAAATATAACATATTTAATTTAATAATTACTAATCCATTTAATTTTTAATTTTACCTTAATTAATATATGAATTATTTTTCTTATCATTTATATAATTCAAAATATGAAAATTTTAATCGAATCGATATTTTGTAAAAATATCCACCTATTTTTACCGATATTTCAGAAATCCACCACATTATCGATATCCGTGATTTACCGATATTTTGATCCTTGTTATAACTTATTAGAACAAACAACTTCCTAGATAAGGAAAGCTACAAATAGCTTTTTTGAAACCTGTTATTAAAATATGTACCCTATTTTATCAATCTCTCCATAAAATACCACTCATTGTTGAATGGGATGTTACAACACACGTAACGGTGACCTTCTGTAGGTGAGATCCCAACCCGACCATCGTGGTACCATGAGTGACACAAGCCCGGCATGCAAGAAGGACGGCATGCTAAGGTTCTCAACCACCTCGCCTTAGATCGTGTGTCGTTGACCGAACAGAAAAACACCTCAGCATGAGATAAAGTAAACCCGAGCCTCAATGTGACCCGATGAAGAACTTATCCTAAGAACCTCAGGCAATTGAAGCGTGGGTGATTCGAACACACAATAAGATAAACCACTTGAGCATGAGAGAAAGAAGCTAGCGAAGAAGGCGTAACGAACCACAGGAGTACACGCGCATGAAGCTCATGGTATGAGATTAACATGATAAGGAAAGTATAGCAGGAGGGGTTACACCAATAAATGCTGTCCTATTTAAATATTACGCTTGTAACATCCTAATCGATCAAAAGGAGAAGAATTGAAATTTTTGTCACACTACTTTGTGGAAAAGCCAAGACCTTCCATTGCGCCAGATGTGGAACTAATCAATCTTCTTATACAAGATATCAAGACGCTAGTTTGAACACACTGGTGACCTACCTTCAGTTTAGAGCTCTCATTGACCAAAGCTCATGTCATAGACAACAACAAAGGAGCAAAGATGACTCTCATCAAAGAGTAGTTGGTTCTTCCAAGGCTACAACGCCTTTCTACTCTAAGAACGCCGCTCCGCGGGTAAATGCCTCTACCGCCTCTTCCTGGGAGCACGCCGCCTATGTATCAGTTGGACGTCCCAATCGCCTGAACCTTGGGTGAACCAGTCCACGCATAACTTCTCGTCCTCATACACCGCCAGGCTCCTATGTTATTACGCAGATGATTATTCTCCTTTTTTTCAGAGGGAACTTTCACCTCAAATTTCCATATGGGAGGACTCGAATGCACTGTCTCACTAGCTCATTTTCCTGCACGTTAGTCATATTCCAGAGATCACAATTTTCTAATCCACATGTCCTGTGTACTTAGAGTCTCGCTTGGCCCGCCGCACAGAGCTCCCATGACTTAAAGTGTAGGGGAGACATATCATCAGTGCCTATGCCTCAATCCACCAAGACCCTAACAATAGACCTCGGGGCTATAGTTTTGTATACTGAAGGTGTTCAGACACTTTGGGAAACCTTCTTGCCCACTTTTCTATAAAAGGTAGGAGTTTCCTCCATGTTTACGGCTAATTTTGTAGATCTCCTTAGTACGAGACGATTATACTGTTTAAATGCCCTAACAAAAGTTACATTATTTTTCTTTGAGATGAGATTATATTATGCCTTGGGTGTAAGATGTTTTTCCTCATACTTCAAATTCCAAAGATGTCTCTAAAGGCGTAATGTTCTCCTGAGATGGTTACAGGCATATGCCTTGTGGGCAGTTAGCCCTCAATGACCCTTGGCCCGCAACATAAGTCCTCAGATGTGTGTTATTATTTCTCCTCGAGATGTTCTTCAGAGATCTCAGCCTTCGCACTCGCCTCAACCCTAGCAGAATAAACTCATGTGCTACTTTATATCAAGAAATATACGTGGTTTGTAAGACCAGAAATTCCACTTTCGAAAGGGCAAATTGTAAATTGGTTACGTAAAATTGTAATTTCGTTGATTTAAATTGTAATTTTTCGCAAAATCAAATTTATTCTCTAGGATTCCGATGATGAAATGGATTTCACCGCTGGAATCGCCTTCAGAAAATTCAGCTAGCACGCCTAATTTCGTCGTAATTCAGACAACGGAGTTGGCATCGCTCGGCGGCACGCATTTCGCGGGAATGATTTTTGATGGTATCAAAGTCACATATAACACGGCGACTCGCGCCATGGCGGCAATAGGTAGCGAGATAAAATGACGGCCGAGACAAAAACAATGTCAAAACTGGAAAAGGATGACATAATCGTACACGGAAGTTTAATGACACTCAAAAGGACAAAATGTCCACAATAGTGTCGCTTCTTTCAAAAGCGCAAAAGGCAAAAACGTGAATTGAAAGAGGATTAGATGCGTGAGCTTGTTTCTTTTGGTTTAGAGAGAGAAGGAATCTCCTTCTCTAGAATGCGGGAGATCCGATCGGGTTTAATGGCTGGGACAAGAAAGGAAGCCGCTGCTGAGAGACGCTGGCACTGCGAGGCTTGAGGAGTTTCTCACAATCCCATAGGGTTTCTCCCTACTTGGGTTTTACATTTTATTTAAGTGTTTTACAATGTTTCGGTTGGCTTGAGGCCTTGAACGGCCGTTTGATCGGTCCCAAAACTTGGGACCAAATTGATTGAATTTATTGAAACCAAAATGTGCCGCCAGTGAGCGTGATGGGGCTGTTTGGGTGATAATGGCAACAAATTAGCAAATCATGTATTGATTGAAATGAGGCCGAAATGCAGTCGTGAAATTGGTTCACAAAGTGAACTGGATCACATTAAGAGGCATAAATATAACCGAGGTTCACATGCCCTCGAGAATAGTGTTCACAAAATAATTTTTGTGAATTAATGTGTTTGTTTAGTATCATAGAATTGTTCGTGTTTGATCATTAGCCCATGAGTTTAATTTTTAGAAGGAGATGAAATGAAATTACATATAAGATCATGATTTAAATTTATGTGAATATATGCACATATATTTGCATGTGATAGACTATAATGGTTGACATCATTCATTCGATATGCAATCGGGACACTCTAATATAGAGTGAGTGCATAGAGGTGAGTCTAGAGAGAATGGTTTCTGAGGGTCGTTTAAAAAAAACGATAATTATCTGAGTGGTAGTTCATACTAAAAAATTTTAATTAATCGTCAGACGCCCAATTGAGAGAGCAATGAGGGTCCATAAATAATATCATCTTCGGAGACGGCCCAATCTGATATATATATTCATCGAGGGTTGTCCACACACAATAAGCATAATAATTCTCATACGAGGTTTAGTAAGAGTAGGGAGCCTAGTGAGACTCCAGGTATGAGATGGTCAAGCAGGACATTCAAGTAGGATCATGCATTTGCTTTGAATAAAGTTTACTTTGAGCATTATTATGCACTTAGGTGGAGAGTAGCCCACTTAGTAGATTCCACTTCATCGAGCATTGGCCATCCTGTCGAGGATATTATTTATGTGTGAAGAGTTGTGAGGGAAATGCTCATCCTAGAAACTATTTTAGAAGAAAGCCGGATTGTGGCTTTGAAAGTTATGAAGGGCATTGCGGGAATAGAATTCTCTAATTTTAACAGAAATATTGTATAAGAGTAAAATTTAAACTTGGGGAAACTATTGTGATATAATGATATATATGTTTACGAAAGATTGGTTTACACCACAAATGGTCGCTTTTTATCATATAAGATAGTTATATTGATGTTTGGGACAAGTAAGTATGCGTTTTGTACTTGGCAGAGCCCCGTACAAAGGAGACTCGTCCGATTGCCGCGTGAAAATGTCGGTCACCGACATTCACGGTATTCCGGTCAGATTTCAGTCAACTGGACCTCCCGGTTATTATAGTTGTTGATATCGAGCGCAGTATGCAATAACACCAGTGAGCCGGGCTTTCTGGGTAGCCATCACCAGAATGAGGTTTTTTGACAAACTGCGAGGTATGAGATTACCAGAAATCACGGAATAGAACACTCCATTTAATGATGTCGTATGGTGATCAAGGTGTATAGTCATGAGTCGGTAAATAGTGAATGATGTTTATAACATGGTTTGTGATATGTTATATGTTTGTGCTTAGATGATTAGCAACTTATTATGTTGGAAAATGTAATCTTTGTGAGCCTATTATGTAATCAAAGAAATAAATTGTAAATCACCTCATTTCCTGGTTTATCGATTATCAAACATGTACTTTGAATAAAATTTTAAGGTGTTAGAATGATTTTGAGAGTTTACAAATGAGTAAACTGTGTATGAACCAAAATTGAAAACAAATTATGTTCACCCTATTTGGTCAGGTGGATACGATTCTAATAAAATTTTACGTTGAACACCTAGGCTTAAAAATGATTCAAGAGTGGCTCAGATTTTTAGCTGCAAAACCAAAGAAGAAAAAAATGAGGTAAGATAATAATTTCTGGGTTTTGATAAAGCAGGTTCTGAGCACTTCAGAGCTGCTCCTGGTGTGTAATTTGAATCCTCTGGACTAGTTCTGGCGTCTCCAGCATTGCAGGCCGTGAGTATCCCTGCCTTAAGGATTTCTCCCACAACCAGTCTGGCTGATTTCCGCATACACCCCTCGCGTACCAAGATCGTGAAGGTCGCTGTTTTCTCCTCCTGGCGCACTCATATGGGTAAACCCGCTTGTAAAGGCTTCCCGATGAAAACCAGTCACCCTCATCTGCTTGCTCCTTCTGGCCTGCCGGGCGCCTTCCATTAAACACCTCAACAAACCACCCCAGCCTGGCTCGCACATGCCAGGCGTGAGACTTCGGCGAGACTCATGAGGCTCATGTACTGATAGCGTTATCCGGTAGACCCTTGGAGGCTGTCGCTTTGTTAGAGACTGCCTGGGAATTCTTCCGCTCAGTGCGCCCGAACTCCGAATCAGTGCACAAACTTCCTCAGAATTCTGCACCTTTTATGCGTATGGATCATTTTTTCACCTTTGGCCCTCGTGAGGTGTCTTTCTATTTTCTTTACTACTAACCGAGTCACAGATACCTCAAGCTAGTCAACCTCCAGCCACAGAAGGTTGGAACCACCCGGCTTGACTACCACCCGCGCTTTCATTGGTTGAGGCTTGGAACCCAAATCGAGTGCATACTGGAGCATCTGGGCTCTCTCGGAGGGCCAAATTATCTAAAGACTGCCCCTTTCGGAGCACACGTGCCCCGCTTACTACCACTTCCAATCTGGTGGAGGCTCGCCGCCACAGATCCTCGACAAGCTCGCCGGGTGAACTTCATGACGAACCGCCAAGACCGCCTTATTGCGCTTTTTGGTTTATATCTCGATGTCGAATTTAGCTCGAACTCCCGGCAGCTCACTTCATCGAATCTTCCCGAGGTCTCTCGTTTGTGCAGCACTTGTTTACTGGGTGGCTTCGGGACTTCAATGTGCGCAGCCGGCAGGCGGCGCTGAGATTTCGTGCCGCCGCGTTACTAACAACGCCGTGATTAGTTTTCTTTCCATCCGATACCTTCGTCTTCGAGCTCGGCCGCACAGTAGATCCATTTACTCGGGCTTTGTCTTCATACACGGGCGCTAGTCGAAATCTGAAACTGCCGTGGCAGTAAGGTTCTTCCAGGGGGCCACTAACGGGAGCTCATGTTTTCGTCGAGAACGCTTCTTCGCAATGTATCCCATTGAAAAGATTACTTAGAACTGAGTGCGCTGATTACCCGCCGCCTGACACAACCCGCTTAACGCCAAAGTTATCTTCCAGTTAGACATTGACTTCTTTTATGTTTACGGCATGCATGTCACTAATGGCTTATCTTATTCGACTTGGTCTCACCCCTACATTATTAATTATAAACCCAAGAATTCTCCGCTCGTGAACACTCGCGTTTATTTATCGACCAAATCTGTTGTTTGGGCCTCAGACCGGAAATGCCTAATATATAGCGTGTGAGCCTACTGAGGTTAATTTCACCAACATAGTCATCTATATACCCGCTGGATTTTCTGGCTTCCGGCTTCGGTAGAACATCCCGTTCACCAAATCCTCTTTGTGGTAGTTCATGCGTTTTTAGCCCAAAGGGCATTACTCGATAGCAATAGGTCCCTGCTTCGCGATTTAATGAGGTCTTTTTATCGCGATCCATGCTGATCTGGTTGTACAAGAAAGCATCCATGCAAATTGGGAGTCTTTCCGCTTGACTTTACGTGGCATCTAATATGAGGCCTAATCGCGAAGTAAGTAAATCAAATCTCGGGCATGCTCGCTGACGTCGCCAGCAGTCGATGCAGAGTCACCATTTGTCGTCGCTTTGGGCAGGTACGATGTTGGCCAACCGGCCTGCAGCCCACCCTCTGATCGCTTCGCCCGGAGGAGTTTTCCAACCCCTGGCTGATCGCTGTCTTTCTGAAGTAAACCCTCCTTTTTGTTGACGCTTTGAAGGATGGACCGACGCTGGTCTCCGTGGAGTGATTATTGCGGGATCAATCCCCTCCCATATCCTCTCCCAAAGCTCACCCGGTAAGATATCCTCAGAGCTCTTCTGCTTCAAGAAGTAGGCAGGAGGCTTCGAGGTCTCCCCGTTTGGTTTCATGTAAGCGAGGTGTTCGTGGTTACCGCAACCGCACAGATCCAACCTCTTTCCGAGGGCTTAGTTTGTATTTACCTCGGCTACGTCGCTCGGCCCACGTATATATTGTCGGTCGTTTTTGCTTTATGGGATTTGTAATAGCACTCCCCGCGTCACATTAATTCATCTCCTAGAACCATTCCGCCCCACCCGTAGGAAACTTGATCATCATGAAGCTGCGCGGGACGGGCCTTTATGGCGCTGGAGAGTATCCGCCCACATGTTATACGTGATGGGGTGACTATTATAGAAATTACTTCGCCAGTTAATGTGCCATGGTACCCCCAAAGTGACACGTATCGACCAAGGTAGTGATCTTTTCCGAGAACTCGGTAGGGTGTGTCAGACTGGTTCCACTTCTCCTTCCGACGCCCATCCCGCTAAAAAGCTCACGCGAAGATGATGCTTTACCAACTCCCATTGTCGACAAGGACCGCGGATTATTTTGTACAAATGTTATCTCCCTTATTACCAAAGATCATCGTAGGTGCTGGTATCCTTCGTTGAGTCCCAGAAGCATTATAGCCGCGGCCGAAATGAGGCAAATAGATAATCGCTGTACTTCCACATCCCCCTCTCACCCCAGCGCGCGGCGGTGAAGCCTCCAGAAGAGTTGGATTCCCCACCTCCCGCAAATCCTCCTGTAATATCACGCGGATTTCCTGGCGGTCGTCAGCCAGCCATCCGTCACGAGGAAAAGGGCGCGACTTGACCTTCATATGAAGCGCGAAGATACCCGCGTTGAACTTTAAATATTATATTTCTTTGAGTTGTATCCGCGTGAACAAAATCGGCTTTTCATTTATACGCTTAAAATCGTTTCTACTTCAGACCAAAGTTAGAAAATTAAATCGCCATTTGCCGAGATCCAGAAAAACCATTTTCCACCAAAAATCGCTGTCGGGGAGACGCATCGTGCAGAATTTCCTAAAACATTCCAGAAAATATCTGGTGAAATATCTAAAAAGCAGAAATAACGATAAATACTTCCAGAATCACTATTTCGACCAAAATTTTATAAATACCCCATAAAATCATACAATCTTTAAAACTCATCCATACACATCCAAGTCTCCATTAACTCTCTCAAATTATTATTTTTGGTACATTATCTCAATATTTTGAATATCTTATTATGAACATTATCTTCATCAAGATGGGATCCTTCATCAAATAATGTAATGGAGCCACATCGAATTCAGTTTTTGGTTTTAAATTACTATTAAATGTAATTTCTCTATAAATTATAATGAATATTTTCAATAAGTGTATATTTCGTGCTAGGTTTATGCCCTAGGCAAAGTTCAAATGCAAGTATATTTCCATGAATTTCCCAAAGTATTTTTATTACTTAAAAGCATCGATATTTTGTCAAAAATCCAATCGACATTTACCGATATTTCCGATATATCCGTAAAATCCAAGTAATCGATATATCCGCACAGAATATCGATATTTTAAGTTCCGTTGTATCCAATCATCTATGTCACGCCTGCGGTCTTATGGAACCTGGCCAACACCTGTTATCTCTTTTGTGTCCGACTTATTCGGGACAGCCATCCTAAATTTGAAATAGCGCCGTATCCCCGCGTAAGACCGCTGATATCAGGTCATTAAGGGTGAACCACCGAGGTGAAATATGATCGCTGTCGCAGCCGGCCGAGGTGGTCCCAAAGTGTCTCCTGGTTTTCTGCCTCTTCAAGACGTCATTTTTCTTGGGGATCTCTCCTGTTTCTTTTGTCTCAGCTTCGGCCTTATTGTTTATCGGGCCTTGCTTTTCTTTCGTAGTCAGAAGTTGATATGAGGGCTTCTTTGTCGCTTGTGTACTTTTCCGCTTTTAGCGAAAGACCTCAGCCATGTTTGCTTATGGATTCTTGGAGATGAAAACATTAAATTTTTGATCGCACTCCTAACCCGCAAGGATAAATATGTGGATAGCTAACTTCTCATCCCAGATATCTATCGATCGTATTATCGAACCTTCGACATATGACCTCGTTTCTCGCGAGCTCTAGAATAATCGTGTGATAACCTGCTTTTGTATGTTCTAGCTCCAATGAAGTGGGAGAAAACAGAGAGCTCTGACTAGTGAAATTGACGGCAGGGAACCTTATTAAACCAAGCCAATGTCGTTTTATGATAGTTAAAGGCCTCAGACCACATACAATCTGATACCTATGTAGTTCCATTTGATTCTTATAGGTGTTAAGATGAGATCTGATGGATCCTCTATCTATCAATTCTATTTATGCATTAATTGTTGAAAGGTGTAGTGGCAGCACCCCAACGTGAACTATGGGACTCCCGCCATTTTCGCCTGTGGTATCCATGGTCGCAGCTCACCCCATAACTTCTGTGAGGTGGCTGATTCTGGAGGCCTGACTCCACACTCCCACACGCCCCATCTCCTGGTCGAGGGGTCGGCCATGTCGCTCGACACAGCCTCCCAGCGTGGCCTTCGCTGGCCCTCCCAGGTTGGGTAGTCGTCCGTGCCCCGTGTCTCTGGCCGGGATTCTCGCTTGGCACTCGGCAGGCCTGGTGCAGGCTGTCTTCCCGAGGGGTGGTGCCGCGGCCTTCCGGGTTTGTCGCTCCTCGCGGGCGCATCTACCCGGTGTGAGTTGTTCGCACCTTCCTATCGTGCATTGGTCAGGAGACCTGAAAGTGCCTCCACTTATTGCCCGCGGTCGCTTGCATCGCCTCTAACGCCACGAGGTCGGCCGCCCACGCCGCCTACCGGTCCCGTGATCCTTGAGTGATTGGCGTTCGCCAGATTCTCAGTTGATACCATCAGTTACCAAGAGAGATTAGCTTTATTTGCAAGCAGATCGCCGCCCAGACACGCGCCAATCGGATGATGCCTTTTTCTAATCTAATCGGGCTAGAGCACGTTGATACGGGCCGAGCGAGGAACGCCGCATGGACCGCCAGGGCTACCCGCTTAGCCTGGACGTTGACTCTCAGAAACAAGAAAGAAGAGATCGACACCGCCTTTACATTCGATGTTCCACCTTCCGTTCACCCCGGAGCGCCTTCTTTAGAGAAAGATAACGCTTTAGAGGGCATGTTTTGCGTACCTTTCAATCGAAGTGGTGGCTTGCATTTATAGCATTTGAAGATTTATGGTATGATTCTTCTCATTGATGGCGGATAGCCTTCCGCCTTCATCGCTTATCTGAGTTAGAGGAAGATAATACAGGAAGAGCGAGAATTATCCTACTTCTCATCAGAGATTTGGTTTGATTTATGGAAGCGTTATTGGGAATTATCCTACTTCCCTTTAATGATGATTTGGTCGATTTGGCGTAACATGGGCTTTTCAAAGCTCGCCCATGCTACTGGGCCTTTGGGGCTAATGATCGGCTCGCTGGTCATGGTGGTGTCAACCGAGCCGCTTCAATGAGCTTCACCTTTTCTTCCGAGCTAGTGGAGGCTCACGCCGCCTGTTTAAACCCCATCATACATGTACATAGAATGCCTCGCTGAAGAGGAGTTTATGCAATGAGCCTCGGCTTCTGAGTGCCATGCTGAACGAGAGGAGAAGGAGAGCTCATGTAATTATCCATCACGGCACTTCAACTAATTTCAGACTGAACAAACATTACATATAATTCGCCATTTCACTTGTCATTAGCAGTTTATAAGGAAGATCGAGGTGGGCGCGCATTGTTCGCGATCAATTACTTCCGAATACTCCGGAAAAGGCAACGCGCCGACGACCGGAAAGTGTTCTGTTTTAGCGCCAACATCCTGTGTCCAAAAGAGGTTTCCGATCAATAACATTTATAAGTTTAAATTTTCAATTTTGTTTAGACAAATGATGTCATTTTGGTATAAATGTAAAGAAAACATGCTTGTTTCGATCAATCAAATCTTGATAATCATCGTAGGTTATAAGACGCAACAAGTTCTAATAAATTTAGTCATTTTATTTTATAGTAAGCAATAACATTAAAATAATACTATGAGTATATACAAAATAATTTACATTATTACCTTTCTAAAAGTAAAATATTGATCTACAAATAATTAGAGCTCTATCGATTTTCATTCATGAATGAATTTAGTGCCAATTATAAACAATCAAATTATTATAGCATTGATTAATTTCAATAGTTTAAAATTAATACAAATTTAGTATATGACATTGATAGTTCAACATTTTGATTTTTGTGGGATATACAAACAATTTCTTATCCATATGAATAGAACAAAAACATAGTTTATGTTGATAAAATCTTTACAATTAGAATATTATTAGTAAGACGAAACAAGGTTTAGTATAATCTGAATCATAACAACTTTAGTTAATCTTAAATTTGTATGAATTTTTTTGCATAAATTTTGTAATACACAATACTTTTTTTAGCAAATACATATCATGGAAAAAAACAATAGTCATTTTTAGATTATCTTTCTCCAACTTAATTATTAACATAAGTGATTAAGAAAAGATAAATATGTTCAAGGGCTTGGTGTGGTGCTATGAAAATATTTTTAATGTACATTCTTTTATTCATATGTTCATCTAATTGATAGAGGATTAATGTTTAAAAAGGCAAAACATTTTGGGATGGGTATGAGATTCGGGATGGTGAGTAGATTCATTCCCACTTTACTACATCAGAATATTGTTTAATTTTGTCAAAAAATTATTCATTTCTTTCCATCACTTTTTAAAAATTATTGACCCATTTTTCCTTTGACAAGATTTCCACTTATCCTGATATGCGTGTGGTATAGCAGTATAAGTGCACGTGTAAAGTGGTGTATGTGTGTGTGTGGTGGTAGTGGGGTGGTATGGTAGAAGGTGTGTGTGTGTGTAGGTGGCTCACTTCTTTACTTGGAATTAATAAGGTGGAATGGGTGGGGTGGATCCCAGAACAAGCACAAACATCCCGCCCATCCAGCAACATCCATCCGTGATTGAGGCAGAAGACCAAATAACTACAAAAACATTAGCTACAGTTTTGTTCTTTCTTTATGCAGGTACAGAATCAAGGACTATTAGTATCCTATGGTGTGTTTGTGACTGACTATAAGGCAATACTGCCGGGAGTAAAGGGGAAATAAAGAAAACATTCCCTTGTGTATATATATTATGAACGGGAGAGTTCACTGCAATGGCAACAAGACTGATTGGTGAGGATAGAGGCTAGGGATGGTGTTTGCAACCAGAACAGCCTGAGTGATTTCATGGTTTCTAAATTCATCTTTCATTGAGAAGGGTTTGATAAAGTGGGGCAAGAAGCAGGTATGGAGGAATGAGGACTTGAGTTTGATTTTTGACATGAAATCAAAAGCCAAATTCAACTCCAAGACAGCTGGAAGATCAGAATGATATTTGTTCCAGAAAAGCAGGGAAAAACAGGCTTGAGAATCCAAGATAATGAAACCTCAAGATACAAAATACATCCTCCGTTTAGAGTATGAAGGTTTTTGTTTTTTTAGTGATAATTGGGAGTTTATTAGTAAATGCGGAGGCATTTGCGCGTTAAAATGGTGAGAAAGTACACTATTAATGGTGCCATCGACTGTAATGAGCCAGTGACTCCTGCAAAAGTTTTTGCCTTCTGTTGATCATCCCTTTCAAACCGGACTCTTCAGCTCAAAATCTAGAGAAAGAGCTCAGTATATTACAGCCGGCAAAGTTTTAGTGGTAACAATGATTTATATCAATATATAATATTAAGTTTCAACAAACAAATCTCTTATTGATCTGTCTTTCCCTAGGTAGGAACAGCTGGAAGAAGCTGTATTCACCTCAGTTATAAGTTCAGGAACACCAGGTTGCATTATTGGAAATGGAGAATACTTGAATGTGTCACATAGCTCTGGAGAGAAGAATGCAGATAGTAAAAGATGGTGGCAGTTCAATCCTTTCTCTATTCAAAGAGAACCCCGCCGATCGTAACTTAGGCTCCTGCTTAGTTCCTATTTCGTGAAACCCGCTTAGAATACATGAAGTAAACACAATTTTAAGTGTCTTGGAAAATGTTATTGTTGTCTGAATTTAGGGCATGTTTTTGTTCATGTATTTTAAAATGTTCTAATCAGTCTTTTTAAAAACACAATAATACTATTTTGGTAATCCTAAAATTGTTTTATTCTTCGACTAAGTACTTAGCTTCATATTTTTTAGAACAAAAAACTGAATGTCTAAAAAAGTGGTCTTTTGTGTGCTCTGTCTTCTTTTTTCAAAAACAAAGACAAATTTAAAAATCATAAACAAAGAATCCCCACATTATATCTGTGTTATTGAATTAAAAAGGTGAACAAAGATATAATTATTGGAGAAGTTCTTATTCTCCTTGTTTTTCAAATAAAATATTCATATAACTATAATCAAACTCAAAAGTTCTAATGCATTTTTTTGTTTAATTTGCAGCTTATGAACAGAAAAGAGATGAAGTGTAGCTTAAGGATATTATCCGGTCCACAACAGCAAATGCAAATGCAAATGTAAGCTAGAGGAATGCTCGGTTGGTAATCGTTTTTTTTCATTTAAAAAAATCGTTGTCGAACTCAGGCATATGTTGCAATCATGGCTTAATTTTTAACTAAAGTCGTGAATCAGATGATGAAATGTGGCCTTAAAGAAGAGATGCACTATCATAAATATTAATGGCATTAAATACAGCATGTCACACAAGATCCTAACTTATAGCAGAGCAAAGGTTGGAGTGATATAGAAAATACTCTAGTTCAAGTTTCCACTAGAATATAACATGCCAAATGTCTGTAATACAAAGTGAATAGATGTTAAAAGAAAAAAACTTATTCTAAACAATTTATGGAATATATCGAATGAAAAATAGGATGTTAGAGCATAAATGAAGTGGCACTTTGAGGTGCTGAGAGGTTAATTATCATGAAACATGTGCATTTAATAATTAATATATGCATCGTCAAAAGCTTTCAAGAAAATTTTCTCCTGATTTGTTCTTTGTTTCAAATAAAGTCAATATGATCTTGAGGTATGTTAACTTATGTATTTTCTTAAAGTTTATACAGTTGGGAATTTAATGTTGTTTCTTTGATATTAGTTAAAATATAATGACAAGCCACCGCAGGCTTATTTCTAATTCAATATTAACTTTTTTTTTAGCTTAAGATATCCCACTATTATATGAATGCAAAAAAGAGCCAGAAATGATGTTTTTAGCTGAATACCGCGTTCTTCCATTGTCGTGCATTATGTGGTCAATGAGCGAGCAATGGTACTCTTGAATATGTCTTACATCTCATAAATGAGAACACTGTAACTCTTCTAGAATGGTAAAAAATTTACAGATTTTGTTTGATAATTTTCTTAATTGCTTGATTTAGAATCTTTTGGCTTTCTTGCACATTGGTTTACTGCTAGAAATCTTTACAATATCAAATTTTGAAATTTCAGGATATCTCCATTAATGATCACAGTCTTGGTTTTCAATGATGGTGGGTTGGTAAATCTCCCCCATCATAGGTTCTGTAATTATGAGCTCTATAGTTTTACATTGACAAGAAAATAAGTGTCGTATTGTCAAAACCTTTTAGATGTGAAGAGCTTTGTTCCAGATATTGGGAGTTTATTATTGTTTTTTAGATGATTAAATACACCCTTTGTGAGGTCCAAAGCTTTTTTAGTTAGTAAGAAAAATCACAATTACAGTCAAAAGGTTAAAACTTAATAAGGTTGAAGTTAAAATGTATAAAAAATATAAAGCAAATCAAGAAAAAAATTTTTTATGAGATATATTTAATGATAGAGAATATCTAAAGAAAATGTTGTTCTTTTCAAAAGCTTGGTCAATGGTGAAATTAGAAGATATCGTTAGCTAAAATCATATACAGTTCAGATTTCACCAGAGACACGATGAATGGGTGTTAGTGCAAGGATGGAAAATCAACACCTGTGGTTAATGATTGGTGGCAGCCAGCAGCGGATACTAAGTCCAACAGAGTCGCACGGCTGAATAATGTGGTAAAGAAAACGGTGCGGTAATAGCAAGCGTGATAGACACTCTCGAGGAAAGACTCGATAATTGTGCTTTGATGACGCCATGAAAGGCGGTAAAAATGTTGTTCAGGTGTGCTGGCTTTTTCACGCTAGTGACACCAAAAACTCGCTACCCACAAAAACACATGAGTTTTGAATATAAATAATCATCGAGGTGTAACATCCAAAAGCTTTTTTGTTCACAAATGAATTTTTTTATAAAATAATCAATGGATGTAATCCAGAAATATGATTCTGAACACGCATAATGCTTCCTGGCATTGTGTGTGATAGGAGCCTGTGGTGACCCCTGCATAGATATACAGGCGACTTGGGGTGGCATGGTACATGGGATTGAGCGTCCTCATCTCATTTATGACATGTGGTGATTCCATAGTAGAAACAAAAAGAGCTTTACTGGTTTAATGAATGTGTGGAACACATGCACCATTATATGCACTTCCATAGGTAAGAAGTTTAGCCCTTAGTAAAGATCATTTCACTCGGTGTGGCCTCGCCTCTGAGGAAAAACATTTCGTAAGATGTATTATCAGCCGGGACGACACTCATTCGAGGTTTGTATTGGGAAGAAGGCCGCCAAATATAAAATGATAAATCCTTTTGTAAAATTGTGAACAATCTAATTCCTCGTTATGTAATAATGGTACGATAGTCACAGACTAACTCTTACAGATCATGAACAATATTCACATATTTTTAACTTAAATATATATGAATGGATCTCGTAAATGGACGATAAAGGTAGTATCGGTTAATTCGGTATCCAATAAAAGTATTTGATAATTAGTTTGGTATCAAAGCTTGCATACGACAATCTAAGGTAGTATTTTCGTGGGCTGGCGCTTGGTCAACAAGACTCTCTGAAGCTTAGCGCCACAAACTTGTTCTAATATTAGTAGAATTTTTAATGTGAAAGGTGTCACAGACAACTTGTAAACTTCCATCGCCTTCGCTTAATTTTTCAACAGATATTATGCATGAGCTGTAAAGAGAAGACTAGTGTAAAAGGCAACATCCACGCCCAATGGCATTAGCAAGCATCTTTGAAGCCACCTATCAATTCAAGGAAGAGTTAAAGAAGTTAAAGAGTTTCGGCGTCTGACGTCTCTTAAGTCCTTAAAAAAAGAAGTCAAGCCATGAGCCCCGTTCTTTTCAAGAGTTGGTAAATAATCCTAATAAAGGCTAATTGCATTGCCTTGCACATGTAATGTCAGATCCCGTTTGCTTAGCAAAATGAAATAATGTGAAGATTGAGATAATTTATGAAGATTGGTCATGGAATAATGTTTGTAGGTCTAAATCTAAAGGAGCTTAAATTGTAAGAAATGAGGGATTAATAAAAGTTTCTATTGCTAACTAGGATGAGAACTTATAGATAGTGATAGTTTTTGGGCAAGGGATTAGCAGAGATAAACATGTAAAAGATAACAACTTTTTAGATCTTCCAAAAGGAAGGTGACTGTGCTGTTAAAAGAAAAACACATCATAGAAAATAATCGAGTTGGCTTAAAATTATGTATATGAGATGGTAGAAAGCTCAATTTCTAAACAGATTGAGTTTATAAGGATACCTTTGTCACTAGTGAAAGAAAATAAACAGTAAACATCAATAATCGGGGAATAAAGTACATGACTTTATAAATAATAATAGTAGGAAATGGGAATAATTGCATCATTTTCATATCTTCTTCCTTTCAAACAATGTGTTATTAGATATTAAATCAATTCCAATTCCTTCCAAAGGAAGATAGAGTTCTATGGGGTTCTTTCTCCTAAGATGCGGAAGATTTACCCTTAAATCAAAGAACTTGGGTTATGATAAAGCCTTGTGTATCCTAGGAATAAAGTTCTAAAGTTGGACCTGAAATAAATTTAATGCCTAAAATAAAATTTTTCCTAGTCTGGGTCTTTAAGAGAAGCTCTTCCCCCACTTGTAAGAGTTTCTACTTGATATAGAGATAGTTAGAAATTACAAACAAATGTTGGATTGTGTAATCAGAATACAATGAAAAATACTAAAACATATTTTCAAGCATTGGCCTTTGCTCAAGGAATTCGGGATCGATTAAAGTGTAAGTGGACTGGTTCTACCCTTTATGAAGGTAATTTCTGATTACGGCTTATAATATTTATAAAAATTAAAAACTAATCGAAATTTTTCAAGGTAATGAGAAAACAAAAGCATATTCCTTAAAGAACATTTAGACTCATAGAATCAAGTTTTGTTTAGAAAATTATAAAATTCAACCATTTCTCATAATGTTGAGAAAAGCTGCTCTAATTTTCCAAAATCTTCATGGTATTTCGACTTAATCTTATTTGCATAACGAAGGACATATACACTCCTCTTCGATAAAGAAAATGATTCGTTGGATTCCACCACTATTATTAATGGAAGATTTGTTAAATTTTAATGTTAATAGTATAAAAATAGAAGTGTTTAGGGATGGGTTATTATAGATTCTGAAGGAACTTCTCAAATGGTCACAACAGCCTTTAATAATGGCGCGAATAATTATAGAGTGTACAATATGGCTTCAAGAGATGGTGTTTGATCTCCAAAAAACAATGGTGTTTTAGACTTAGAGATAGGAGACTCCAAAGTTATTATATACTGCTATAACAAAAAAAAAAAAGTAATTTACCTAGTTCAATTGTTTTATTAAAGGGAGATATTTGGATCTCTCTCGGAGTTTAAACATTCATAAATGTAGTCAAGTTTATAGAAAGGCAAACAGAGTGAAGTAAATGGCAAAAGTCAGCTAATAAAGGCATTTATAGTGACATCTAATGTTTGGTGGTCAAATCCTTCTCTAAAGATGTTATAAAAATTATTTTAAAGATATTGTGGGTTCATTTAATGTGAGTTTGTGGTATTACACAAAAAATTTGGTCATTATTATTAATAATATATGTCCACATAAAACAAAAGATAGCAAGAATGTTATCACTTAGATAAAAATGATAATTAGTACAAGCATTTTTTAACTACCAGGTCATCCCACTGACTGTGAAGAAGGGAATCTCAGTCCTAAAGGTATTTCATAGTTTGTAATCAGAGAGTGTACACACATTCCATTAGGTCTATGTCTTGTGGGAAAGTTTTTCCTGTATCATGGTCTGTAGATCTGACAATGACTGGTGGCATATTGGGCCTGAAGTCATTTTTGAAGATTTAGTTTTATCCTCAGTCATTCAACATGGTAGCTTTCAAACTAAACATAAGAAGTTCCATAAAGAAGACCCAAAAAGAAACCACAAGGACTGACTAATTCGGGGACATATGTGGCTTCAAGCAGTTGTTGAATATGTATCAATTGGGTACAGCAGTAATTTGCAAAAGGATAAAGCAATAAACAACTGGGTTGGATCATTTTTCAGTACAGGAACCCCAAAACTAACGTTACTGACAAAGTAGTCCCAGCTTGAATACTACTACTTCTTCATTTGAATGCTATTCTCATTGCTTAGATAATAACATTATCTAGACCTAGAAACCGACCTCTACCATAGAGCATTTATCAGAAATGGTTCAAAGTTATAGTCGTTTCTTCAAATCTTCAGATCGGAATTAAAAGTAGGGTTATACTTGGTGACGTGTCCGAACTTATTTTTGCCTATATATACATATATAGGGAAAAGGTTCTATATCCTATAATATTATCACATCTTCTTAGGGTTAATAGAAGCAGAGCTCTTTTCTTTTTTCTTTATTTTCTTTCTGTTTTCTGTATTTTCTACTAATATAGCCAGTTGCCCAGTTGTTTGGCAGGCATAACAATGGAAAGATAAAAGAATAAAGAACGTGTTATTCTTCACCACCGCTACTTCCACACCATTCCCGTCTCAGGCCCTTCAGCCCTTGTACCTCCCATGCCATCTCAACTGGGAGGTCCCTGAGTTGATGATGATGGCCAATGTTGAATGGCATGATCAGGCCATTTCCAGAAGGACAGGCCCCAAACTGTATCCACACCTCAAAAATAATCCAATCTTAAATCTGACGCTTGTAGTCTCGCCACTGGTACTACTGCCGTTCTTCTGGAGCTCCCTCCAACTAATGCCCAAAGGACAGCAGTGGGTCCAGGGTGAAAACTATACACCTTGGTATGGATGACAGGAAATTGAGACAGGCGTTTCTTTATCTCTTTATTTCAAATGATATATCAATTATTTTTGTTATTCTTTCAACAGGGGGAGAATTCACTCATGTCAAGGAAAAGATCTGTTTGGCCCACACAGGCTTTTCAACCAGGAGTTTCTGCTCAGAAATCTAGACTGAGAAAAGGTCAATTTACATCAATTAATCGAATCAAAGAAAGAACTTGAGGTAGTCCCAGAATTCTTTGTCATTCAACTTCCCACTTTCTGTTATTTATTAACATTTGTATATGTTCAGCTATGATAGAACATTCTCAACTGAAGTGATAGTGCCAGAGAGAAAAGGCTACAGCCAATGGAGAATAATTTCCAGAAACAAAAGAACGCCATGGTTGAAGAACAACTAATCTCAAAATGGTATGTATACAATGTATAGCTGCCAGAAGTTTTTCGGAACTCCTATTTTTCCTGGTAGTAATATCATCTCTGGCAGAAGAAGTTAAAGGGCGCTACAACAGGGAAATAACTGTCTAAGAATGGGTTTCCTATTGCAACAAATGCCAGACCAGACATGGATGTTCCCAGCCCGCCTGGTCTCAATGAATTATACCGACTAATCGGAAGTTATACATTAGCGAAGCCAAAGCCCTTCGTGAATTTTGGAATGTCAGTCGGTGTTCCAGTTCCTCAGCTCTATTTTCTAAAGCCTGAGGAGATGGCTTCCCCAGGCATTTCAACTTGCTTAGAATTGAAGGGCTTTGTTATACAATTAGCGCTAGCTTAGTTGCCCAAATAAATGGTAGTTTCATTTTCGTGACTATAGAATATATCATCAAAAGCTTCTAGTAAAGTTTGTTGGCGCTTAGTCAAAGATCATTTCACTGGGTGCTACATATTGTTTGCTTTTTCTAGGGTTGGTGTTGTTTTTTCTCCTTTGTTTTGTTGTTGCTAAGTCGTTTTGTGCTTTTTCAAATTGGAACCGTGTTTTCAGATATTGAGTGGCGTCTGCCAGATAATTTTTCTTTACTATGAGTTGATAAAAAAATTCTTCAGAATAAACAGGCATCTGAATTTAAAAAGTAAATGAAAAAAAAAAAAGAGACAACAAATTATTGAAATAAATGTGTAGTATGAAAAATAGATGATTAATCAGCACAAAATAAAATAGGTAAAGGTTAAAGTTGGATTATATTATTTATCCAGCATAATTATTTAAGAGATAGTGGCTAAGGTATGGATAATTAGATCGGTTAGATTTAGTTCAAGAGGTAGTCAGTTGTTTGCCTCGATATATTATTGGTGATGCCCTGACACAAGACCACTAAGATTATTTTATGTGGGTCCACCTCAAGAGAGATATGGCTATTGTTGAAGACCACTGTTTTCTATTTTTTCTTGTTAACTCAAAAATTCAATTTAGAATCTTTCTAATGTGTTTCCAATATAAATATCTTCAAAATCAACCGTAAAAGAATTCAGACATTGTTTTCTGTAAATCTGTGTGCCTTAATAGAGAGCACATGTAAATATGTTGTTAACACATTATTTAAGTTCTTATAGAAGACAACATATTACTCTAGGTAAGTACAATAGTTTATATGGTATTTATGTTGTTTTTTCAGTAGAAGTTTTGAATTGAAATATGCTTTTATTGGAAGGGTGATTTGATTGGGTAAAGCATGACTTTAAAAAACCAATTTAATTGACTGTTATCACTCTTCTTTATCATGATTTAACAAATATCCATGGTAAGTAAGCTTCAAGTTTTAAGATAATAAATATATAAAATTATGTAAAGAAGTCTTTTGCTCAAAAAAGATTATTATTTTTCAAGAAAAACAAGGGATATGTGGTTGTTTTTGTAAAGTAATAGAGGCAATGGTAATCCATTATTGAGGCTTGAACTCTCTCCATATGTCCACCTATTTTAACTTTGACGCTCTAACTAATCGAGTTAGCTTAGACATAGAAGAATAGGTGGTTAGATTCACAAATATTACTATTTGATGTCTTGAACTGGAATATTTTAGAAAGTTAGCAAATCTTAATAAGGGGACTCCGTCTCAAAAAAAGGTTATGCCCTCATTTTATTCTTGCTTGCAGCTGAATATATGGTCCTTAGTTCCTCTTTCGCAGATCTCCAATAGATAATATGAACAGTAAATCAAGATAATTTATTAACTTTTTTCACTGTTTTATTTTGATGTTTGCATAATGCTATACAATATAAAGTAAGTCAAAGGCGTTTAACAATTATAACCATCGGTGCACAACTTGACAATCTCAGTATATCAAGAACTTTTTGAAGAGTCAGAAAATAGCCTTCTGCTCTTTTTTATCATTCCATATTATTTATTTGGCTCCTACTTTACAATTAGATGACTTAATCTCATTCCTGCTGTTGTTCTTGCTTATGGGTTTGTTTCTAGGACGGTAAGGTGTCTTCTTTTCCGTTTTCGCTAAACATTGGTTGCCATATTTATGTAATTCAAACTGTGTTTCATGATATATTAAAGTGTATGTCGGCTGTATAATTTTACCATGAGTAAATAAAACAAAAACCTAATATCATAAAACAGAAGGTGGTATCACTGACTTGGTAATAAACATCATAAAAAAAAAAAAAGAAAAGAGAAAAAGGAGACAGATAATATTGAAAAAGAAATATGAACATGGAAAATTAGATAATTAATCGAAAAATAAAATAGGTAAAAAGAAAAAGAATATTGGGTGAGGTGGACTTGCATGTATATCTCACATCCTTTGTATAATTTATCACTTGTTGCGTGAAAGGTGCTTGGTGTTCAATACCCTTTCTTTTAGATTTATTTTGTTAATTATAAGAAGGGAACCAATTATATTTGGCCTTTTCAAGTTTAAATATCATATATGCCAATAACATTTTGTGGAGCATAACATCAATCACAATTACATGGATAGTATTTACAAGATGGGATAATTAAACCTACGTTAGAGATTTATCAAAGAAGCCAGGCCCACTTATTCGTCGAAGGGTGATGCTCTTGCAGCTGCAAATTATGCTTTCAAGTTTTGCACTATGTTAAAGAGACAAGACAGGTTTATGTGAAGACATATTTTGAGTCCAATTCCCCGAGATATGTAATTGTTGAAGAATCACTGCTTTAAGCCTATTAACTAGTATCTTCTATCATAGGTCTTTCTATTGTAATCTTCTATTGCCCTCATATAAATATCATAATAACTGAAAAATTATAGCTGTTAGAGTTTGTTTTCTATGTTAAATCTGCAATTATTTTGAGTGCCCACACCTAGTCTTTTGAAAGGATTCTAATCATTATTAAAGAAAAGCTTACTAGAGAAACAAAAATAGTCAAGAGAGTTACCATTATGTTTCCTAACAAAGGTTGCTGCCCATCTGATATTTTATTCTTTCCTTCTGGCTCTTAGGCAGAATATATGGTCCTTAGTTCCTCTTTCCAAGCATCGAGTTTGCATAATATGAACGTAGAGTAAAATTATAAATCAAGATAATTTTTTCTATTTATTATATTTTTTTTAACGTTTATTTGATGTTTTTTATCATAATGTTAATAATATATGTCATGTTTTTGAAACATAAAATATCTATGCACACTTTGAACTGTTACTTTTGTGTATATATTGACAAACTTCTTTAAGAGCCGATGAGAACACTTCATAGTTTTATCATTCCATATTATTTATCGGGGAAATTTCAAGTTTAAAATGTAATGAAGGGACTTATAATAATAAATAAATTTGGTTTCATTTGTTAAACATGGAATAGAAGCCATAATAAGAAGCAAAGATGTAATTTAGTAGTGCCTATTTTAAGCCACAAATGCTCTCTTCATGTGGGAATCACAGAGATCGTCTTTTTCTATTACCCACTCTTCCCTCCTCGTCTCGTCTTCTCTCTCATCCCCTACCCATCTGTCCATTGAGTTATAGGATTCAATTTAACACCCTATCCTCTCCTATCACCACGGGAGCTATAGACGACACACCTTGAACCCATAAAAGCACTAAAATGTAACACTCTGCACCAATGTAAAAACTTAAATAGAAGTTATAAAAAATATTTGTAATGGGGCAAACAGGTTATAAATATCTAAATTTATTAAAGTGAAGAAATGAATTTTAATTTTTCATTTAGTAGATTTAAAAAATTAAACAACAAATGAATAAAATTAAAATAACAAATAATTTATTTATTTAAAATATTTGATACATTAATTATTTTTAGTTTTTAAATTATGTTTAATATTCTATAAAAATTTTAAAAATAATGGGTGTTTGATTCAAAATACCAAAATTAGTAAATGTATTAGAATAGATGAAATATTAGTAAATGTTAGAATTATTATTACAGAGTTGAATATTGTGCATTAAATTATAAAGTGAAGTCAAATAATTAACTTATTCAGTTAAGTAATATTAGTGTAATAAAAATAATAAAAAATAAGGCAAACATTAGCAGCTTCTATTTCATAATTTAACCATTAAATGAAAAAAAAATTATTTCTTATAAATATATTTATCTATAATAATTTAAAGGTGTTACTTTAGTGCAAGTATTGACATACTATCAAGCTCTAGTCTAATGAGCTATGAGTAGAGAGGAGAGGAGAGAGAAAGAGAGGGAGGGTGATCCAAGAAGATGAACATATTTTTGGTTAAAAGCGAATGGGTAAATTGTTCCTGCTGAGACTTGATCTCTCTCACACCTGTGCTGTCATATTTTAACGTAGACGCCCAATCACAATGAACTCACCTAGGACGTTAGTCATTTATACAATTTGATATCTCTTCAATATACACAATTGCCTTTCATTTGACTAAGGTTTAATTTAATGCTTTATTTGAAATTAAAAGGGGTATGGAAAGAAAATAAAGCAGGTAAAATTAGAATGAATGAAATTTTGGAAGAAAATAAAGAGAATTAGAAAATTATTGTATCATAAGAAGGAAAATATAACCCAAGTATCACATAATACTTTGAAATGCACTATTTCCATGAAATATAAAACATGCAATTTTTAGTAACACTAAGTTAAACCCTAAACTATTCTTTTCTTATTTAACCATGGGACCCACCCTAAACTATTTTCCCAATGTGATTTTAGTTTTAAAGAAGAAAAATAAAATTCATTAAAATTTTAATGTATAGCATCCCCATTTCATATCTGCTCCCATCAAGATGCCAGAAATGCTTTTGAAAAAAGGCTTTATTTAATTACATACAATACCTTTGAAGAAATATTTTAAGTGTATTTATTTTTGTGTTTACAGTTTAACCAATCTGCTGCAAATTTCTTTTCAAAATTGCCCCATTATATAACAATTTATTTCTAAATAAATTAACAAATGAGTATGAAATATATTATTATGTCTAATTTGATAACATTATTGTTTTTTTTTTTTTTGTAAAATGGATAATATTATTGTTGTAACATTATTACAAATCTCACAGACACTATTGTTGTTAAATATTACAGAAAATGGGCCTCAAATTGCTTAGGTGGGAACCCCTAATTATTAATTAATGTTATATATATATATATAGGTATATATGGGAGGTAAGATATATATATATATATATAGGTATAGAATATATATATATATATATATATATATATATTATTAATAAGTATAAACATTTTTAATTATTATGTAGTAAATTGTTCCCTTAGTTATTTTTAACCTTATAACTTCCCTCCCTATATCATTGCTTTTTTTTTTAAACATTACACTACACAGAGCAAAAGGATAAGTGCTTCCAGGTATAGAACAAAGAACTAGAATTTAGGTATCCTCATACATAGCTCTTAAACTGCTCATTATTGAGCATTTTAAAGTATTATTTAAACTCATTTATATATGTTTTTTATTATATAAGAACTAAGAAATTTTAAAAAATATGTAAAATTTTAAAGAATTTTGATTATATTTAATTTTTTTATATATATTTTTCATCATATGGAAGTTAAATATGAGAGAAATAGTTTTTCACAGAGTCAAGTATCTTTCCATCTCCAAATAAGATTTAGAAAATAAATCAAAATTTTCAAACAATAATCTCTGCTTCATGCTCTTTCTATTTGGGCTAATATTAAATAACGTAACCAAAAATTCGACTCTATCCAGTGAGGCTTAATGTCTTAGTCACGATAAGATATTAATGGTTCTTGGTTTAGTTGGTAAGGCTTATTTAAATGCTGAGTAAAATTATCTGATAAAGGCGAAAAATAAGCCATATTTAGTAATCTCTTACTAATATATTAATTTTCTTCCTATATACAAAGTTTTCTTTTGTAAATACTTATTAAGTCTATATGTTGTAGGGTTAGTACACAATATACTTTGATCTTTGTTTTTCTTTCTCAGGTCTTTGTATCTTATGTTAAAAGCAGAATTTGTTTTGTGGTTGTTTTTCATGAAGCCATGGATGGAATGGTTGTAAAAAGGACTGCCCGGACTTCTGCCACTCACACTCACCACCTCCACAGCGCAAGGTCAGTGTTTATCTATAATCTCCCTCCCTTTCTTCATTTCTAGAGATCAGTTATATAGTATTGTTGTTCCATTGCTAGTCCTAGAACCTCAAAACTGTTCATAATAATCTCAGGTGCAGTGGTGGTTTCAGTTTCTTTGAGGACTGAACCTTATCAAAGTTTTATGCCACCAAAGAACTGGCCAACTGGCCTGAACTCCATTCCACTGCAGACTCTATTTGCTTATCCAAAAGGCCTTCTGCCTTCATATGTTTTTTTTTTTTTTTTTCAATAAATAGTTCTGATTTATTTTGTCTTGATTCTTGTAATGCTAGAATGACATTTCTCTTAAATGAATTCTTCTGCCTAGAAATCTAGACTGAGAAGGATTAAGCTATGATTAAATGTTTTGAAACCGTGAAAGAAATTGTTATCACATTAAGAAAATTAACAAATCTGGTACTCAACTTTTAGATTTAAATAATTTTAAAGATTTATCAGAACATCTTTAAAACTGTTATAAAGATATTTCACCTTGATGATGATAAAATTCAGTACAAATAGAATTATTGAGGGAAGGGCATCGGTTAGGCCAGGAAAGTAAATATTTACTATGAGAACGCCATAGGTGTTAAATATAGCCCATAGTTGTATGAACGGCAGTTTGCAGAAGCTAAATATAAGGTTCTGACAGTAAGAACGGCATATAATATAAATATAATGTATTATAAGAACGAAGGTCATAATGCACTAGGTAATTTACAGGTGAACAAAGTATTCATTGCATGGTAACGCTCTGAACGTATTCTCGGGCCTTCTTCTCCACCATTAAGTTGTATATATAAACCTCATAGTAGAATGAAACACCTTCCATCACCTCGTAAAACAACTATGCATTTATATAGTATGTAGACTCAAGATTTAAGATCTATAAATCAAGGAAATCTCTTAGAATGCTTTCAAACAAGGATTTGAGAGCTGGTATCTTAATTCTGGTTACAAACCACAAAGAATTAAAGATAGATTTAATTAATGGATTTAGTATAAGCTCGCCGTTATTGTTTCCCATGGTGCTTGATGATTCAGAACAGATCTCCCCGCGCTGAGAGATCAAGATCCGGGAAGTGAATGTATCTTGTTTCTAAGATATTCATCATCAAGTATGTAATCTATATTATTATTATTATTATTTTATGTTATCAGACAGCTTTGAATTCATGGATTCAGTTATTATGTGCAAGACACTTCAGATATAGTTAAGAATGAGAAGAAGACAGAAAAACAAAGAATATAGAAGCAAGTGGTTTAATATATTTGTTTTTGAAAATTATTTTGCTTGAAAAACAGAATGTAGAGTAACAACAGAATAAGTTTGGGTTCCTGATTTATTTTCATACATAGTGAGAAAAACACAATAACACTTTTTTATGAGAAAAACACATGGCCAGAGAATATGAATCACTTTCAAAGAACACTAAAATGGTATTTTCTGCGGTTTTCAATTCTTGTTCTCAATAACTGCTTTTAAAAACATGAACCATACGGCATATTTTTCTTTCTTAATTTCTAAAATTTATAGGCATATTTTTGCGGGCCCAACTAGCACAACTCACTCCAGAAATATATCAAACGCAGCGTAAGAAAAATATTACAAATGAACTCATGAAACAAAAAGAAGTTAACGCTGAAAG
Organism: Tetrastigma voinierianum; assembly: GCA_016808115.1. Classification (NCBI taxonomy): domain Eukaryota; kingdom Viridiplantae; phylum Streptophyta; class Magnoliopsida; order Vitales; family Vitaceae; genus Tetrastigma; species Tetrastigma voinierianum. The sequence goes on along the minus strand of JAEQBH010002956.1, from coordinate 217,437 downwards.
AACGATAAATCTACAAAATGGCAATGTAATACCAATATATATTCTCTCTTTAATTTCTCCATCTCTAGTCCCCCCTCTTCTCATATAGTACTTATATTTGGCAGGTGAAACTGAGGCTACAGGACAGAATTATATCATCTCAGGCATCTCTTTCAACTGCAACAACAGCAAAAAAGTTTTGACTGACTTTCTTTAGTCCTGCTGGTCGAAGTTTTTTGAATTTCACCATTCCACTCATGTTTGTTCATACTGTGTTGTGTTTCTATCAGAGCATCTGTATTGAATATTTGCACCAAATTGAAAGCAAGGTTGAATTGGTTATCTGGATTCACAGTATCCTTCCCCCTCTCTCTCTGACTAAAAGAGGACTGGCAAAAGCCTGGAATCCTGTGTTGGAAAACTGCCCTGTGGTAAATTCCATACATATTGTCTTGAATGTGTTCTGATTAGTTTTTCAAAATTATCCCTTGAAGTTTAACTCTCATCTAAAGATTATTTTCATTAATCAGTTTAAATTTGCTGTTAAGTTTGTGACCCTCACCTTCACCTGAACAAGCTACCATCAAATTTAAATTCAAATTAAAATTCACTTTTTTTAATTAAATGCAATTTAAGAATCATGTTGAAGCTATGTTTACTTTCTTATTTTGAAATTAACAAAGCAAAGGGAAGTGTGTATATTAATATATTAAAAAAGGGTGTAAAGTGAGAATATATTAAATTCTATGAGTCAAATTATATTCCATTACTAAAATGGGAAAACATATTTTAATATAAATTTTGACAATTAAGCAATTTGACAAACCATTTTTGTGGGCTTGTAAGATCAAGAATTGAGCTAGGCATCAACGTGGACAAAGATATTTAGAAAGCAAATTTGTAAAGCTTTTTTATTAAAATTAATTTCTTTCTTTATTGTGGCTCAGAGGGATATGGGCAGGCAGCATATATAGGCAAGGTGTGTGTATATATGGCAGCATACACACACACATAGATTATATTCATTTCAAAGAGTCATCACTCAGAATTATTATACCTTATGGTAATTTGGGATACAAAATATATGACCACATTTGAGTTGAAGACATCAGTGGAAAGGGTCTTGAGGAACGGTTTCTGATCAAAGACATATTCGCCTCTTTGTATTGTCAGGCGCCTAATTTATGAGCAAAGTGGTGGGCGCCAAGAACTTGCTGCTGGGGCGCTCCCCATTTCTCTCTCAATGCCCCACTGCTCACAAAACACAACACGTGACGTATAGCCTTTCCCTCCCAACTCATATTTTATTTACTGTGCTGTAAGAAATACCTTGGCAGCTCCCTACATCTAGAGGCTCAATGCTCTCCAGTGGAGACCACCACCACTAGCCACACCAAAAGAAATCTCCTTATAGGCTGCTCAAGGGTAACCCAAGAGATAACCGACTAAGAATCCTACTCTAACTCTGGCGTCTTTCAATCTGCAAGCCAACACGATCCTCTCGACTAGCCGTCAGATCAACTTCGCACAACCACACAAATCCTTCGATTGACATCGCTTTTATCAGGACTCACACAGATTCCCAAAGCGCAGACCTCTTCTCGGCCGCGATGACTCTTGTTAATCTACCTGATAAACTTGCCACTCACGGCACGGCTCTATATAAGGCAAAAAGCCCCACTCATCCGCTTTCCTTCAAGTGTCACACCCCAAGCTCCTCGGTCGGAGTGTCGAACGAACTACGAAAGGTCTCCAACTAGATTGTGTCCTTACCTTCCCCTTCATGTGCGTGCTTTGGCCTATGCACTGGCGCGAAGCCTCATCTTAGCCAACACTTGATCATCCTCCTCGATGATCTCCTTCCATGATGAGCCAGGTGGCCAAGGCAATTTCGCCTCATGCCGCATCGAACTCAAACATCTAGTCAGGGGCTAACAACCCTCCTGGTGGCCGACATCCTCGTTGACTTCACGCGACATACCATTGAGATCCGAACCCAAACTACCACAAAGTAGCAATCTTCTCCCAAACTTCGTTTCAATGATGCAAGCGCCCTATTCCAATGAATTAAGTATTCAATCCATCTACCCTAGCCGCCTATCTTTACATCCCCGTAGATGCTCGCAATTTCTTTGTTTAACTCAACCCCGATCATGGGTGGGTTCCGGTTTTGATTTTATCAAACATCTTCAGACTAGGATCATGATGATAGTGTAGCTCAAGAAGCTGCAGAGGAATGTCGTAGCTTCTCTCACTGTGTGGGCTTCAACCTAGCCACGTCTATCGCGCTCACAATTTCAAGGCCATCATACTATGGGATCGCCTCTTTGAAACTACTTATTTTACTGTAACTGAGAGGTTGGCCAATGCACTTTCTCCCCTTCCTCAAATTCCAGTGTTTCTTTCTTGTCCGCATATTTCTTCATGTGTTTACTTGTCTTTTATCAAGGTTGTCTCGAGTTTCATTGTAACACCCGCCCCGAGAGAGTCTACAGCAAGATACGACACCTAGGGCGTATAAGAGCACTATGTCACACCGAAATATTTGGAGACTAAAAGGGAAAATGATAAAATTTAAGGAACTGGAATTAAAGGTATTAAAACCAAGGGTACAAATGAGTCATTGAAAAGGATATTAAAAAACAAAATTTGTGAGTGGGTAGAGACGGGCCATAGTGGAAATTAATAAGCATACCGGTAATAATTAAAAGATGAGGGTTAATTGCAATTAATGGTTACTTAACAAAAAGGAGAATTAAAAACCAAAATGTCATTTGGTCCTGGTGTCATTCTAGCAACCTCGAGGTGTGAGAAAAGCAGAGAAAGTCAAGAGAGAAGGAAGAGAAGAAGGAGTATATAGGTGTTGAAAGTATGATCAAGGTATGTGTTTGCTCGGCTTTAGTATTTGGATTCTTAGGCTTGGGTATGAGATTAGCGTTCTCCTTTTGATCTAGGTTTTGCAAAGAGCACATTAAGTTTTGATTGGTTGGGGTTGGTGAGTAAACCTCAATATAATAAAAGAAACTTGAATCATCAGTAAATTACATGATGTTTCTAAAGAATCGTGGACCTTAGTAGTGTTCTTCTGATTTTTCACCTAAGGTTTGGGTTTTGAGTTTCCAAACAATTAATTCACATGTTGGGAGTTGTTTTTAGATGATTTCGGGGTTAGTTTTTGAGGTATTATGAATTATAGAAGTTACAGTGAGTGAATCGCACTCAAAAGTGGAGAAATGACAAAATCGTATTGGGTCCTGGTCGTACAATAGGAAGTCCTACCGTAGAACTTTGCTTCTGGTCATTTTACAAGTCCCTACTGTAGTTAAGTCCTTACCGTGAAATTCGTTCCGGTTTTCCCTGCTTTCGACCAGTTCGATTTTGGCCATGACTCTCATTTCATCCGATTCTCAGTGATTCAAGTGGCTACGTGAAAAACACTTCAAGGAGAACAAAACTAAGAAGCAGAAACTGCAAATTTGATCCTAAGTGGCCCAAAAATTCACTCCGTGCGGGCCATGTGAAAGAAAATTCTGCATCACTTGACATGAGTGTCCAAGCTTCGACGGTCTCAGTTTCGCGGTTCGAATCGGTGATTCCAGCGGGAATGGACCCCTTAGCACTAGCAGCAGGGCGAAGATGTGACCACAAGCCCAGAAGCACGTTGCTATGCATTAATTTGTCGAAAGTCGCATTCGTTTGAGTTGTAGGTCAGCCAGCGGGCGGATAAGTGTGGAACCTGCGCTCGCCAAGCAAAGCAAAGAGTGCAGGAGTGTTCTAAACTCATTTTTCCAAATACTAGTGTATTGTTGCGTTATAGAAGCTGAAGGCAAATTGCTTTACATCGGTGGTTTCAAAAAGGGCGGTTTCTAAATGCAAAACCATTTTCAAGAAGCAAGCAATGAGATAGCTACAAATGGTTTTGAGTTAAAACTTTTAAAGCAAGCATTGTGGTTTTAAATTCAGAAACCATACTACGTTGTTAGCGCAGTGGTTTTGAAAAGTTAAACTATTTTTAAAGCAAAGGGCACCAAGAGCTGGAATAATTAAACCATTTTTCGCTAGCAAGCAAGCAAATGGTTTCAAAGTGTAAAACCATTTTATAGCAGTAAAAGCGCAAGCGTATAAATGAAAGCCGAAAACAAGGCCTTCCCTACGGCAAAGCAACCGGTCGAGTATCCCGCACGCACGGAAAGATTTACATGCACAGGTCAGTCTTTTTGGCTCAAGCAAACTTTAGGACATACATCATGCATAGAGACCGCGGGTAACGTGACAGGGCATATAAGGTTATGAGCTCTAACTGGCATGGTGATGGCGACACGAGGTTAATTTACCCATGGTCTTCACCGAAAATGGTGCCGTGATGACAAACACCCTTCCAATCGGCAACGGTTAGCACAGTTCCCGCATGTTCAGGGCGCCAGCAAAATAGCCTCCATTGGTTGATGTTTAAGTAAGCATGACACTGCTTTAAAATTGTAACTATTGGTTCTCGCCGCCAAGGCTTCCCGGAGAGTTTAAAGCAAACGGTCGAAGCCAAGCCCCGCTTAGATTTCAACGATCGCTTGAGCCAAGCTCCGCGGGAGTTTATTTTCAAAGTTACGCGGCTGGCTGTGCTTCCCGTGCTTTTTATGAAAAGTTTTGAGAAACTTTTAAATCAAAGGTTTGTGGAAAGGTTTTAAGAGAGTCCTTTCAAACAAGAGGCAAGTAAGAAAAAGAAAAGTATGAGAAGTTTTATAAACTTCAGTAAAGAAGAAATAAGAGTTTTATGTTTTCTTTTAAAGAAAAGCAAATAAAAGCAGGCAAAGAAAGTTTGAAAACTTTAAAGCAAGCATGCTAAAAGAGGAAGTAGGGAAAAGAATTGTAAAAGAGAGTTTTTACATTTTTAAGATGTTTTCCAGCAAATCTTATAGCATACACCACTGAGCTGCTTAGCTTCAATAGTTTCATTTTAAAAACTATTTTCCTTGTGCATGTACGAAAGAAGTCGGAGCACAATAGAGTTGTCCTATATTATCAGGCTAAGTGGCCGTAGTAAGAATAATATTTTGTAAGAACATACTTTGAATTTATATGAATATAAGGGTGTACATAGTTTAGTGTGATGGAATGTGAGTGGTAGGCGTTGGTTGCCATATTTTACATATAGGGGTCTGGATGTATACTGTGATTTTGGAACTTAGACTATGTGCACCCGCCATGCCGTTTTTCGCCAAGATTTTACCAACCGTTATAAATAAAAGAAAATTTATAGAGGCAGTTTAAGTGCTGTCACGGCCGCTTCACGTGATTTCAATGTTAGAGCAGAATGGTCGATATTTCTCGTGGAGTGGCGCCGGCACACCGCCGTCGCCATAGGGTGGGGTGTGTCAAGGTGGTATCGTTGCGTTGTATACAATAACCTAGGACATGAGGAGAGATGATACCACGCAAGGTGGTATCAGAGCATAAGTTATGGCAACCATGCATGTTAAAGTTCCTATACATACATGAAGTGGATCAAAAAGTATACGCTGATATTTTTGGTACTCGTAAGAGATTCGAGGTTTAAAGAGGACGTAGAGAATCGCCCAGGAGAGTAGTTCCAAGAAGGTTCGAGCGCCCTGATACCTGAAAGGGACGCACGATGAGAAATTACACTCATCGCGATTAGAATATCAACCCTCCGAAAGAGTCGGGCTACTGCTTCAGCGCTGCCGCAGAGCCCGGGCGCCGTAGAATGTTTACGCAAGCAGAGCAAGTGGCAATGTATTGCATGAAAGCAACAGCTGACCCGACAAGAAGCCGGGCAGAACTTCCACCGCCATACTTAGAGAGGTTGTGGAAGAACCGGGAGGTCAATAGGAGAGAAAGGGCAGAAATCGGGGCACAAGCCATATGTCATGTTAGAGACCAATGGCACCGGTTGTGGTTAGACCGAGTAAACAAGATTTATGGAGTTAGCCGGGCCTGACTGATTGAGTGGGAGAGTCTGTTTTTCTGCCGATGGAAGATGGTATAAAGATTGGTGGGATGTTGTAGAAAAGTTAGTATCCCGATGGAATAGTATGCTACCACAATTTCCATTAAGAATTCATCGACCCCATTCTTTCTCAAAGCCATGGGACTGGGGCAGAGGAGTTCTTCGCTAGAACAAGGCGCCAGATCCGAAAGAAGAGGTAGTTTCTTTCAACTGAGCATTGTTCCATACTGTAAGCGTATAGTTCCAAATGGAAGAGGTTTTTATCGTGATCTACAAGACGATCGAGTGTATTTATCGCTGGTCCCGTTGTAACAGATTGGGGGACTTTAGTCGAGGCCATCGAGTCAACAAAGCATCATGCAGCTATGTACTCAGTAGGCGTGAGTGGGATGAGTACAGGAGTGCACCTGTGAACTTCCCAAACAAACTCAGACATGTGATACAAAGGTAAAGAGCAAGAGCGTAGGTTATAGAGGCCGAGGTGCAAGTCGAGGAGCCATATCTCTATTCAGGATCAGCCGAGGCCCCGCTTAGCAAGAATAATTCCGCAGTATTCCTCCCGCTTTGTCATATGTGTCAATGGCCACCGGAGCGTGTGAGATTCGGGGTGATGAGGTAAAGCCTACTCCGCAAGCTAGAACATTTTATTAGGAGGTCCTCACCTGATCAGCGGAGACATCGCTGGCCGCCAATGCACCCCGCACTCGCAGATGGAGGCCACAAAGTCGATGGGAGAGCTCTGTGGAGTTTCACAGCCTGTAGAGGTGCCCGTGGTAGAGGTAGAGGGAAGGCCAGTGGGATACGCATTGAGCCCCAGCCAAAGCCGTGGTAAGGCCACGTGACTCCAAGAAGATGCAGCATGTAGCTCCCAGAAGTGGTCACGTATTATTTCTTATTCTCGAGCATTTATTTAAGGCTACCTTAGTAGACCCGTGAGCTGACGCAGCATTCATTTGCATCGAAGCCATTCTTAGATCGTGTCGAGATAGAGAGACCAGCATTAGAGAGAGAGATTCGTATGAGAGTTTCCACTTTCCGGTGGAGATCCGTTACTATGAGCGGTAGTCGAGAGATAGTAGAGTTCGATTGAGGGGCAGGGAGGTTGTGGATCTTGTAGCGCTCCCAGATGAGGACTTTGATGTGGTTCTGTTATGGATTGGCTATCTCGCCATAGAGCACAATGGGTGTTATAAAGAGTAAAAAGTTGAGCAGGGCCGGGAAAGTGGGTGTTCGGGGATTACGTGAGGTTATCTTCTGTATGATCCTCATATGACGGCCTGAAAATCTTTGCGTAAAGGTTGTCGGGGGTTATCTAGCTTATGTGGTGGAAGCAAAGGGAAGGAGGGACTATATTGGATGAGATTCAGTTGTTAGAGAGTTCGGATGTGTTCGGTGTTGGGATTACCTCAGAAAGAAAGTGAGTTCTGTTAGTTTAATTCCCGAGGGGCTGACGGGTTTCCATTCGTCATAGGATGACTCTGAGTTAAGAAGAACTTAAGGCTGGTTAGAGAATTGTTGAGTAAAGGTTATTAGGCAGAAGCGTATCGTGCAAGGAGCTCCTCGATTCTCTTAGGTAGAAAAAGAAAGATGGGAGTTTGCGGTTATGTATAGATTCTGACGTGAATGAGTTACCATCCAGCGTCCGGTATCCCACTCCCTAGAATTGATGAGTTATTTGATCAACTCGAGGATCTGGTATACTCGAGATAGACTTGAGGTCGGGGTATCATCGATTAGGAGTTCGGGGAGAGTGATGTACCTAGGCGACGTGGAACGCTACGGACATTATGAGTTCACGGTGATGCCATTTGGTTTGACTAATGCTTTCAGGCGGTTGCGTTTGATGAGCCAAAGTATTCCGGTAGTATCACGGATGAGTTGCGTCATGGATTTTATTGATGATATCTTAGTGTATTCGGTGGATTCAGGAGGAACATTGAGAGCTGAGTTGTATTACGAGACCCCTGGGGAGAGGCAGGTTATATGCGAGTTGACGAAGTGTCGGGTTTGGCTCGACAAGTGGCATTCCTTGATCGTGTATTTCAGCGAGAGGGAGGTGAGTGTGGATCCCAAATAAGAAGCGGTGGTAAATTGGAAACCACGAAGAATGTGTCGGTCGAAGCTTCCCTTGGTTGCTTGAGGTGTATTGCAGGGGAAGTTTTGAGGGGTTCTCGAAGATAGCGACCCAAACCAGGCGACGAAAAGATGTTAAGTATGATTGGGTAGAAGCATCCAGAGTTTTGAGGAGTTGAAGATAGATTGACTTCAGCTCCGATTCTAACTACCAATGGGAAAGATGGATTTGTTGTTTATAGTGATGCTTCGGACAAGGCCTTGGTTGTGTTTGATGCGAATGATGAGGTGATTGCATATACTCTAAGAGTAAAGAAGAGCATGAGGAGAGTGCCACCGACTGACTATGATGATCGTTTACCTTTATGGAACATTATTTATATGGTGTTCCCTTGTAGGATCTTCTGAGATCATAAAGTCTTCTAATATATTTTCACCCAAAGAGTTAAACTGAGGCAAGAAGATGGCTTGAGTTGATTAAGGACTCTGGCCCATGCTACTCAGTACCATCCGGGAAAACTAATGTCGTAGCGGATGCCTTGGTAAGCGACCAGAGAGTTCCTTGTCTCCACGTAGAGATCGAGGTTATCTTCCACTTGTGGTGGATCTGAGAGCTTTAGGGTGATGTGGAGGTTGAAGTGCAGGCCTTATTATGGCCCCATGTTAAACCGCCTAGTGGACGAGATTCTAACGAGCGATCCACGGGGATCCGATGATTAAGCTTAAAAGAAGAGATAGAAAGAAACGAGTGGTCGGATGATGGCACCCAATGGTAGATCGAGAGAATGTGTGTGCCCGGGTAGGCGACGAAGAAAGACATCATGGAAGAAGCACACATTCATCTGGCGTATGCTATGCATCGGGTAGTACCAGATGTATAGAACTTTGAAAGAACATTCACGTGGAATGGGATGAAGAAGAAAGAGAATCGCGTTGTTCAGTACTAACTCATGTGAAGCGAGTATCAGAAGGCAGCGGGAGAATCTGATTACTCCCCATTCGTGTGGAAATGGGAAAAAGATTACTAGTTTTGTTACACGGGTCTTCCCGTGCAGTGACGTGATCTGCGATATGGGTGATGGAAATCGATTGACAAAAGTACGCTCATTTCCTGGTTAATGTTGAGGATTCGTGAAGGATTGTGATTATGTGGATGAAATAGTGAGACCTTCCACGGGGTTCCGGTTCGATAGTTTGGTCGAGACCCAGGTTCCCATCAGGTTTTGGCTGGTTGCAAGCAGTGATTAGGTACTCGCCTACATTTTAGCCTGACATTTCTCAGACTGGTGGTTGGTCGGAGAGAGGACTATTCGGGCGTTAGAGGATATGCTAAGAGCTTGTGATGGGATTCAAAGGAAGTTGGGACACTCACCTGGCATTAACAGATTGCCTAGCAATGCTCTCGTCAGTATAGATAGTATCTTGGCTCCATTTGCAGGCGCGTTGTATGGCAGGAAATGTAGGACTCAGTGTCTTTGCAGGATGAGGTTGGTGAGCTAGGCCACTGAACTGGGTACAGGATCACTTGAGGAGAAAGTGAAAGTTGTTAGATAACTTAAAGATAGCAAGAGACAGACAGAAAAGCTATGCGGACAAGTCGTAAGAGACTGCCGAGTTTAGAAATAGGTGATAAAGTCTTTTGTTCTGTGGAAAGGTGTGTTGAGATTTGGAAACTTGAGGCAAGCTTAGTCAGGGGTATATTGGACCTTATAAGTCATTGAGCAAAGTGGGGCCAGTAGCTTCTGATTGAAGTTACCCCCAGAGTTGTCAGGATTCATGATACATTCATGTAGATGTTGAAATATATCCGAGGATCCTTCCATGTATTGAGAGAGCAACAGTCTGCGATTAAAGGAGGAATTTGACTATGAGGGAGATACATGCCGGATTTGTGATCGCAGGAGCGGGTGTTAAAGTGATTCCATTAGTTAAAGTCTTATGGAAGAATCATAGAGAGCGGCTACTTGGGAGCGAGAGGCGGATGCGCCATCGGTACCCTCTTTATTTTCCGGATGAGGTATGTTCCTTTCCTTTCTTTTTGGAGTTTAGTTTTCATTTAGGACCAAATGTTCCTAAGGAGGGGAGGATTTTGTAACACCGAATCAGAGGTCTACGAGTACATGACAACGCTAGGGGTGTATAAGGTGCTAAGTCTGCTTGAAATATTTGGAGACTAAAGTGAAATGATATTTGGGAACCGAGATTTGTGGTATTAAACCAAGGGTACAATGGTCATTAAGAAAAGGATATTAAAAATCAAATTTAAAGGTGTAGAGATGGGCCATAGTGGAAATTGAATAGGATTCTGATTGCAATAATTAAAAGATGAAGGTTAATTGCAATTAATGGAAAGTTAATTTAACAAAAGGAGAATTAAAACCAAAAATCATTTGGTCTCAAGTTTGCCCTATAGCAAACCCTGTATAGGTGAGAAAAGAAGAGCCAAGAGAGGAGGAAGGGAAGAGAGAAGAAGGAGGAGGAAGAGCAAGATCAAGGTATGTGTTTGATGTGTTTGCCTTAGTGTATTTTGGATTCTTAGGAGCTTGGGGTATGTGGAATTAGTTCTCCTTTGATCTAGGTTTTTTGTGCAAGAGCACATTAAGCCTTTGATTGGTTGGGGTTGTAAAGCCCCAATTGATGTAAAAACTTGGAATCATCAAATTACATGATGTTTAAAAAGTGGTAATAGGTAGTGTTCTTGGATTTTCACCTAAGGTTTGGGTTTTGGAGTTTCGAAAACACCCGATTCACATGTTGTCTCAGGTTGTTTTAGATGAGTTTCCAAGTTAGTTTTTTGAGGTATTATGAATTATAGAAGTTATATGGGTAATTGGCATCAAAGTGGGAGAAGCCACAAAATGCGGGCATTTCGGGTGGGTCCTACCGGTACAATGGGGAGATCCCTCTGGGGTAGAACTTTGCTTCTGGTCATTTTGGCAGAATCTACGGTAGAAGTTACCGGTAGGACTTGTTCTGAGTTTCTGTTTCGACCAGTTTTGCATTTTGGCCACCAACTTCCTCATTTCTTATCCGATTTGAGTGGTCCAAGTGGCCTTTCGTAAAATAGACTGCTGGGAAGTGCTCTAGAAACTTAGAAGTAAAGATTGCCAAATTCACAGTCTATTGTTAAAATTCACTCAAAGTGGAAGGGCATTGAAAGAAAATTCCTGCATCAGCCTTGGATAGAGTAGTCGGGTTGTTTAGGCGTGTGCTTGATTTCGGTGCTCGGGTGGGTGGTCCAGTTGGAATAAACCATGCTACCTTAACTTTAAAGAAGAGTATGAAGGTGTGACTAGTCTGCAGGAAATGCGTTCAAGTTATCTGCAGATTAATTTATTAAGTCGTGATCGTTTGAGTTGTAGGATTAAAATGCAAAAAAGTGTGGGATAGAGTGTGGGCGTGCTCCAAGTTAAGCAGAGGTGAGTGTTCTAAACTCATTTTCCAAAATACTAATTATTATTATTATTATTACAAATTGCTTTGCCTTGGTATTTTATGGTTTTGAATGCAAACCATTTTCAAAACAACAATAGAGATAAAAGCAAACAAATGGTTTGAAATTAAACCATTTTGAAAAGTAAACATTGGTTTTAAATTGTAAAACCATAATTAAGCAACAAAGCAAGTAGTAAATGGTTTTTGAAAAGTTAAACCATTTTACTGAAAAAACAAGCAACTAAGCAGCAAATGGTTTTGAATAATTAGAAACCATTTTCAACAAGCAAGCAAGCAAATGGTTTGAAGTGTAAAACCATTTTATAAAAGCGGCAACCCGAGTAAGCGTGAAAGGTTGTGAAAGCAAAGGCGCTTACTAGTTTAAGCGAAGCAAACCGGTCAAGAGGTATCGGAAATGCGTGCACGGTGGTGTTAGAGTTTCATACATGCATTTGGCAGTTTTTGGTCAATGGCTGGGATTTCAATCGTGCATTTAAAGGCGTGGCGTCTGGGGGTATATAAGGTTATGATACCTAGCTAAGTATGGTGATGGCGGCGAGGTTAATTCCACCATATTCACCGGAAAAATGAGAAGGTGACGCGGACAAAGGTCCTTCCACCGGCACGGTTGAGCACAGGTTCCCGTGTTCACTAGGGCATGTTAAGCAAAAATAGGCCTCCATTGGTTGATGTTTTATAAGCATGATACGCTGTTTTGAAAAATCAACCATTGGTTCCCGGTCGCCAAGGCTTCCGGAGAGTTTTAAAGCAAACGGTTGAGCCAAGCTCCCGTTTAGATTTCAAAACGATCGGTTGAGCCAAACTCTAGTGGGTTTATTTTTCAAAGCATGCGGTTGAGCCAAGCTCCATAGTTTTTATGAAAAAGTTTTGAGAAACTTTTAAATCAAAGGTTGTGAAAGGTTTTAAGAGACTTTCAGAGCAAGATAAAACAAGCGAGAAAAGAAAAAAGTATGAGAAGTTTTATAAACTTCCTAAGCAAGCAAGAAATAAGAGTTTTACAAGCTTTAAAAAGAAAAGCAAGAAATAAAAGCGAAGCAAGCAAAGAAAAGTTTTGAAAACTTTTTAAAGCAAGCAAAAGCAAAGAAACTATGGAAAATAATTGTAAAGGGTTTTACATTTTAAGATGTTTTTAGGAAAAGCAAAACCTTTTATAAAGCATACACTCATAGGCTCGTTTGGCTCATTAGTTTCCATTTTAAAAACTATTTTCAGTCTGGTACGAAGAAATTTGCGGAGCCATGATAGGAATTATCCGACATCAGTTTAAGTCTTTGTGTATTAACTATTTTGTAAGAACATACTTTGAATTTGTATATGGAACATATGTATGTACATAGTTTAGTGTGATGGGAATGTATGATGGTATCTTGGTTGCCATATTTTGGATATAATGTAAATTGGATGTATACGGGATTTGGAACTTAGACATGTGTGCGTAGTCATGCTGCTTAGAAGTTTTTCATTTGCTAAGATTTTACAAATCCTAAGTTATAAATAAAAGAAAAATTTTTATAGGAGGGTTTAAGCGACAATGCGGCTTAGCTTCTGAGTTTCTAGTCGTTAGAGGTAATGGTAAGGGTTTACGTAGGAGTGGTACATTGCCTTACTGGCCGTGGGGAGTGGGGGTGTGTCATTCATCAAGTAAATATTGTCGATACTTCGCAAACTTGTACGCAGTAGGGCTCATGTTGCAACCAGGTTGCTCAAAAACGAGCACGCCCAAGGGCGTGCGAGGTTTGAACCTAATTGCTACCTCAAAAGGGCTCATTCCTGTGGTTGAACTTTGTTGCAGATTGTAAGACAACTGCATAGGCTCAAGAAGTTCCAACCAGTTTATTTGAGCGGCTATCACATAGTGGCGCGAGTACTCCTCAAGCAATCACAATTCCTCACTCGGTCGATCGTCGGTCGAGGGGTGATTAGTAGTTGAGGAGACTTGCACTCTGCATGCCACACATCATGAATAGCACAACCCCAAACACCTTGTGAGCCAGCGTATCTTGATCACTCACTATGTCCTCAAGCATCGAAATGCTTCACAACATTGCTGAAAGATGTCGCATTTGCTTCACACTTTATTAGGGCTGGTATGAAGATAGCATTCTTAGAGAACCTATCTACCACTACCAAAGCTGATCAAAGCCCTCAACTTTCGAGGAAACCTACTAATGAAGTCCATCCATAAACTTGCCATTGTCTTTTCGAGAATGGGTAAGGCTATAGCAAACTAAATTCCTTCTTAAAACCTTGGTCTTATCAACTTGAAAGCATGGCATGTGTATCTTGACATAGGCTTGCACGTATTCAGCCGTCTTAGGCGATGATGAAAGGCGGAGTGCCCGGCAATGCGATGTTCTCTGCTTCTCTTGGGTGACCCGACCCACGCCGTATCATGTTTCCTTTAGAAACTCTTGTCTCAATTTGCTTGAAGGTACATATAGCTTCCCTCTCGTGAAGTAAAGCAACATGTTCTCTAGCCAGTATCGCCTCGTGTGCCATCTCTCCACTGTTGACAGAACTTTTGATATGTCGGGTCTTATGGGCTCCTTGCCTTACTCACTTAGTTAAGTGCATCCGCTCGACTCAAACGATCCCACGTGGCTCGCAACTTCCTTCCTACTCAAGCGCCAAATGCCACTTGGTTATATCGACCAGGAAGCATGCACCCACAGTAAAGTCAAAGAAGTTGGCGAACTCTTTCTATTGAGCTTGCTTGGCAGTAAGCTTTTTTTGAGTTTTGAAGAAGGTGTTAGCTATTTTGTTAGTCACTACTATGGATTGTGTTTCCATCAGTTAGTGCTTCCACGTCTCTAGGCAATGGATGACTGGTCATCTTTCTTGTGGGTGATGTACCTGCCTTTCTTTGCATCCAACTTCAACTCTCGAATGCTCTTTGGATGCCCCTCTTTGCACCAAACACACCATGATAGGTGTTTGCGTGATTATATTTAAAATATATGTGCGATAAAGTGTGCAAAGAATGCCTAACCACGCAAGTATACCCTTGTCAAGTAATAAACTGTACCCTAAGTACGGATATCGATCCATAGGGAAAATGGGGATGCTAAGTACCAAAATTATAATACGTCTCTAATATCCAAACTAACAATTGTGATAGTAAAACATAATTTAAACTAAACTAATGAAATTTCTAAATCTAACTAATGATTCGCAACTAAAGGGATACCAAGAGATGATAAATTCTAAGAGTACTTGGTTCAATTGGAATGACCCTCTTAGATAAGTCAAAATTATACTCTATTTGTTTCATGAATATGCTTTTCGAGTGACTCTTGCCTAATTTAATTTATAAGCCTCTCTAGGAATTCGGATAACTTGACTAACACTGGGTCTTTTTCTTCTCAGCTCAACCTAAAGCATTAGAGATGCTTTAAGATCCAAGAATCTCACATGCCTCCTAATTACGGTAATTTCTACACTACCAATCTAATTAGGTTGATTCATCTATGTCCTAGTTCTTTACTACTTTCCCGGATCTCACAAAGAACCACTCCACCATATTAAAAGTTAACAAGAAATCAATATGTAAATAGAACTCAAGCATGAATCAATAGATAGACAATCACAGAAATAATATAAATAGGAAAATGGACGAATAAATATAAGATTCATGTCCAAAATCAGCAAAACCCTAGACTACAAAGAGATTCTGACATAATGTAGGTTTGATACGTCATAAACTTAGGACAAAACATGAGAAAAGAAAGAAGAAGCTCTAATGATCAAAATTATCAAAATGATGGTGATTCTGAATTTTCTTCCACAATTCTCATGATCTTCTCCAAATCTTTAGAAGCGACTCACAACCTCTTCCTTGGTCAGTGTGGACCAGGGCTCCCATTCTCAGAGCCTAGCTACCTCTTTTTGGCTTCTTGGGGTTGAGCTGGAAAAGCCCGCAATTCTTGGCTCAAAATGGGCTGGAAATTGACCCAAAACCAACCCCGAACGTCACAACATCGTTTGGCAACGTTCGCGACGTCAGGATCACGCTACTGTTCTCGGCTCTCTACAACGTCCGCGAAATTGCTGCGGCTTTCTGTTTGGACAACTTGTAAGGCCATAACTTTGGCATCGAACCGATTTTTAGTGTTCTTGGTACCAAATTGGAAGCTCTTGAGTGTAGAATCTGGATATATCCAGGAAGAAACACTATAGAAATTATGATAAAAGGCTGAATGTAAAAATTTTCCGCTGGTCCTTTTTGAGCTCTCTCTTCTTCTTCAGTGCGAGAGTCATAACTTGATCATTTGGAGTCAAATGGAGTGAATAAGGTATCTTTGGAAAGCCTGAGAAACCTCCTATCCATCCATATAAATTTTGTATCCATTTGAGATCATCTTGCAGCTGAAACATCAAATCACCGGTAGGCTGGCGCTACATGTGTAGTTCTTGATTTTTGGGCTTTATCTCTTTGTTTTTGCTCTATATTGGCTCATGGTTGACCTAATCACAAATTGAAAATTTAGAGCATTAGATCTCTTATTTATATGATAAAAATACTAAAAATATAAGTAAAAGATAGTGATAAAATGAGTACTTAGTATATTCATCACCCCCGAACTTAAATTTTGCTTGTCCCCAACGAAAGGCACAAACATAAAGAAAAACACTAAGATAGATATGAGTATGAGCATGAATTGCTAGTACAAGACAAGAAAGCTTGGAAATATTTTTGAAAACATATTAGCCAAAATAGGATGCCAAAACAAATTATCATCTCTAAAAGGCGAGGCATTCAAGGGTATGTTGATCAAAGCAAGTTTTGCTTCCAAGCCCTCAATCGATCTTTCTAAAGGAGGACTCGAAGTGTAAATAATGTTTTAAAGTCTCAAATACTTAGACTAAGGTTCAAAAACTCTTTAACCAAACTCCAACTCATTCTATTTGAAAGAAAAGTGACCAAAACAGGATAAGAACGCACCTTTTATTCAACAACTAAAACTAAAAGTAGGAAGTAATGCTAAGGAGTTTTAGAAAAGTGTCCATGTAGTGGGGATCCATTGGTGACTCCCCACAGGTTAGTTAAGAACCTTTGGGCATTTAGTTTCCCTTGAACTTCTTGAGCGCTCAACTAAAAACCAAAGCACCTGCTTGTGGTAAACTCACTTATTTGTTTTTCTTTCTTTTTTTCTTTTCTTTTTCTTTTTCTTTCTTTTTTCTCATTTTCTTTTGTTTTTCTTTTTCTTCCTTTTCAGTTGGGGCACAATGGAAATCCTATTTATTGAGGTGTCTCATCACTATAGAAGTTAAGGTCTCTCAAGGTAGGTTCAATTTGAGAAGAAGATGTTGGAGCCAAAGTGTATAAATGAGGCTAGATGTGTGTGTGTGCGTAGGAGTTTCATTAGAAATGATTTCTTGAGAAACAATGGGGTATTACAAAAGCTAAGTCTCCCACAATCAAAAGATACACTCAAGTCCTAAATCAAGCAAATGCAAAGGTATCCAATTTGGCTAAGAAACAATTTAAGCACAAAACCAATGCATTCTCAAACCATTACCTAAGCACCAGCCTAACTCATGAGACACAAAACAAACAAAGCAAAGAAAGAAAAACTCATGCAATGACCAAACAACTAAAGAAAATAACTAAAAGCAGGTAAGGAGATCCAAATCTTTGGATTTTGAATTTTGAATTCAACCCCAAACTTGGATTAAACATTGTCCTCGATGTGAAACAAAAACGAGAATGGATGATGAGTACTGCCATAAAGTTGATCGAGTCTAGAAGTTGCTCCGATGAATGTGAAACCCAAACTGGAGGCAAAGGTGTTAAGAGGGTTAGACCTTAGTTCCAAATGAAGGGATGTGAATATGGTTTCCTCACTTTGGTTCTTCGGCCTCCTAAATTAATTGAACTTCAAGATTTCAACCTTTTAGCTTCCCACAAACCAACTTTGGGCTCTTGGCTTTGAAATCCAAACTTAAAACCAAAACACAAGATCAAGCAGAAAATTTATTCAAAAACAAACTTAAACTAACTAAGAAATTGAAAAAAAAATCTTACATTCTTCTTCCTTTTCTTTTTTTTTTTTTTTTTTTTTTTTTTTTTTTTGTTCAGAGCTACCTCGAGGAGGCGCTCAGTTTCGAATTGACTAGACTACCAGTATGGATATGTTCGTAATTACGGCCTCCATCCTTTTCTAAGCCCGAATGGTGGTAACAATTAACAACTTAAACACATAATCTTCCAAGATCATTATATTTTTATATTTTCTATTATTTTCATTTTTTTAATTACAATGATCCTCTCAATTACGTTGTTCAAGTGAATGATGTACTCATCCACCTTGAAATTAGAGTTTTTCCTCATTTTCACTTTCTCATGCATTGGAACCCGAAAAGTCATCTCGAATAGTTTTCACAACATCATTTGTCTTTTCATGATTCACGGGAGGAAGTTGGTTTCATCTTCCTTCACAACTAAGGTTTGGAAATTTTGGCTGCATCATTCTCCAGCATTTTGAGAGCTACGAGTTCTTCATTATCCCTTGGGGTGATTTCTTCATTATAGCTCCCAGAGATTTTCTTCTTTATATTCACCCCTAAAGAGTAGATGGTAAACTCTCATGTTGTCCTTCAAAGGACATTGTAGCCATATTATCTTGTTCTTTCATATATTTTGCCACTAGTTCTTCTATACTCATACTCTCCTCTTCTTTAGGTTGTTCTTTCTCGAATCCAGGAGTTGGAGTATAGAAATGGCAGCTGGAGCCATCTCTTCTTTCAAGCTGCGGAATGGTGCGAGGCTGAATTTAAACATTAGCCCTTGCCAATTCCATGAATTAGACTTGGATATTGCGTCGACGCAGACTCTTTCAATACAACCGCGGCTGACCTACAGCTTGTCATTCTCTCATGTGGGTTGACTTATCTCATTTGGATCAAGAGCCTAAATGACCCTAAATTGAGTGGTCCATTTAGCCATTGATCTTGAAAATTCAGGTTATGCCATAGTAGATTCGACTTGAGCTCTTCTTGTTCATCCATAAGCTATTTAAGCTTGATCTTTGGACTTGTGGAGATTGAAGAGTGGTATACCTTGTATTCCATGAGGTGTTTGGGTGGTGGCTCCATCCAAAATTATGATTGTTCATGAAGGATCCCGACCCGGATTAACCTCATTGGTCCATTCTAATGAATCACAAATCCATTAACCTATTATTTTATTCATAACTTAGTCACTATTTTATTGTGGGGTCCACACCCTTCGTGACCGCGGGGTGCCCTTCAGGTGGCCCACTGTGGGGTCCACCCTTCGTAACCCTTTGGGTGCTTAGCAAGTTAGGTCCCACTCCACGAATATCATGCCCTCCACTAGGCATTTTCTTTGTACTCGAAGTAGAGACTCGAACCCGGGACCCGGGGCTTAAGGTCCGATGGGGAGCATCTCACCACTGCAAAGCTGAGCTAGTAGCTGGGTTGGTGAGTGAATGCCCGATGAACTGCTCTTTGGTCTGGGGTCTGAGAGAGAGCGAAAGCCTGCAGAAGAGAATGATCGCTGCGAGGCCTGCGCAGCTGGCAGCCCCGTGTTCTGAGTGAACCCACGATGAGCACTGAGGCACCTGCGCCTTTGTGTGAGACCCCCACCGCCGTGGCCACCTCGCGGTGCCGCCGGGTGGGAAGCTCGCTCATAGGACAATCTCATTCCCAGGTTCCACTTTTAGCTCGAGATTCCAGTTGGGGACTGGGTGCTTTGTAGTCGATGGGAAGCATCTAAGAATTTGCCAGGCGGGCCTACTAGCTCGGTTGGTACCAGCCCGTGAACTAAGACTAGGTCTGAGTTCAAACCTGAGGAAAACATGTGAAAGCTGAGGCCTATCTATGATGGAACTTACGCTGAAGGCGTACACATCAGGCCCTTGAAGGGTGTGAACTTACAATATATATTTTTGAGAATTAAAGTGAGTTACAGAAGCACCCAGTAATATATAAAAAGAAAACATAAAGGAAAAAAAAGGAGAAAATTAAGTTATTTATATGGCGAGAGGCAATGCTAACATCCCTTTAATTGTAACGTTTAATATCTTCTCTAAATAACAATTAAGTTTATAAAGTATTTACATTTAATATATTGCATAACTATTTTGGACAATATTGTTAAAACAATCTATACATATCACCAAATGAGGCGTAGTCGTGTAAATATTCTAAAAATAATAATTATATTCCACGAAAAAAGGAAATTTACACGGAGTAAAATATTTAAAGAAAATTATTTTTATTTTATTTTTATTTTGATCAACCAAAATAGCTTAATTTTTAAATTTATAGTTTTTATTGACCAGATTATACACTCATCCAATAATATATATTTTTGAGGAATTGAGTGAGTTGCAAACGATATTACAAAGTAATATATAAAAGAGAAAACATAAAAGGAAAAAATAGGAAAATTAAGTTATTTATATGGCGAGGGCAATGCTAACATCCACTTTAATTGTAACGTTGAATATCTTCTCTAAATAACAATTAAGTTTATAAAAATGTACATTTTAATGTATTACCTTAGTATTTTGAATGATGTTAATTCAAACAGTAATGTACATCTGTGAATAGAGCGTGAGTGGAGTGTAATGTTAAAAATAATAATTATATTCCACGAAAAAAGGAAATTTTATTAAAATATTTAAAGAAAATTATTTTTTTATTTTGATCAACCAAAATAGCTTTCATTTTTGGTATAGTTTTATTATTACCCATTATACACTCGTCGATAATATATTTTTTTAGAGAATTAAGTGAGTTACAAACGTATTACAAATGTATATAAAAAGAAAACATAAAAGGGAAAAAAGGAAAATTAAGTTATTTATATGGCGGGAACTGATGCTAACATCCCGCTCTAATTATGCGTTGAATATCTTTATCTAAATAACAATTAAGTTTATAAAATGTACATTTAATGTATTCCCTTAACTATTTTAGGACAATATTGTTAAACAATCTATGCATATCACGAATAGAGCGTGGTAGTTGTAATATTCTAAAAATAACAATTTATATTACGAAAAAATTTTGAAATAAAATATTTTAAAAGTGTTTTTATTTTTATTTTATTTTGATGTCAGTCTTTCATTTTTAGTATAGTTTTATTATTACCCATTATACACTCATCAATAATATATATTTTTCGAGAATTAAGTGATTCTGAGCGATGTACAAAGTAATATATAAAAGAAACATAAAGGAAAAAAAAAAAAAGGAAAATTAAGTTATTTATATGGCGGGACAATGCCCCAACATCCCTTTAATTGTAGCGTTAAATATCTTCTCTAAATAACTTAATTAAGTTTATAAAATGTACATTTAATGTATTACCTTAACTATTTTGATTAATATTGTTAAAGCAAATCTGTACATATCAAGATAGAAGGCATTAATTAGGTGTAATATTCTAAAAATAATAATTATATTCCACGAAAAAAATTTTAGGAGTAAATATTTAAAAGAAAATTAATTTTTATTTTTGTATTTTGATCAACCAAAATAAAAACTTTCATTTTAGTATAATTTTTAATATTACCGTATACACTCATCCAATAATATATATTTTTCGAGAATTAAGTGAGTTACAAACGATATTACAAAGTAATATATAAAAGAAAACATAAAGGAATAAAAAAAAGGGAGAAAATTAAGTTATTTATAGCAAATGGGGCAATGCTAACATCCCGCTAATTGTAACGTTGAATATCTTCTCCCTGTTAACAATTAAGTTTATAAAAATGTACATTTTAATGTATTACCTCCAACTATTTTTCGAACAATATTGTTAAACAATCTATACATTTCAAGATAGAGCGTAATTAGTGTAATATTCTAAATATAATAATTATATTCCACGAAAAGAAAAGGAAATTTTAGAGTAATATATTTAAAGAAAATTATTTTTGTTTTTATTTTGATCAACCAAAATAACTTTCATTTTGGTATGGATTTTTATTATTACCATTATACATCATCCAATAATATATATTTTTCAAAATTAAGTGAGTTACAAACACAAAGTAATATACTTAAAAAAAAGAAAGCATAAAAGGAAAAAAAAAAGGAGAAAATTAAATTATTTATATGGCAGGGCAATGCTAACATCCCTTTAATTGTAACGTTGAATATCTTCTCCTAAATAACAATTAAGTTTATAAAAATGTACATTTTAATGTATTACCTTAACTATTTTCAGACAATATTGTTAAACAATCTATACTATATACTTTAGAATACGACGTAGTAGTGTAATATTCTAAATAATAATTATATTCTCTTGAAAAGAAATTTTAGGAGTAAAATATTTAAAGAAAATTAATTTTTATTTTATTTTATTTTCATCAAATGACCAGCTTTTCATTTTGGTATAGTTTTATTATACCGTGTACACTCATTCAATATAATATATATTTTTTATGAGGTCGAAGTGGAGTTACAAAACGATATTACAGTAATCTATAAAAAAAACATAAAAGGAAAAAAGGAGAATTTAAGTTATTTATATGGGAACTGAAAATGCTAAACATCAACTTTGGTGTAACGTTGAATATCTTCTCCTAAATAACAATTAACTTTATAAAAATGTATTTAATGTATTACCTTAACTATTTCAGACAATATTGGCATTTCCAAACAATCTATACATATCACCGAATACCAGCGTGAGTAGGTGTAATATTCTAAAAATAATAATTCATAACCCACGAAAAAGGAAGTTTAGGGGTAAAATATTTAAGAAAATTAATTTTTATTTTTTTTTGTATTTTGATCAATAAAATAACTTTCATTTTTAGTATAGTTTTTAATTATTACCCATTATACATAATCAATGGCATATATATTTTTGAGAATTAGTGAGTTCTGCTTGATATTACAAGTAATATATAAAAAGAAACTTTAAAGGAAAAAAGGAGAATTCAAGATTATTTATGTGGCTGGAACTAGTATAACATCCACTTTAAATTATAGTTGAATATCTTCTCCTAAATAACAATTAAGTTTATAAAAATGTACATTTTTAATTATTAGTCTAACTATTTTTCGTAATAATATTGTTAAACAATCTATACATATCAAATTTGGTCAGTGAACGCAGTCGCAATATTCTAAAATAATAATTATATTCACTGAGTACGAAATTTTAGAAGTAAAATATTTAAAGAAAATTATTTTTTATTTGATCAACCAAAATAGCTTTCATTTTTGGTATAGTTTTTATTATTACCCATTATACACTCATCCAATAATATATATTTTTTTCGAGAATTAAGTGAGTTACAAACGATATTACAAAGTAATATATGAAAAAAGAAAACATAAAAGGAAAAAAAAGCGAGAAAATTAAGTTATTTATACGGCAGCAGAATGCCAATGATCCCTTGTAACGCTGAATATCTTCTCCTAAATAACAATTAAGTTTATAAAAATGTACATTTTAACGTATTACCCACTATTTTCTGCATCAATACAGCAAACGTCTATACATATCACCCAATAGAACGATATTCTGTAATAGATTCAAAATAATTATTGATATTCCATCAAAAGCAGCGGCACTTCGTGAAGGTACAATATTTAAAAGAAAATTATTTTTTTATTTTTGATCAAACTCAAAATATTTCATTTTTGGTATAGTTTTGGCTATTACCCATTATACACCGATCCAATAATAAATATTTTTTTTTTGAGAATTGGTGAGTGACAAACTATATTACAAAGTAATACATAAAAAGAAAACATAAAAGGAAAAAAGGAGAAAATTGCTATTTATATGGTAGGGCAATGCTAACATCCCTTTACTGTAACGCCGAATATCTTCTCCTAAATAACAATTAAGTTTATAAAATGTACATTTTAATGTATTACCTTAACTATTTTCGCACAATATTGTTAAACAATCTATACATATCACCGAATAGAACGTGAAGTTGTGTAATATTCTAAAAAATAGAATAATTATATTCCAATAAAAGAAATGAAGTGAATATAGCTTAAAGAAAATTAATTTTCTTGTTTCTTTTTTTTTATTTTCGATCAACCAAAAATAAAGCTTTTCATATTTTTGGTATAGTTTTTATTATTACCATTATACACTCATCCAATAATATATATTTTTTCAAGAATTGGGTGAGTTACAAACACAAAGTAATATAAAAAAGAAAACATAAAAGGAAAAAAAAAAGGGAGAAAAATTAAGTTATTTATATGGCAGGCGGTCGCTAACATCCCTTTAATTGTAACGTTTAATATCTTCTCCCAAATAACAATTGAGCTGGAGAAAATATTTTAATGTATTACCTTAACTATTTTCACATATACAAATATTCAATCACATTTATTATCACCAACAGAACTGAAGTCGTGTAATATTCTCTAAAATAATACTATATTCCACTAAAAAGGAAATTTTTTGGAGCAAAATATTAAAGAAAATTATTTTTTATTTTTATTTTTATTTTGATCAACCAAAATAGCTTTCATTTTTGGTATATGATATTACCGATTATACACTCATCCAATAATATAGAGTTTCAGAGAATTGCGAGTTACAAACGATAGCCAAAGTGGTCATATGGGCAAAGAGAAAAACATAAAGGAAAAAAGGAGAAAATTAAGTTATTTATATGGCAGTGGCAATGCTAACATCCCTTTAATTGTAACGTTGAATACCCTTCTCCTAAATAACACTAAGTTTATAAAAATGTACATTTTACACACTCAGAATTTATTTTCTCGACAATATCGTTAAAACAACAATCTATACACCGAACGTAGTCGCTGCACATATTCTAAAAATAATAATTATATTCCACGAAAAAAAGCGAAATTTTAGAAGTAAAAATATTTAAAGAAAATTATTTTTTATTTTGATCAACCAAAATAGCTTTCATTTTTGGTATAGTTTTTATTATTGACCATTATACACTCATCCAATAATATATATTTTTTCGAGTAATTAAGTGAGTTACAAACTGAGATTGCGTGATGAGTATAAAAGAAAACATAAAATAAAAAAAAAAAGGAGAAAGCCTGTTATTTATATGTGGCAATGCTAACATCCCTTTAATTGTAACGTTGAATATCTTCTCCTAAATAACAATTAAGTTTATAAAAATGTACATTTTAATGTGTTACCCTATCCGTTTTCTCGGGACACACAGCAAACAATCTATGCATATCAACGGTCAGAACGTAGTCGTGTAATATTCTAAAAAATAATAATTATATTCCACTAAAAAAGGTGAATTTAGCTGCAAAAATATTTAAAGAAAATTATTTTTATTTTGATCAAACCAAAATAGCTCATTTTTGGTATAGTTTTTATTATTACCCATTATACACTCATCCAATAATATATATTTTTTCGAGAATTAAGTGAGTTACAAACGATATTACAAAGTAATATATAAAAAAAGAAAACATAAAAGGAAAAAAAAAAAAGGAGAAAATTAAGTTATTTATATGGCGGCACAAAAAGAACATCCCTAATTGTAACGTTGAATATCTTCTCCTAACAACACTAAGTTTATAAAAATGTACATTTTAATGTATTACCTTAACTATTTTCGTAATAATATTTGTTAAAACAATCTATACATATCACCGAATAGAACTTAGGTCGTGTAATATTCTATAAAAATAATTATATTCTCACCTAAAAAAGGAAATTTTAGGGAGTAAAATATTTAAAGAAAAATTATTTTTTATTTTTATTTTTATTTTGATCAACCAAAATAGCTTTCATTTTTGGTATAGTTTTTATTATTACCCATTATACACTCATCCAATAATATATATTTTTTCGAGAATTAAGTGAGTTACAAACGATATTACAAAGTAATATATAAAAAAAGAAAACATAAAAGGAAAAAAGGAGAAAATTAAGTTATATGGCGGTAGTGGCATGCAACATCCCTTAATTGCAAATGCTGAATATTCCTTATCCTAAATAACAATTAAGTTTATAAAATGTACATTTTAATGTATTACCTTAACTATTTTATTATCAATATTGTTAAACAATTCCATACATTATCACCTAATAGAACGTAGTTGTGTAATATTCTTAAAAATAATAATTATATTCCTTACCTAATAAAAGGAAAATTTTAGAAGTAAAAATATTTAAAGAAAATTTTCATTTTTTTTTATTTTGATCAACCAAATAGTTCATATTTTTGGTATAGTTTTTATTATTACCCATTATACACTCATCCAATAATATATATTTTTTCAAGAATTAAGTGAGTTACAAACACAAAGTAATAAATAAAAAAAGAAAACATAAAAGGAAAAAAAAAAAGGAGAAAATTAAGTTATTTATATGGCAGGGCAATGCTAACATCCCTTTAATTGTAACGTTGAATATCTTCTCCTAAATAACAATTAAGTTTATAAAAATGTACACATTTTAATGTAGTACCCTAACTATTTTCGTATCAACAATGTTAAACACCATACACATACTCACCGTCAGAACTTAGTCGTGTAATACTCCTAAAATAATAATGATATTCCACCTAAAAAAGGAAATTTTGGGTAAAATATTTAAAGAAAATTATTTTTTATTTTTATTTTTATTTTGATCAACCAAATGTAGCATTTTTGGTATAGTTTTTATTATTACCCATTATACACTCATCCAATAATATATTTTGAGAATTATGAGTTACAAACGATATTACAAAGTAATATATAAAAAAGAAAACATAAAAAAGTGTTTTTGCGAGGTACTAAGTTATTTATATGGTGCATGTGGCAATGCTAACATCCCTTTAATTGTAACTGAATATCTTCTCCTAAATAACAATTAAGTTTATAAAAATGTACATTTTATTGTATTACCTTAACTATTTTCTCACAATATTGTTAAACACCCATAATGAGGCACACCTGTATAGAACGTAGTCGTGTAATACTCCTAAAAATAATAATTGTTATTCCACTAAAAAGGAAATTTTAGGAGTAAAATATTTAAAGAAAATTAATTTTTTATTTTTTGTATTTGATCAACCAAAATAGCTTTCATTTTTATAGTTTTTTCTTATGCATTCCATATACACCTCATCCAATAATATATATTTTTCGAGAATTAAGTGAGTTACAAATGCATATTACAAAGTAATATATAAAAGAAACATAAAAGGAAAAAAAAGGAGAAAATTAAGTTATTTATATGGCAGGGCAATGCTAACATCCCTTAATTGTAACGTTGAATATCTTCTCCTAAATAACAATTAAGTTTATAAAAATGTACATTTTAATGTATTACCTTAATCCATTTTCTTTCGCACAATATTGTTAAACAATCTATACATATCAATCGAATAGAACGTAGTCGTGTAATATTAGACGCCCAAAACCGGGGTCCGTTGACTACCTCGCCGTCTCATCAACAGTGGACGCCGTTACCCGATACATCTTAGAAATCGGGCGTAGTCTCCTTTGTACCTGAGTTTCTACCAATACATAACCCAGATAACTCCGGTCTCCAAACAGTCTCGAATATACGCCTAATATAATTCAACATGAGGCATAAGAGCGCACGTAAAAAAATGCCTTTGGGCTCATAGTAATACTCATAAAAACATACCTGTAATCCATTCTCCAATTGTAAACCCCAACCTTATTGAATGTTATAATAGTAGTTGGTTGAACCGGGATTTGAGGTCTAATGATAGAAGCCAGGGTGGATTGGGAATTTAGAACGCTTCGGGACATCATCAGCATGAAGTGAAAATTTTCGAAAATCGTAACCCGGTGCCCTAATGAATAGTGATTTTTTTTCTTATTTTATCCCGATGGAGGGGTTGCAAAGGGATTTTGACAAAAATTTCATTCCTATGACTTGAACCCGATATTTAGAAGATAATGGGAGATTTAGGAATAGTGATTCTTGACTCCAATTTGAAGCCTCACAATAAATTTAAATTGAGCCTAAAAATACGAAAAAGGTTCGAACAACCTCATAAAGACTAACTAAACCGAATAAATGGAACCGGAAATCGCTGGGATAGTTTCCGTGCAGATTCAACGCATCGTGAATAATACGCTATTGTCCCTGATTCGATTTTAATGATTTTAACCGATTCGGGTGATTTCTCAAAGCTCTGAACTAATCGTGTAGCGATTTAATTAGAATATTTCATGTCATTCAGTTTAGACTCACGATAATATTTTAACTTTAATCAAAGATAAAAGCAAGATAAGACAAAAAAAGCAATAAAATCTGATAAAATGCGAGATATTTTCTGCGTGGATATACCAATCAAAACATTTTTAAAGGGCTGTTAGGGGTTTGTGAATTCCGCTTAGAATGGACTCAATGTGAAAGTTCATGGGCTCAAAATGGAATAAAATAAGTTGATTGGCAATATGTTAAATGGAGGACCAAATTGTACTCAAGGAAAGTTAGAATATTTGAATGGGGAGACAACCAAAATAATCATTTGGTCTCTCAAAAGTTAAGTGCACCTGTATGGAGGAGAAAAGGGAGTAAAGAAGAGAGGAAGAAGAGGAAGAAGAGGAAGGAGAAGAAGGAGAAGAACAAAGGTATGTTTTTTTGCATGGAATCGCGTCTTTCTGGATGTCTAGGTTACTCGTGGATTGCTAGGGTTTTTCTATGGAGATTGTTTAGATTCCAAACCTAGGGTTTTGTTGAGAGATCAACACAAACCCTTGAATTGTTGAGGTTTTGTGGATAAACCCCAATTGGGGCATTTAAGGTTGAATCATGATGAATTTGATAGAAAATTTGAGAAAGAAATGGATTAGGTTAGGGCTTTGACAAAATCAAGTGAGTAAGGGTTAGGGTTTGATAGTGAATTGTGTGTGTTATGTTGAAATGGGTATAATGCATCAGACGGGTGTTTAGAGTGAAGAAAATGGAAGACAACACATTTGGCTAATTTGGCAGCAGTCTCGGTACAGAAATGTCCTGTTTTCTGTTTTGACTAGTTTTGGTTTTGGCCATAACTTACTCAATTTGATCCGATTTGAGTGATTTAAGTGGCTACGTAAAATAGACTTGAAGGATAACAAAACGTAAGAAGAAGGTATCAAATTCCCCATCCTAAGCGGCCTAAGACACTAAAGTAGGGACTATGTGCAATGCCAAATTCTGTTCAGCTTTTGAACATAGATTAGCCCGGTTAATTGGACGTAGTGAGTTTCGTGTCTGAATTGGGTGATTCCAATTGGAATAGGAACCCTAGCACCTTAGCTTTAAATGAGTATAAGGACATAGTGTCAAAATATGAAGTCAAGACATCGGAAAAAATGAGTAATACAAACTGTCACTCAGAAAACTCCAGAATGACTAGTTGGTATGAAAACGCCATAACTTTGGCTCGTTGATGATCCGATTGATTGATTCCAATTTGGCAAAATAGATTCCAGAGGAATAAGAATATAGAATGAGTGTTTATGGTGGATTAAATGGAAATTATGGTTAATGTACTCAGGATTTTCGGAAAAGGTGAAAAGGACTATCTGACGGAACGGGAACTCAACGGGAAGCAAGCTGACTGAAAGCTGCGGAACTGTGGAGGAAATGATATTTTGAGAATTTAGTTTTAAAAGTGAATGGTTTTAATGTTAAAATGAAATTTAATGTAAATTTTTATGTAAATGTTATATATATGGAAATGTTTTATTGCATTGTTTTATCTTTGCATCAATGGTATTTATATGTGTATTAAATACGTATTTGCCATGTTAAGGTATTATGAAAGTTTCAAAATGCTTAAAGTTATGCATATGTGTTTTGAATGATAAAGTAAAGGATTTAAAATGTATTTATAAATGTATTTGAAGAAATGTTTTACCGATGGTTACCCTCAAAACCCCAGACCGTTATGACTGAGATCAAGTAATTTTGGTTGTAAGGATTAAGAGGGTAAAGTTATAGGTTACTAACGAGGGAGGGAAATAGTGTCTAGAGTAATATCCTTACACGTGATAGCATTATGACTGGAACCCTATGCAAAGCGGAGTTTCTTCCGCACAGCCGTAGGGTTGCGGACCGGAATGTGATCGCCCTCACCGCCGGGCATTCTAAATCGTTTCTGGGTGTTTATTCCCCCCGGGTTCCATCAGAAGAATGAAAGAAAGAAATAAAGAAAGTAGTTTAAGGCATAAATGCTTAAACATAAATGGATTTTAACATAAGTATTTATGGAAAGAAAGTTTAAGGCATACCTAAAGCATAAATGGATTTTAAATGCATAAGTATTCAAGTGGAAAGAAAGTTTAAGGCATAAATTTAAAGCATAAATGGATTTTAAATGCATAAGTATTTATTAGAAAGAAAGTTAAGGTACAATGTTTAAAGGATAAACTGATTTTATTGATATAAGTATTTATGGAAAGAAAGTTTAAGGTATAAATGTTTAATGTATAAATGGATTTTAATTATAAGTATGTATTATTTTGATATGTACCGAAATGTTATATAAATGAAAATGTACACCTCACTGAAATTGCTAGCCCATACTTTTTCCATATATGTTTCAAACAAATATTTTCAGACCCTAGATGTACTCCAGAGTACCGTAAGTGTGAGCCGAGCTTACTTCGAGAGACGACGCATGTGACTCCATTGAAAATAATTTGCATATTGTATATGTGAATATTTTGTCATGTTTGATAAAATTATGTATGGAATTGAAGAAGGTTTAAATGTTTTGATGATTTGAAATAAATAAATGTATATATATGTATATTGTGTTTGGATTGGGTTGTGGACGAGAGTCCTAATATGGAAGTTGGATGAATTGGAAGTTTGTGGTTGCTTTAACAGCCATCAAAGCTGGTAAATTTGGGAAAGTCCAAAACAGAGGAAACTCCGCCGATTTTCCAAAAATCTAAAGTGTTGAAAAAGAAGAGAAAAAGAAATTTTTTAGCACTCGTCGAGATTATTTTGTAAAAGATATGTGAAGAATTGTGAAGGGGTTCGCTTCCACTGATTTTAATTTATGGTTTTTATGAAAGCCTTATCCGCTTGAGTGCCGGAGGTCCGTTCAAGTGAGGCATCCGGTCGGATCCTTCAACATGGTATCGTGAGCGAAGTTTTTTGGAAAACAGCAGAAGATTTGAAAATTTTTATTTTATATGATTGTTTTAATGTTTTCTTTAAGATTTCAAAAAAAAAAAAAAAATTATGTGATTTAAAATCATATATGCATTACATGACATATTAAAATTTTGAATTCATTAAAATACGCCGTCGAGGCTCTACCACCCACCGAGCTCGAGGCGCAGTACCACCACCTCGAGGAACATGTTGATGAGTCTGCGATGTTCTCCAAATTCCGCAAAGATAACTAGGGGTTGCCACCGCTCCTAAGGTCGTAGGAGGACAGATAATTCCTTAGAGATAGTATGGCTCGATGTTAGCCAATAACATTTAATCACCCGTGAGCCGATTAAAGGTCCATTGAGAGGGTAAGGAAATTAGAGGCAGAAACAGACTCGTATAGGATCCTGAAAGGCATGGTCGCCAGAGGGCAATGAGATGGCACTGAAATGTATGGGTTTAATTTTAGCTTAAGTGAATCAATGACATTGGCGAATTATTAATTGTAAATTGCTGAAAGAAATGGAAGAAATTGGAAGACATGATGATGAATGTGTACTGTGTAGGATTTTGCCACCCAGGAAAAGTATGGGAAAGTTGATTGTTACAAACAGAGTGATTATCGAGGAGTTTTCGTGTAGACCTGATATTAATAGACATCCATGACTTGATGTTATATTGTATTGATTTACTTCAGTCTAGATGATCATGCTAAAAGGATTGTTATAGGAAAGAGGTTAGGTTCTATAAGCCAAGGAAGACAGAGGTTGCTTTTTATGGTTAATGGAAAATACTACCTACCAACAATATGATGCTTATGTGGCTAGTAAAATACTTCTGGAAAGTTATATCAAAGGTACCTAGCTTATGCTATTGGAGTGCCAGGGATAATGGTAAATGAATGGAAGATATTCTGATAAAGTCAAATAATTTCCGATGTATTCGCAGGATCTTTCTAGGTATATATAAAAATATATATATATTAATTTAGATTGAAATGACCCTCAGATTAACTAATTGCTAAGGCACCTTTATATGATGGCTCCTTAAAAGTTGAAAGAATTGAAAGAATTGAAAGTATAAATGGATGAGCTTAGAGTAAGGGTTTTGTTAGGCCGAGTACTTCGCCTTGGGAGTGCTTGTCATGAGTAAAAAAAATGATGATGAAAAGTTTAAGATTGTATATTGATTACATAGAGTCAATAAAGTGAAAATACGCAATCAACACCTATTGCTACCGATTGATGATCTTTTTGATCAATTACAGGAACGAGGGTATTTTGAAAAATGGACTAAGCTCAGGTTACCATCAATTAAAGATTAGGTCGTAGGATGTTCCTTATGACAACTTTTGAAAACACAGATAGCATTATGAGTTTTTAGCTGTGCTAGCTGACTAACTTATATTCACCGCTTATGGATCTTATGAATAACAGGATCTTTCAAATTTTTATTTAGATCAGTTTATAGTATTCATTGATGACATTTTAATCTATTTAAGCAAAGAATGAAGATCATGAGAGCATCTAAGTAAATTTAGTTTACTTAGTATGCCAAACTTAGTAAATTCTAGTTCGTTAGGACAAAGGTCGCTTTCTAAGGCATGTGATTTTCAAGGAAGGGGGTTTCTGTTGATCCTCAAAAGATTGAGAAAATTGTGAACTGAAAACCACCTACGAATGTGACAGAGATACAAAGTTTCTAGGTTAAGGTATTATCTAAGGTTGTTAAGGGATTTTCAAAGTTACGGATCCTTTGACTAAATTGACAAGGAAAGATGAAAAGTTTGTATGGTAAGAGACATGTCAGAAAAGATTCGATGAACTAAAACGGAGATTGACCTCAGCTCCAGTTCTTACAATTCACAAATGGCAAGAAGATACATGCGATATTTCAGATGCTTCTAGCAGAAGCTAGGGGGTGAGTTAATGCACATGAAAATGTGATAGCATATGATTTAAGGCAATTGGAAAAGCATGAGCAAGCACTATCTCGAGACATAACCTAGAGTTGGTTGTTGTAGTCTTTGCTCTACGTATATGGAGGCATTACTGATATGGAGTGGCATGTAAAATTTTTTACAGATCACAAGAACATGTAATATTTATTCACATAGAAAAAGTTAAATATGAGACAGAGGAGATGGGTTGAACTCATTAAGGATTATGAGTGCACTATTGAGTACCATCAGGGAAATGTTAATGTGGTAACTGATGCTCTTAGTAGGAAGCCTACGGGTTCCATATCTCACCTAAAGGTTGTGTACCTCCCTAGATTTATGGAATTGAGGTTCTGAAAAGTAGACTAGAATTGACAGATATTAGTCCTGTACTAATAGACAAGGTAAGGGAGCTATAGACTCAAGACACGATCATGATTAAATTGAAAAGGGAAGCTGAGTCTGGGCAGTTAAAAGGATTTTTAGTTCGGGCATATGGTATAGTGATGATAGGTCACAGGTTATGTGTACTAGATGTGGGAAGATTAAAGAAATAAATTATGGGAGAGGCTCACTCTTCTGCATAGGCGATGCATCAGGGAAACACTAAATGTATCATACCCTAAGGGAATACTAAAGGTGGAGGGGTATAAAGAAAGATGTTGCGCATTTATTTCAAATGTCTCATTTGTCAAAAAAGTTAAGGTTGAGCATCAAAGATTTGGTGTGGTTCTTATAGTCTCTTCCGATCCCTGAAATGGGAGAGAATCATGATGGATTTTTTTTTATTTCCACTTGCCGTGAGTGGTTATGACGTATATAGGCATTGTGGATAGATCGACGAAATCACTAATTTCCTACCTATGGAAAAAATAGTGACTTAGTTGAGAAGTCGGGCCGAAGCCAGATATAAAAGAGATTGTACGATTTCACGGATGACTAACTGAAAGAGCCATATTGCATATTGGTTATGCTCAAGGTTTGTGTGTTAGAGTTTAAAGGAAGTTAGGAAAGACATTTACCATTAATGGAGTTTTCTCTCATTAATAATAGTTATCATGCAAGCATTGAAATGGCGCCTTGTGAGGCCTTATATGGAAGGAAGTGTAGGACTCCATTATGTTGTGATGAGGAAAGGGAGAGAAAATTTTTAGGTTCATAAATTGTTCAGGCTACAACAGATAATGTTAAAGTTATCAGTGATAGATTAAAGATAGCTCAAGATTGATAGAAAAGTTATGTTGATAACCCAAGGAGAGATTTGGAATTTTAGGTGGGGGATCAGGTATTTATGAGGATATCACCCTGGGAAAGGGTGTTTATATTCCGAAAGAAAGGGAAGTTAAGTCCTCTCTATATGGGACTTAGAAATTATGAAAATAATTGAGAGGTAGCTCTGTCGAGGCTGTTGACTGAATTGGCCGAATACATGACATATTCTTACATTTCTATGCTTTGAAAGTATATGACATTCTTTCACATGTGTTAAGAGATCAACCTGGTTGAATTGAAAGAAGATTTGACGTATGAAGAAAGACCGTTCAAATTGTTGATCGAAATGATTAGGTCTTTGAAACAAAGTGATTCTTTAGTAAAGGTGTTTTGGATGAATCACGGTAGAGAGGAAGCAATGATGAGAATTTAAATTTCGAGACGAAATTTATACAGGGGTGATTGTAAAACCCAACCTTATTGGAATGTTATAATAGTAGTTATTGAACTCATTTGGAGGTCTAATGATAGAAGCGGTGGTGGATTAGAATTTAGAACGTTCCGGGACATCATTTGGGCATGAAGTGAAAATTTTCGAAAATCAGAACCGGGTGCCCTAATGAATAGTGATTTTTTCTTATTTTATCCCGATGGAGGCTGCAAAGGGATTTTTGAAGAAAATTTCATTCCTATGACTTTCTCAACCGATATTTAGAAGATAATGGGAGATTTAGGTGAATAGTGATTTCTGACTGAAATTTGAGCCCGCGCTGAAATTTTTCTCGAAATTGAGCCGAAAATACTAAAAGGTCCGAATAAATCATAAAGACTAACGAACCGGGTAAATAAAGTGAAACGGAGTCCGCTTCGATAGTTTCCAGTGATTCAACGTACCCGTAATACGCTATTGTCCGGATTTCCGATTTTAATGATTTTAAATCCGATTTCGTGATTTCAGTTCGAATCCACTGTGAAGGATTTAATTAGAATATTTCATAGTCACTTGAAGTTTAGATCACCATGAATATTTTTAACGTTTAATCAAGATAAAAGCAAGATAAGACAAAAAGGAATAAAAATCTGATAAAATGGAGATATTTTCTATGAGAGCCAATCAAAACATTTCTTAAGGGCTGGGTTAGGTTTGTGACTCATTAGAATGGACCAATGAGGTTCATGGCTCAAATGCAATAAAATAAGTTGGATTGGCAATATAAAGAAATGGAGGACCAAATTGTAATTTAAGGAAAGTTAGAATATTTAAATGGGGAGACAACCAAAATAATTCATTTGGTCTCTCAAAAAGTTAAGGCACCCGTATGGAGGAGAAAAGGGAGAAGAAGAGAGGAAGAAGAGGAAGAAGAGGAAGGAGAAGAAGGAGAAGAACAAAGGTATGTTTTTTTTTGTATGGAATCAAGTGTCTTTTGGATGTCTAGGGTTATTGGTGTGATTGCTAGGTTTTTCTATGGAGATTGGTTTGTTCCAAACCTAGGGTTTTGGTTGAGAGCTCACTCAAACCCTTGAATTGTTGAGGTTTTTTGGATAAAACCACAATTGGGGTATTTAAGGTTGAATCATGATGAATTTGATAGAAATTGAGAAAGTGAAATGGATTAGGTTAGGGTTTTGACAAAATCAAGTGAGTAAGGGTTAGGGTTTGATAGTGAATTGTGTGTGTTATGTTTGAAAATGGGTATAATGCATCAGATTTAAGTGTTTAGAGGAAAGAAAATGAAGACAAACACATTTTGGTCAATTTTTGGGCAGCAGTTCCTGGTACAGGAAATGTCCTTGTTTTCTGTTTTGACCAGTTTTGGTATTTTGGCCATAACTTACTCAATTTTGATCCGATTTGAGTGATTTAAGTGGATACGTAAAATAGACTTGAAGGAGAACAAAACGTAAGAAGAAGGTATCACCAAATTCTGATCCTAAGTGGCCTAAATATTCACTCAAAGTAGGACCATGTGCAAGCCAAATTCTGGTTCAGTTTTTGAACATAGATTAGCCCGGTTACTGACGAAGTGAGTTTCCTCGTGTTCGACTGGGTGATTCCAATTGAATAGAACCCTTAGCACCTTTAGCTTAAATGAGTATAAGGACATAGTGTCAAAATATGAAGTCAAGACACTGAAAATGAGTAATACAACTATTTACTAGAAAAAATCGGTAAGACTAGTTGGCATGAAAATGCCATAACTTTAGTTTGGATGATCCGATTAGATTGATTCCAATTCCTAAGTAAAATAGATTCCCAGAGGAATAAGAATATAGGAATGAGTGTTTATGGTGGATTAAATGGAAATTATGGTTAATGTGTAATTGTGATTTTCTTTGGAAAGGTGAAAAGGACTATCGGACGAACGGGAACTCAACGGGAAGCAAGCGGATTGAGCGGTGAACTAGAGTGAAAATGATATTTTGAGAATTTAGTTTTTAAAAGTGAATGGTTTTAATGTTAAAAATGAAATTTTTAATGTAAATTTTTATGTAAATGTTAAGGCATATGGAAATGTTTTATATTGCATTGTTTTATCTTGGTATCAATGCATATATTTATATGTGTATTAAATATGTATGCATATGTTAAGGTATTATGAAAGTTTAAAATGTTTAAAGTATGCATATGTGTTTTAATGATAAAGTAAAGGATTTAAATGTATTTATAAATGTATTTTGAAGAAATGTTTTACTGGATGGTTACCTAAACCCCTATGACCAGGTGACCGACATCGCCAAGTACTTTAAGCGTGTAAGGATTAAGAGGGTAAAGTTATAGGTTACTAACCGAGGGAGGGAAATAGGTGTCTAGAGAATATCCTACACGCGATAAAGTACTACGACCGGAACCCTACGCAAAGCTGCGAAGCCCGCCAGCCGTAGTGGTTATGACTGAATGTGACTGCCTCTCACCGTCGCACTTAAACTGCTCGGGTGTGTTTATTCCCCCGTTCCATCGTAAAGAATGAAAGAAAGAAATAAAGAAAAGAAAGTTTAAGGCATAAATGCTTAAAGCATAAATGGATTTTAAATGCATAAGTATTTATGGAAAGAAGTTTAAGGCATAAATTTAAAGCATAAATGGATTTTAAAATGCATAAGTATTTATGGAAAGAAAGTTTAAGGCATAAATTCTAAAGCATAAATGGATTTTAAATGCATAAGTATTTATTGAAAGAAAGTTTAAGGTATAAATGTTTAAAGCATAACCGATTTTTTTAATGGTATAAGTATTTATGGAAAGAAAGTTTAAGGCATAAATGTTTAATGTATAAATGGATTTAATTGTATAAGTACGTATTATTTTTGAGCACAAGATCGAAAGTATATAAATGAAATGTACACTCACCAGCTCGCTTAGCTCACTCTTTTTCCATATGTTTCAACAAATATTTTCAGACCTGGAGACAGTGCACGGTAGAGTACCCTCCCGTGCAAAGTGAGTCGAAATATCGAGGAGACGCCGCATGTGACCGCATTGGAAATAATTTGCATATTGTATATGTGAATATTTTGTCATAATGGATAAAATTATGCATGAATTGGAAGAAGGTTTAAATGTTTTGATGACTTGAAAGAAATAAATGTATATATATGTATATTGTGTTTGATTTGGGTTGTGACGAGGAGTCCTTGGGTTATGGGAGTTATTTTCTGAATTGAAGTTTAGGTGTTTTTAAATGTTTTCATCGTTTTGTAAATTTTGGGAAAGTTCGAAAAACAGAGGAACTCCGTCGATTTTCCCGAAAAATCTAAGTGTTGGAAAAGAAGAGAAAAATTTTTTAGCACTTCGCCTCGCATTATTTTTTTAAAAGATATGTGAAGAATTGTAAAGGGTTCGCTCCACGGATTTTAATTTATGGTTTTAAGGAAAAGTTTCTATATCCGTTGGAGTGCCGGGAGGTCCCCTCGGGTTCATGAGGTTAATCCGGGTCGGGATCCTTCAACAATTATCTCCCAATAATTCCATAGTTGATTTACACTTTTATACAAACATATATTAACATCTACAAGACTAATACATGTATGTCCAAAAAACATCAAGCCAAACCGGCTTCTTCAAAATGGATTGTCTTCGAGCGCTCCATGTACTCCGGAATATAAAGGGGGTCCATTTAAGGGGGTGAGCTAAAGTCGCGAGGAGAATCGCCCTAAGCGGGCTACTCACCACCTAAGTGCAGTGCAATGCTCCAAAGTAAACACACACTCAAGTAAAAACATGATCCTACTTGAATGTCTACATGATCACCCCATGTCACGAGTCCTCATCGACTCACCTCACACCCTGCCTAAGCCACGTATGAGAAAATAATCATTTTCAAAACAAACTTTTGTTCTTGAAAATATACTACCGCGATCTGGTAAAAGTACGGGACTACCCTCCGAGGTGAATTGGTTGGTGAGCTTTCCAACAAATGCATGGTCCTCATCCGAAATGACTGGCTTACCATCTCCCAACCCACTCTCCTGAATATCATCTTGTGAAATTCTTTCGCAACCATATCCGCTTATTAAAATACTGGCTACGACTCACACCTAATTCCCAGTTACCTTGAAGGCATATGAAAACGATTATGCCATTTTCAAAATCATTTACACAATATGTCAATATGCATATTTTCAATCAACTATAATTACACACATGTAATTCCAACACATCAAGCATCACCCAATTTAGCTCAATTGAGATGAAATTCATACTTATCTCCACGGTTTATTATCACAATTATATATTCATATAATTGAGCAAATCACAATCTTTATTCTAATGGTTTATACATACACAATTATATTCCATATAATTGCGGACCTCATGTTAACTCATTAAGCATTAACCTATTGATTTCACACCACCAAATTCTAGTCACTCATTTCATACAATTTCATACCAAAACACATGGACAATTTCAGCCCATTTATCACAGAAATCTCCTGGACTGCTTATTGGGCCCCAAAACAGTAAGTGGGCTGTCCACGGCAATTTCACTTTCCTACATCTGCCTCTTGATGGAACCGATTTAACATTCCCAATTCGGCCCCCATCACCAAAGCATAATTTATTCAATAAATTATCACAAACACCCCAATTCGGGCCCCTTAAAATAGGGGGAAGTGGGCTGTCCACCCGCAGCTCCATCATCCTACATCGGTTCCAATTTTGAAACCGCCATAGCTATTCTCGGTCTCATGCCTACCAACATAGAATTTATTTGCACAAATCTACTACGCAACCAGCCCACAACAGTTTCTCGATCACTAATAGTCACAAAATCTCCAAAATTTATACAATTTGGTCCCATGTTTTGGGACCGATCCTACGGCCCATTCCCGGCCTTTTTTCCATACAAACACATGCATTTTAATGCAAAATCTGGAATTTACAAGACCCAAACAGCCCCTAATTTTCTGGGCAGTCACGGAGGCGTAGAAAATCACCAAGCACTATAACACCCGTCCCATGTTTCGACCGATCAACGGCCCTCACGGCCTCTCAAACCAACCGAAACATGGAAACCCTTAAAACAATAAACGCAGGGAGTAAAATCCGTACTCTCGCCGGAAGGCCATTAAACTGCACCGTCCACTGCCAGAATCGCTCCGCGTAACGCTTCCCCTCGCTCCGTCGGGGGTCCAACGGTCGCAGATCGCTAGATTTCGTAGAAGGAAGACCTTCTCTCTCTAGAAAACTCCATTTTTGCCTTCTCACGCCTACTGCATCTCCAAATTGAATTTCACGTTTTGCTCTCGGTGTTTAAGTGGAGAAGAAGACTATTCTCTCAAAATTACAAGTTTGCCCCTCCTTTAATCCACCACCCTTCTTACCGTGATTTGATATCTTACTACTCCTACGTCCATTTTCATCATTTCTCTACTCATACCACTTACGGTACACGAGTACATGCTATATGCGCCTTCGGTCGCATCGAAAAGACCCATTTACTCAAGACCAAACGCGATGCTCCTCGAAAAACGTGTCGACCCGAATCGCACGTAAAAATTACGAAATTTTACTTACTAACTAGATTTTGTTAGACGATTCCAACGGTACAATCCGTTTCGTCATCCGAGGTCTAGAGAATTAATTACGGACTTTTAACCGTAATTAAAATTTTGAATTAAAAATTACGATTTTGCCCTTATTCCAGAAATTGGAATTTCTCGGGTCTTACAAATATTCTAAAAATAATAATTATATTCCACGAAAAATTTTAGAAGTAAAATATTTAAAGAAAATTATTTTTTTATTTTGATCAACCAAAATAGCTCTCTATTTTTGGTATAGTTTTTATTATTACCCATTATACACTCACTCAATAATATATATTTTTTCTCGAGAATTAAGTGAGTTACAAACGATATTACAAAGTAATATATAAAAAAGAAAACATAAAAGGAAAAAAAAAGGAGAAAATTAAGTTTATTTATAGCGTATACGTTAACACATCCCTTAATTGTAACGTTGAATATCTTCCTAAATAACAATTAAGTTTATAAAATGTACATTTTAATGTATTACCTTAACTATTTTCTTTGCATTAAATATTGTTAAACAATCTATACATATCACCGAATAGAACGTAGTCGTGTAATATTCTAAAAATAATAATTATATTCCACGAAAAAAAGGAAATTTTAGAAGTAAAATATTTAAAGAAAATTATTTTTTTATTTTGATCAACCAAAATAG
The DNA here is from genome assembly GCA_016808115.1 of Tetrastigma voinierianum. Taxonomy (NCBI): domain Eukaryota; kingdom Viridiplantae; phylum Streptophyta; class Magnoliopsida; order Vitales; family Vitaceae; genus Tetrastigma; species Tetrastigma voinierianum. The sequence continues at coordinate 177,044 of JAEQBH010002956.1, read as the reverse complement.
CTTTCATTTTTGGTATAGTTTTAGTATTACCCATTATACACTCATATCCAATAATATATATTTTTTCGAGAATTATGAGTTACAAACGATATTACAAAGTACATATAAAAAAAGAAAACATAAAAGGAAAAAAAGGAGAAAATTAAGTTATTTATATGGCAGGGTTAAGCAATATCCCTTTAATTGTAACGTTGAATATCTTCTCCTAAATAACACTAAGTTTATAAAATGTACATTTTAATGTATTACCTTAACCATTTTTAGACAATATTGTTAAACAATTCCATACATATCAATCGTAATGAACGTAGTCTGTAATATTCTAAAATAATAATTATGGTTCCACGAAAAAAGGAAATTTTAGAAGTAATATATTTAAAGAAAATTATTTTTTTATTTTTTTTTATTTTGATCAACCAAAATAACTTTCATTTTTGGTATAGTTTTTATTATTACCCATTATACACTCATCCAATAATATATATTTTTTCAAGAATTAAGTGAGTTACAAACACAAAGTAATATATAAAAAGAAACATAAAGAAAAAAAGGAGTAAAAATTGTTATTTATATATAGTATAATGCTAACATCCCTTTAATCGTAACGTCAATATCTTCTCCTAAATAACAATTAAGTTTATAAAATGTACATTTTAATGTATTACCTAACTATTTTCGCATTAATATTGTTAAACAATCTATACATATCAATCGACAGAACTTAGTCGTAGAATATTCTAAAATAATTATATTCACGAAAAAGGAAATTTTAGGAGTAAAATATTTAAAGAAAATTAATTTTTTTTTATTTTTTGTATTTTGATCACCAAAATAGCTTTCATTTTTGGTATAGTTTTTAAGATCACCATTATACACTCATCCAATATATATTTTTCGAGAATTAAGTGAGTTACAAACGATATTACAAAGTAATATATAAAAAGAAAACATAAAAGGAATAAAAAAAGGAGAAAATTAAGTATTTTATATGGCAGGCAATGCTAACATCCCTTAATTGTAACGTTGAATATCTTCTCCTAAATAACAATTAAGTTTATAAAACGTACATTTTAATGTATTACCTTAACTATTTTCGCACAATATTGTTAAACAATCTATACATTTCACCGAATAGAACGTAGTCGCAATATTCTAAATATAATAATTATATTCCACGAAAAGGAAATTTTAGAAGCAATATATTTAAAGAGGCTCATTTTTTATTTTTTTTTATTTTGATCAACCAAAATAACTTTCATTTTTGGTATAGTTTTTATTATTACCAATTATACACTCATCCAATAATATATATTTTTTCAAGAATTAAGTGAGTTACAAACACAAAGTAATATATAAAAAAAGAAAACATAAAAGGAAAAAAAAAAGGAGAAAATTAAATTATTTATATGGCAGGCAATGCTAACATCCCTTAATTGTAACGTTGAATACTTTCTCCTAAATAACAATTAAGTTTATAAAAATGTACATTTTAATGTATTACCTTAACTATTTTCAGACAATATTGTTAAACAATCTATACATATCACCGAATAGAACGTAGTCGTGTAATATTCTAAAAATAATAATTATATTCTACGAAAAAAGGAAATTTTAGGAGTAAAATATTTAAAGAAAATTAATTTTTTATTTTTATTTTTATTTTCATCAACCAAAATAGCTTTAATTTTTGGTATAGTTTTTATTATTACCCATTATACACTCATTCAATAATATATATTTTTTCGAGAATTAAGTGAGTTACAAACGATATTACAAAGTAATATATAAAAAAAGAAACATAAAAGGAAAAAAAAGGAGAAAATTGCTATTTATATGGCATGGTAATGTTAACATCCCTTAATTGTAACGTTGAATATCTTCCAAATAACACTAAGTTTATAAAAATGTACATTTTAATGTATTACCTTAACTATTTTCAAACAATATTGTTAAACAATCTATACATATCACCGAATAGAACGTAGTCGTGTAATATTCTAAAAATAATAATTATATTCCACGAAAAAAGGAAATTTTAGGAGGGAAATATTTAAAGAAAATTAATTTTTATTTTTGTATTTTGATCAACCAAAATAGCTTTCATTTTGGTATAGTTTTTATTATTACCCATTATACACTATCCAATATATATTTTTTCGAGAATTGGTGAGTTACAATCCATATTACAAAGTAATATATAAAAAAGAAACATAAAAGGAAAAAAAAAAAAAAAGTGAGAAAATTGGGTTATTTATATATGTATAATGCTAACATCCCTTAATTGTAACGCAATATCTTCTCCTAAATAACAATTAAGTTTATAAAATGTACATTTTAATGTATTACCTTAACTATTTTCGTATTAATAGCTACAGCAACCGTGGGGTCCACACTGCGGACCACTGTGGTGCCCTTTCTGTGTGGCCCATCAGGTTCACCCTTCAGAATCATCAGTTCTTCAGTGGGTCCCACTCACAGAATATCATGCCCTCCCCTAGGCATTTTCTTCGCTTCCGTAGACAACCCGCATCCGTGGGCTTAAGCGTCCAACGGGAGAGCTTATTATCAATCTAGGCTAAGAAGCCACAGGCAGATGTTTCATCGGGATCTTAAGCCCCGGTCTCGGGTTCGGTCTCTACGGAGGCGAAGAGCCAGCCTGGGAGGGCATACACTTCGTGAGTGGGACCACTCAGCGGGCACCCGCCGGTTACGGCAGGACTACGAAGCACCATCACGTGGTGTGGACCCCACAATAAAGGCGCCACAGGGGTCCACACCCTTCGTGACCACGGCGCCCTTCGTGGCCCATCAGGTCCACCGACCACGGGCCGCCCTTCATGGGTCCCACTACGTGAATATCATGCCCTCCCCTAAAAGATTTCTCGCTTCTCCACTCAACCCGCATCAGGCTGGGCGTCCACGGAAGAGCCTACTACCAACCGAGCCATTGGTACCGTAGATGCTTCCCATCGACCAAAAGACCAGCCCCTAAGTCAATCTCTGTGAGGCTAAAGGAACTCAAATGCGAATGGCGATATCCTATGCAGTTGAGTTTCCACCGAAGGGTACCCATGAGGTGGTCACGAAGGGTGGGGGTCTCACATAAACAATCTATACATATCACCGAATAGAACGTAGTCGTGTAATATTCTAAAAATAATAATTATATTCCACTCTAAAAAGGAAATTTTAGAAGTAAAATATTTAAAGAAAATTATTTTTTATTTTGATCAACCAAATAGCTTTCATTTTTGGTATAGTTTTTTACATACCCATTATACACTCATCCAATAATATATATTTTTTTTCGAGAATTATGAGTTACAAACGATATTACAAAGTAATATATAAAAAAGAAACATAAAAGGAAAAAAAAAGGAGAAAATTAAGTTATTTATATTAAGGTGGGCAATGCTAACATCCCTTTAATTGTAACGTTGAATATCTTTCTCCTAATAACAATTAAGTTTATAAAATGTACATTTTAATGTATTACCTTAACTATTTTCGTGACAATATTGTTAAACAATCTATGCATATCACGAATAGAACGTAGTCGTGCAATATTCTAAAATAATAATTATATTCCAATTTAAAAAAGCGAATTTTAGAAGCAAAATATTTAAAGAAAATTATTTTTTTATTTTGATCAACCAAAATAGTTATTTGGTATAGTTTTTATTATTACCCATTATACACTCATCCAATAATATATATTTTTTCGAGAATTAAGTGAGTTACAAAACGATATTACAAAGTAATATATAAAAAGAAAACATAAAAGGAAAAAAGGAGAAAATTAAGTTATTTATATGGCAGGCAATGCTAACATCCCTTTAATTGTAACGCTGAATATCTTCTCCTAAAATAACAATTAAGTTTATAAAATGCACATTTTAATGTATTACCTAACTATTTTTAGACAATATTGTTAAACAATCTATACATATCACCCGAATAGAACGTAGTCAGGTAATAATATTCTAAAAATAATAATTATATTCCACTTAAAAAAGGAGTTTTTAAAGTAAAATATTTAAAGAAAATTTTTTTTTTAATTTTTTTTATTTTGATCAACCAAAATAACTTTCATTTTTGGTATAGTTTTTATTATTACCCATTATACACTCATCCAATAATATATATTTTTTCAAGAATTAAGTGAGTTACAAACACAAAGTAATATATAAAAAAAGAAAACATAAAAGAAAAAAAAAAGGAGAAAATTAAGTTATTTATATGGCAGGGCAATGCTAACATCCCTTTAATTGTAACGCTATCTTCTCCTAAATAACAATTAAGTTTATAAAATGTACATTTTAATGTATTACCTTAACTATTTTCGCACAATATTGTTAAACACCCATACATATCACCGTCAGAACTTAGGTCGCGGTAATATTCTAAAAATAATAATTATATTCCACCTAAAAGGAAATTTTAGGAGTAAAATATTTAAAGAAAATTAATTTTTTATTTTTTGTATTTTGATCAACCAAATAGCTCTTCATTTTTGGTATAGTTTTATTATTACCCATTATACACTCATCCACAATATATATTTTTTCGAGAATTATGAGCATAAACGATATTACAAAGTAATATATAAAAAGAAAACATAAAAGGAAAAAAAAAAGGAGAAAATTAAGTTATTTATATGGTAGGGCAATGCTAACATCCCTTTAATTGTAACGTTGAATATCTTCTCCTAAATAACAATTAAGTTTATAAAAATGTACATTTTAATGTATTACCTTAACAATTTTCAGACAATATTGTTAAACAATCTATACATAATCGACAGAACGAGTCGTAATATTCTAAAAATAATAATTATATTCCACGAAAAAAGGAAATTTTAGGAGTAAAATATTTAAAGAAAATTAATTTTTTATTTTTTTTGTATTTTGATCAACCAAAAGGCCATTTTGGTATGTTTTTATTATTACCCACATACACTATCCAATAATATATATTTTTTTCGAGAATTATGAGGGCTAAACGATATTACAAAGTAATATATAAAAAAAGAAAACATAAAGGAAAAAAAAGGGAGAAAATTAAGTTATTTATATGGCAGGCGATGCTAACATCCCTTTAATTGTAACGTTGAATATCTTCTCCTAAATAACAATTAAGTTTATAAAAATGTACATTTTAATGTATTACCTTAACTATTTTCAGACAATATTGTTAAACAATCTATACATATCAATCGACAGAACGTAGTCGTGTAATATTCTAAAAATAATAATTATGACCTACCTAAAAAGGAAATTCTTAGAAGTAAAATATTTAAAGAAAATTATTTTTTATTTTGGATCAACCAAATAGTTTACTTTTGGTATAGTTTTTATTATTACCCATTATACACTCATCCAATAATATATATTTTTTCGAGAATTAAGTGAGTTACAAACGATATTACAAAGTAATATATAAAAAGAAACATAAAAAGGAAAAAAAAAAAGGAGAAAATTACTATTTATATGGCAGTGGCAATGCTAACATCCCTTAATTGTAACGTTGAATATCTTCTCCTAAATAACAATTAAGTTTATAAAATGTACATTTTAATGTATTATTCAACTATTTTCAGACAATATTGTTAAACAATCTATGCATATCACCGAATAGAACGTAGTCGTGTAATATTCAATATTCCACGAAAAAAGGAATTTTAGAAGCAAAATATTTAAAGAAAATTATTTTTTTATTTTGATCAACCAAAATAGCTTTCATTTCGTATAGTTTTTACATACCCATTATACACTGATCCAATAATATATATTTTTTTGAGAATTAAGTGAGTTACAAACTATATTACAAAGTAATACATAAAAAAAGAAAACATAAAAGGAAAAAAAAAAGGAGAAAATTAAGTTATTTATATGGTAGGGCAATGCTAACATCCCTTTAATTGTAACGTTGAATATCTTCTCCTAAATAACAATTGTTTATAAAATGTACATTTAATGTATTACCTTTTAACTATTTTCGACAATATTGTTAAACAATCTATACATATCACGAATAGAACGAAGTTGTGTAATATTCTAAAATAATAATTATATTCCACGAAAAGGAAATTTTAGAAGTAAAATATTTAAAGAAAATTATTTTTTTTATTTTTTTTTTATTTGATCAACCAAAATAGTTTATTTGGTATAGTTTACATACTCCATTATACACTCATCCAATAATATATTTTTTTTCAAGAATTAAGTGAGAGTTACAACACAAAGTAATATATAAAAAAGAAAAACATAAAAAAGGAAAAGGAGAAAATTAAGTTATTTATATGGCAGGCACGTTAACATCCCTTTAATTGTAACGCTTAATATCTTCTCCTAAATAATAACAATTAAGTTTATAAAATGTACATTTTAATGTATTACCTTAACTATTTTCAGACAATATTGTTAAACAATCTATACATATCACCAAATAGAACGTAGTCGTGTAATATTCTAAAAATAATAATTATATTCCACGAAAAAAGGAAATTTTTGGAGTAAAATATTTAAAGAAAATTATTTTTTATTTTTATTTTTATTTTTGGATCAACCAAAATAGCTTTCATTTTTGGTATAGTTTTTGGGTTATTACCGACATACACTCATCCAATAATATATATTTTTTCGAGAATTAAGTGAGTTACAAACGATATTACAAAGTAATATATAAAAAGAGAAAACATAAAAGGAAAAAAAAAAGGAGAAAATTAAGTTATTTATATGGCAGGGCAATGCTAACATCCCTTTAATTGTTGTAAGACCCGAGAAATTCCAATTTCTGGAATAAGGGCAAAATCGTAATTTTAATTACAAAATTGTAATTACGGTTAAAAATCCGTAATTTATTCTCTAGATCTCAGATGATCTAAACTGACTGCATCGTTGGAACTGCCTTTGTAGGAAATCTAGTTAGCACGAAATTTAATTTTCCGAGACGTCGAATTTACACGCGATAAGATCGCTGCCTCTGCAAGTCAGAATCGGTTTTCGACAAAGAACGAAAAGCCAATATATAGCATGCATCATGTACCATAAGTGGTAAGGAGAGAAATGATGAAAATGGATCACGAGATAGTGCCGAATATCAAATCTGGGTAATGAGGGACATAACAGTCATTTTTGGAAAAGATTTTAAGTCACAAAAGACAAATTAGCAAATAGTCTTCATCTCCTTAAATGAGCCATGGCAAAAACGTGATTGAGAAAAGAGGAGATGCAGTGGCTTCCATGGTTGAGAGGGTTTTAGAGAGAGAGTGGGCTTCTCTCTAGAAATACGGAGATCTGACCGTCGTCAGCTTTCTGAGCAAGAATAGAAACGTTTCACGCGGAGTGCCACGCTGGACCTCGGAATTGCGAAGCTTGACAACTCCAAGAGGTGGATTTTCCTCTACTTCTGCGTTTTATTCCCATTTTTAAGGGTTTTTCATACTCGGTTAGGCCTGAGGCCGCGAAATGCTTTGATCGTCCCAAAACTGACCGAGTCATTGCTAGAATTTTTGGGATTTTTGAGAGGCCGTGACTGTCCAGAAAATAAGTGGGCTGTTAGGGTCTTTAAATTCCAGATTTTTGCATTAAAATGCATGTAATTGTATGGAAAAAGGCCGGGAATGGGCCATAGGATCGGTCCCAAAACATGGGACCGAATTGTGGAAATTTGTGGAGATTTTGGGCTGTCCGTGAATGCCCAGAAACTGTTTTGGGGACTGAATTGGGGTGTTTCGTGATAAGTTATTGAATAAATTATGCTTTTGGTGATTAGAGACCGAATTTGGGATTTGAAATCGGTTCCATCAAGAGGAACCGATAGAAGTGTGGGCTGCCCGTGGACAGCCCACTTGCTCAAGCTGGGATTGTAAAAAATAGTCCCTGCTCAGGTGAATGGACAGGAATTGTCCATGTGTTGTGTGCTTGAAATGGTAGAAACGAATGGCCTGATATGTGTGGAACTAGATAGGTTAAGACATTATTTTAATGTGTTATTCAATGACACAATACATGGAATTAAATCAGGTTATGTCATTGAAATGATTATGAGTCGTCAAGTGAGCTACATTGGTGATGAGTGATGTGTTGAATTACATGCGTGTAATTGTAGTTGATTGAAAATATGCATATTGTCATATTGTGTAAATGATTTTGAAAATGACATAATGCATTTTCATATGCACTGGGTAGCCTAGAATTAGGTGTGAGTGCATGACAAGGTATTTTGTAAAATCCTAGATATTGCTTAAGCACAAAGGAATTTCAAAGATGATATTCCCAGAATTTGGTCAGAGGATTGGCCAATGATCACTTCGACGAGGACCATGATCGCTTCGAAAGCTCACCAACCACCCACTCCTGAGGGTAGTCCATTTTACCGAATATTTTCTAATAGGGTATATTTTCTCAAGAACAAAAGTTTTGTTTTGAAAATGATTATTTTCATACATGGCTTAGGCAAGTGTGAGTGAGTCTGAGGACCTCGTGACATGGGTGACTGCGCAGACATTCAAGTACTACGTATTTACTGGAACAGGTTGCTTACTTTGGAGCATTGCACCGCACTTGGGGCGAGTAGTCTACTTGCATATTCTCCACCGAAGCTTTAGCTCACCCGTCATGGGACCCCCTTTTATTTTCCTGTGTACAAGGAGCCGAGGAGACATCTCATTTTGAGGTTGATTTTGAAGAAGCCTGTCAGGCTTGATGGTTGACATAACCTCGTATTGGGACTTGTAGATATTAATATATGTTTAGAGCAAAGTGTAATCAACTATGTAATTATTGGGAGATAATTAGAGAATAGTTGTGGGATATTGTTTTAATGAGTATTAGTTATAGCCCAAGTGGGTCGTGATTGATATACTGTATTGGATTGTTCGGGGACGTAAATGCAGGTTACTACAGGATTTGTATTCGGGTGTAGCCCCGCACAAAGGAGACTCTCGTCGATTTTCTAAAGGGCGCTGGGTAACCGACCACCACTCAGGATTCCGCAAAGTCGACGGTAGTCAATCCGACTTCTGGTTGGGGCGCCACAAACTTGGTATCGAGCTTAGGTTTATAAATACCTAGAGCTTAGTACGATAAGCCAGGTATAATAATACTCAGTAGGTCAGACTCGGGGTCTAGGGCTACGTCTTAGAATGTGGAGTATGTATATGGAAACCTATGGATCGAGGATTCGGGGGCTTAAAGCCATGTCGCAGGAGAACACGCCACTAGGTGTGGTTCGATGTCGAATAGGTATGAGATTACCTAGAAAGGCACGGAACAAAACTAGGACACTGCATGCGTGTTTTCAGGTGTGATCACGTGATTTGATGAATGGTTGTAATGTATGTGTTCGTGTGTTCGACATGTGGTATGTAGACGTGAATGTTTCGTGGTGTTTAGGTAGATAGCAGCACTATAGGCATGTTGAAAACAAACTCGAGTTTACAATGTATAACCGAACAAGAAAATAAGTAAAATAAATTTAAGCAATTATTTGGTTTGTCAGAAAAATTTTTGGTACTGTAACTCAAAATAGGCTATCGCTTCATTTTGGTAGAGGCCGGGCGCGTTGGAGGCGATTACCTACAAGGCAGCGGGCGCGGCACGCAGCGGGCGCTGGCCGGGCGCGCGCAGGGCGCTTGGCGCGCTGCTGCCGGGCGTGCCGGGCGCTGGGCGCTAGCGCCGGGCGCGCTAAGGGCGAAGCGGCGCTACGGAAGCGCTGTGGGCGCTGCACGCGCGGCGGTTAACGGGCGCGCGCGGACGGGCGCGACGGGCGCAGGCGCTGCATAGGCGTGCATGCGCAGGCAAAAGACGCGGGGCGACGAGCGAAAGATGCAGCCGCGCGGCAGATCGTGCGGCATGGCGCGCCTAAGCAGCAGCCAGGCGCGCAGTGCCGCGCCCGGCGCCCAGGCGCTGCCAGGCCGCTACCGCCAGCCGGGAGTTTTATGCACTCCGACTCAGTTTTTGGACCCGGTTCGACTCAGTATTTGTCCTGAGTCACAAAATGAACACTGTTCATTATAAAATAAATTTTTCGAAAAAAAAAATATTTATTAAATTTAATTAAAATAAAATAAAATCAAATAAATTTGATAAAATTTTCGAAAAATAAAATTTTCAAAAATAAAATTTTTGAAAATAAAATTTTATTGAAAACAATATTTTAAATGCGAATTGGTTGCGCATACACTGGTTATGTGTATGATTAATGTATCTGTGGCCGTGTTTTACGCCGAGATACAAAGATTGTGATATCGATCTTACCACATAAAGCCGGTAAGAGCGTATAGTCGAGGCTCCACCACAGGATTTGCAAGTCGAGAGTCTCTGGCCGCCGGGCAAGACGGTTACCATCACACAAACTGACATATGAGGCGAGATTGTCCCAGAAGCAGAGATCTCATGGTACGTAGACCGAAAGGTCGGGATTAGTCGTGATACGCAGGCACGTTTCTACTCTCAAGATTTGTTGACTAGGAGTAGTTGCTAAATTCCGATGCATCATGTCTATTCACACGCATCTTCAGGTGATAGTTTAGTTCTAATACAAGCTTCACAGCCACATAGAGGCTGAGGGTCTTTAGAAAAGCCGTAATATGATGGAAAATTTTTCCCTAGGAGATAGGGAGAGATTTGATTTCTAAAGATCGAGTCGCGTAGCGGAAGCGTGGTGGACCTGTGTGGTGGTAGACGATTGCCGTTGATCGTCGCCGAGCATGGATGAGATAACAACCACCGGGTTATTGCATCAGGACCCAATGGCCATCATACGTCTGACACCCGCTCGAGTTCTAAGGTTACATATGCATATGGTTGATGTGGTGTGCGTGGAATTTCGACCTAAATTCTTTTGCTGAGGAGTAATGTAAGACCCGAGAAATTCCACTTCGAATAAGGGCAAATCGTAATTTTAATTACAAATTGTAATTACGCGCTAAAAACTGGTAATTTATTCTCTAGATCTCAGATGACGAAACGGGTCGCACCGTTGGAATCGTCTTGTGAAATCTAGTTAGCACGTAAAATTTCGTAATTTTCCGAGACGTTTAATTTACACGCTTTTTCTCGAGGCATCGCGCTCCTCGGTGCCGTAAATCGGTTTCTTCGATGCAACGGTGCCACATATAGCATGTACTCATGTACCATGAGAGGTATGAGTAGAGAAATGATGAAATGGACGGCCGAGATAGTGCCGAATATCAAATCAATGAGACATAACAATATTGAAAAAGATTTTAAGTCACAAAGACAATTAGCAAATAGTCTTCATCTCCTTAAATGAGCCATGGCAAAACAGATGGAGAAAAAAGAGGAGATGCAGTGGCTTCCATGGTTGAGAGGGTTTTAGAGAGAGAGGCTTCTCTCAGAATACAGAGACCCGACCATTGCCCGCTTCTGAGCAAGAAGGAAACGTCTCTACGGAGCTGTGCCACGCGTGGAGTTCCTCGGAATTAGTTTTTGACAACTCCAAGAGGTAGGAGCCTTTCTCCTACTTCATGCTTTATTCCCCATTTTTAAGGGTTTTTCGATGTTTCTGCTAGTTTGAGGTCATGATAGTTAAAAGCTTTTGATCGGTCCCAAAACTCAGACCTAGTTGTTAGGAATTTTTTTGGGATTTTTGAGAGGTCGGATCAACCAGAAAATAAGTGGGCTGTTAGGTCTTTAAATTCCCAGATTTTTGCATTAAAAATGCATGTAATTGTATAAAAGGCCTTAACGGGGAAACATAGGATCGGTCCCAAAACATGGGACCGAATTGTGGAAATTTGTGGAGATTTTGGGCTGTCCGTGAATGCCCAGAAACTGTTTTGGGGACTGAATTGGGGTGTTTCGTGATAAGTTATTGAATAAATTACGCCGCTGACAGAGACCTAATTTGGATTGAAACGGTTCCATCAAGAGGAACCGATAGGTATGCCCGTGGACAGCCTTACTTGCTCTGTTTCTGGGATTGTAAAATAGTCCCGGCTCAGGAAATGGATAGGAATTGTCCATGTGTTGTGTGCTTGAAATGGTATGAAACGAATGGTCGGATATGTGTGAACTAGATAGGTTAGTTTAATGTGTTAGTTCAATGACACAATTACATGGAATTAAATTGTGTTAGTGTCATCGAAATGATTATGAGTTGCTCAAGTGAGCTACATTGGGTGATGAGTGATGTTGAATTACATGCAGTAATTGTAGTCGATTGAAAATATGCATATCAATATATTGTGTAAAATGATTCAAAATGACATAATGCATTTTCATATGCACTGGGTAGCCTAGAATTAGGTGTGAGTGCATGACAAGGCATTTTTGTGAAAACGGATATGTTTGCGAAAGGAATTTCAAATGATGATATTCCGGAGAATCGGTCGAGACGTACAACGTGATCACTTCGATGAGGACCATGACTGCTTTCTGAAGCTCAACAACCAATTCACCCTGAGGGTAGTCCCATATTTTACCGAATATTTTGCAGTATATTTTCAAGAACAAAAGTTTTGTTTTGAAAAATGATTATTTTCACACGGCTTAGCAAGTGTGAGTGAGCTTCCAGAGGACTCGTGACATGGGTGATCATGTAGACATTCAAGTAGGATCATGTATTACTTGAGTGTGTAAGCATTGAGCATTGCACTGCACTTAGGTGGTGAGTAGCCCACTTAGGGCGATTCCTCCCATCGAGCTTTAGCCTACCCCGGGCTGGGACCCCCTTATTTCAGTACAAGGAGCGCCGAGGAGACATCTCATTTGAGGTTGATTTTGGAAGAAGCCGGCTCAGGGCTTGATGGTTTCGACATAACTCAGATGACTTGTAGATATTAATATATGTTTGTATAAAAGTGTAATCAACTATGTAATTATTGGGAGATAATTAGAGAATAGTTGTGATATGTGTTTTAATGAGTATTAGTTATGGGCCCAAGTGGCCGTATTGGATATATTGTATATATTGGATTGTTTGGGACAGGTAAATGCAGGTTATTTACAGGATTTGTATTTGGGTAGAGCTCCCCGTACAAAGGAGACTCTGCCCGATTTTCTAAAGTGGCGTCGGGTAACCCGACCACCACTTGTATTCCGCAGGTTGACGGGTAGTCAACGGACCCCCGGGTTTTGGGGCGTCACAATTGTAACGTTGAATATCTTCTCCTAAATAACAATTAAGTTTATAAAAATGTACATTTACCGTATTACCTTAACTATTTTCTCGCACACATTAAACAATCTATACATATCACCGAATAGAACGTAGTCGTGTAATATTCTAAAAATAATAATTATATTCCACAAAAAAAGGAATTTTAGAAGCAAAATATTTAAAGAAAATTATTTTTTTATTTTGATCAACCAAAATAATTTTTCTATATTTTTTGTATAGTTTTTATTATTACCCATTATACATCGATCCAATAATATATATTTTTCGAGAATTATGAGTTACAAACTATATTACAAAGTAATACATAAAAAAAGAAAACATAAAAGGAAAAAAAAAAGGAGAAAATTAAGTTATTTATATGGTAGGGCAATGCTAACATCCCTTTAATTGTAACGTTGAATATCTTCTCCTAAATAACAATTAAGTTTATAAAAATGTACATTTTAATGTATTACCTTAACTATTTTCAGACAATATTGTTAAACAATCTATACATATCACCGAATAGGAACGAAGGTGTAATATTCTAAAAAAATAATAATTATATTCCACGAAAAAGGAAATTTAGAAGTAAAATATTTAAAGAAAATTAATTTTTTATTTTTTTATTTTTATTTGATCAACCAAAATAGCTTTCATTTTTGGGTATAGTTTTTATTATTACCCATTATACACTCATCCAATATATATTTTTTCAAGAATTAAGAGTTACAAACACAAAGTAATATATAAAAAAGAAAACATAAAAGGAAAAAAAAAGGAGAAAATTAAGTTATTTATATGGCGTGGCAACGCACATCCCTTTAATTGTAACGTTGAATATCTTCTCCTAAATCAATTAAGTTTATAAAATGCAATATTTTAATGTATTACCTTAACTATTTTCGACAATATTGTTAAACAATCTATACATATCAATCGAATAGAACTGAAGTCGTAATATTCTAAAAATAATAATTATTCCACCTAAAAAAGGAAATTTTAGAAGTAAAATATTTAAAGAAAATTATTTTATTTTGATCAACCAAAGTTGCAAGAATTGCATGCAAAATAGCTTTCATTTGGTATAGTTTTTAGTATTAACCCTTTATACACTCATCCAATAATATATATTTTTTCTCGAGAATTAAGTGAGTTACAAACGATATTACAAAGTAATATATAAAAAGAAAACATAAAAGGAAAAAAAAAAGGAGAAAATTAAGTTATTTATATATGTGGCAATGCTAACATCCCTTAATTGTAACGTTGAATATCTTCCTAAATAACAATTAAGTTTATAAAATGTACATTTTAATGTATTAATTAACTATTTTAGACAATATTGTTACACAATCTATACATATCACCGAATAGAACGAGTTCCTGTAATATTCTAAAAATAATAATTATATTCCACGAAAAGGAAATTTTAGAAGTAAAATATTTAAAGAAAATTATTTTTTATTTTTTTTATTTTGATCAACCAAAATAATCTTTCATTTTTGGTATAGTTTTTATTACACCCATTATACACTCATCCAATAATATATTTTTTTCAAGAATTAAGTGAGTTACAAAAACACAAAGTAATATATAAAAAAGAAAACATAAAAGAAAAAAAGGAGAAAATTAAGTTATTTATATGGCAGGGCAATGCTAACATCCCTTTAATTGTAACGTTGAATATCTTCTCCTAAATAACAATTAAGTTTATAAAAATGTACATTTTAATGTATTACCTTAACTATTTTCAGACAATATTGTTAAACAATCTATACATATCACCTGGTCAGAACGAGTCGTGTAATTCTAAAATAATAATTATATTCCACTAAAAAGGAAATTTTAGAGTAAAATATTTAAAGAAAATTAATTTTTTATTTTTTTGTATTTGATCAAATCAAAATAGTTTCATTTTTGGTATAGTTTATTATTACCCATTATACACTATCCAATAATATATATATTTTTCGAGAATTAAGTGAGTTACAAACGATATTACAAAGTAATATATAAAAAGAAAACATAAAAGGAATAAAAAAAAGGAGAAAATTGCTATTTATATGGCGGCAATGCTAACATCCTTTAATTGTAACGTTGAATATCTTCCCAAATAACAATTAAGTTTATAAAAATGTACATTTTAATGTATTACCTTAACTATTTTCAGACAATATTGTTAAACAATCTATACATATCACCTATTTGTAACTGTGTAATGTTATAATATTCTAAAAATAATAATTATATTCCACTAAAGTTAAATTTGTGAGTAAAATATTTAAAGAAAATTAATTTTTTTATTTTTTTGTATTTTGATCAACCAAAATAGCTTTCATTTTTGGTATAGTTTTTATTATTACCCATTATACACTCATCCAATAATATATATTTTTTCGAGAATTAAGTGAGTTACAAACGATATTACAAAGTAATATATAAAAAAAGAAAACATAAAAGGAAAAAAAAGGAGAAAATTAGTTATTTATATGGCAGTATAATGCTAACATCCCTTTAATTGTAACGTTGAATATCTTCTCCTAAATAACAATTAAGTTTATAAAAATGTACATTTTAATGTATTAATTAACTATTTTCGCACAATATTGTTAAACAATCTATACATATCACCGATAGAACGTAGTCGTAATATTCTAAAAATAATAATTATATTCCACCTAAAAAGGAAATTTTAGGAAGTAAAAATATTTAAAGAAATGGCTTTTTATTTTGATAAACCAAATAGCTTTCATTTTTGGCATAGTTTTTATTATTACCCATTATACACTCATCCAATAATATATATTTTTTCGAGAATTGCTGGCTACAAACGAGTATTACAAAGTACATATAAAAAAAGAAAACATAAAAGGAAAAAAAAAGGAGAAAATTAAGTTATTTATATGGCAAAGAATGCTAATATCCCTTAATTGTAACGTTGAATATCTTCTCCTAAATAACAATTAAGTTTATAAAAATGTACATTTTAATGTATTACCTAACTATTTTCTCATTAATATTGTTAAACAATTCATACATATCAATCGATCAGAACGGTCGTGTAATATTCTAAAAATAATAATTATATTCCACAAAAAAGGAATTTAGAGCTGTAAATATTTAAAGAAAATTATTTTTTTATTTTGATCAACCAAAATAGCTTTCATTTTTGGTATAGTTTTTATTATTACCCATTATACACTCATCCAATAATATATATTTTTTTGAGAATTAAGTGAGTTACAAACTATATTACAAAGTAATACATAAAAAAAGAAAACATAAAAGGAAAAAAAAGGGAAGAAAATTAAGTTATTTATATGAAAAGAATGCTAACATCCCTTAATTGTAACGTTGAATATCTTCTCCTAAATAAATACTAAGTTTATAAAAAATGTACATTTTAATGTATTACCTTAACTATTTTCAGACAATATTGTTAAACAATCTATACATATCACCGAATAGAACGTAGTTGTGTAATATTCTAAAAATAATAATTATATTCCACGAAAAAAAGGAAATTTTAGAAGTAAAATATTTAAAGAAAATTAATTTTTTATTTTTTTTTTATTTTGATCAACCAAAATAGCTTTCATTTTTGGTATAGTTTTTATTATTACCCATTATACACTCATCCAATATATATTTTTCTAAGAATTAAGTGAGAGTTACAAACACAAAGTAATATATAAAAAGAAAACATAAAAGGAAAAAAAAAAGGAGAAAATTAAGTTATTTATACAGGCAATGCTAACATCCCTTTAATTGTAACGCTTAATATCTTCTCCTAAATAATTAAGTTTATAAAAATGCACATTTTAATGTATTACCTAACTATTTTCGTACAATATTGTTAAACAATCTATACATATCACCAATAGAACTTAGTCGGTAATATTCTAAAAATAATAATTATATTCCACGAAAAAAGGAAATTTTTGGAGTAAAATATTTAAAGAAAATTATTTTTTTATTTTTATTTTTATTTTGATCAACCAAAATAGCTTTCATTTTTGGTATAGTTTTTATTATTACCGATTATACACTCATCCAATAATATATATTTTTTCGAGAATTAAGTGAGTTACAAACGATATTGTTAAAGTAATATATAAAAAGAGAAAACATAAAGGAAAAAAAGGAGAAAATTAAGTTATTTATATGGCAGGGCAATGCTAACATCCCTTTAATTGTAACGTTGAATATATTCTCCTAAATAACAATTAAGTTTATAAAAATGTACATTTTAATGTATTACCTTAACTATTTTCAGACAATATTGTTAAACAATCTATACATATCACCTGGTCAGGAACGTAGTCGTAATATTCTAAAAATAATAATTATATTCCACGAAAAAAGGAAATTTTAGAAGTAAAATATTTAAAGAAAATTATTTTTTTATTTTGATCAACCAAAATAGCTTTCATTTTTGGTATAGTTTTTATTATTACCCATTATACACTCATCCAATAATATATATTTTTTCGAGAATTATGAGTTACAAACTATATTACAAAGTAATATATAAAAAAAGAAAACATAAAAGGAAAAAAAAAAGGAGAAAATTGTTATTTATATGCATAGGCACTAACATCCCTTAATTGTAACGTGAATATCTTCTCCTAAATAACAATTGGGTTTATAAAAATGTACATTTTAATGTATACCTGCAACTATTTTCAGACAATATTTTTTAAACAATCTATGCATATCACCGAATAGAACGTAGTCGTGTAATATTCTAAAAATAATAATTATATTCCACGAAAAAAGGAATTTTAGAAGCAAAATATTTAAAGAAAATTATTTTTTTATTTTGATCAACCAAAATAGCTTTCATTTTTGGTATAGTTTTTATTATTACCCATTATACACTCATCCAATAATATATATTTTTCAGAATTCAAGTGAGGTTACAAACGATATTACAAAGTAATATATAAAAAAAGAAAAACATAAAAGGAAAAAAAAAAGAGAAAATTGTTATTTATATATAAGGCAATGCTAACATCCCTTTAATTGTAACGTTGAATATCTTCTCTAAATAACAATTAAGTTTATAAAAATGTACATTTTAATGTATTACCTAACTATTTTCGACAATATTGTTAAACAATCTACATATCACCGTCAGAACTGTGGTAGTCTGTAATATTCTAAAAATAATAATTATATTCTACCAAAAAAGGAAATTTTAGGAGTAAAATATTTAAAGAAAATTATTTTTTTATTTTTATTTTTATTTTGATCAACCAAAATAGCTTTCATTTTTGGTATAGTTTTTATTATTACCCATTATACACTCATCCAATAATATATATTTTTTCGAGAATTAAGAGTTACAAACTTATATTACAAAGTAATATATAAAAAAGAAAACATAAAGGAAAAAAAAAGGAGAAAATTAAGTTATTTATATGGCAGGCAATGCTAACATCCCTTTTAATGTAACGTTGAATATCTTATCTCAAATCAATTAAGTTTATAAAATGTATATTTAATGTATATTACCTAACTTTTCTTCAGACAATATTGTTAAACAATCTATACATATCACCGAATAGAACGTAGTTGTGTAATATTCTAAAATAATAATTATATTCCACGAAAAAGGAAATTTTAGAAGTAAAATATTTAAAGAAATTATTTTTTATTTTGATCAACCAAAATAGCTTATTTTTGGTATAAGGTTTTTTATTATTACCCATTATACACTCATCCAATAATATATATTTTTTCGAGAATTAAGTGAGTTACAAACGATATTACAAAGTAATATATAAAAAAAGAAAACATAAAAGGAAAAAAAAAAAGGAGAAAATTAAGTTATTTATATGGCAGGGCAATGCTAACATCCCTTTAATTGTAACGTTGAATATCTTCTCCCAACAATTAAGCTTTATAAAAATGTACATTTTAATGTATTACCTTAACTATTTTCGCACAATATTGTTAAACACCCATACATATCACCGATCGTAACGTACGTAATATTCTAAAAATAATAATTATATTCCACAAAAAAGGAATTTTAGAAGCAAAATATTTAAAGAAAATTATTTTTTATTTTCTCATCAACCAAAATAGCTTTCATTTTTTGCATAGTTTTTATTATTACCCATTATACATCGATCCAATAATATATATTTTTTGAGAATTAAGAGCACAAACTATATTACAAAGTAATACATAAAAAGAACATAAAAGGAAAAAAAAAAGGAGAAAATTAAGTTATTTATATGGTAGGGCAATGCAAACATCCCTTTAATTGTAATGCTGAATATCTTCTCCTAAATAACAATTAAGTTTATAAAATGTACATTTTAATGTATTACCTAACTATTTTCGCACAATATTGTTAAACACCATGTTATTATCACCGATTGTGAACGAGGTCGTAATACTCTAAAAATAATTATCACTACCTAAAAGAAATTTAGAAGTAAAATATTTAAAGAAAATTAATTTTTTATTTTTTTTATTTCGATCGAACCAAAATAGCTTTCATTTTTGTATAGTTTTTATTATTACCCATTATACACTCATCCAATAATATATACTTTTTCAAGAATTAAGTGAGTTACAAACACAAAGTAATATATAAAAAAGAAAACATAAAAGAAAAAAAAAAAAAAGGGAGAAAATTAAGTTATTTATATGGCGTGGCAATGCTAACATCCCTTTAATCAGAATCGCGAATATCTTCCTAAATAACAATTAAGTTTATAAAATGTACATTTTAATGTATTACCTTAACTATTTTCAGACAATATTAAACAATCTATACATATCACCAAATAGAACGAGTCGTGGTAATATTCTAAAATAATAATTATATTCCAATTTAAAAAAAGGAAATTTTTGAGTAAAATATTTAAAGAAAATTATTTTTTTATTTTTATTTTTATTTTGATCAACCAAAATAGCTTTCATTTTTGGTATAGTTTTTATTATTACCGATTATACACTCATCCAATAATATATATTTTTTCGAGAATTAAGTGAGTTACAAACGATATTACAAAGTAATATATAAAAAGAGAAAACATAAAAGGAAAAAAAAAAGGAGAAAATTAAGCATGGCATGGGCAGTGGCAATGCTAACATCCCTTTAATTGTAACGTTGAATATCTTCTCCTAAATAACAATTAAGTTTATAAAAATGTACATTTTAATGTATTACCTTAACTATTTTCAGACAATATTGTTAAACAATCTATGCATATCACCGAATAGAACGTAGTCGTGTAATATTCAATATTCCACGAAAAAAGGAATTTTAGAAGCAAAATATTTAAAGAAAATTATTTTTTTATTTTGATCAACCAAAATAGCTTTCATTTTTGGTATAGTTTTTATTATTACCCATTATACACTGATCCAATAATATATATTTTTTTGAGAATTAAGTGAGTTACAAACTATATTACAAAGTAATACATAAAAAAGAAACATAAAAGGAAAAAAAGGAGAAAATTAAGTTATTTATATGTATAGGGCACGCAATATCCCTTTAATTGTAATTTGAATATCTTTCCTAAATAACAATTAAGTTTATAAAAATGCATATTTTAATGTATTACCATAACTATTTTCGCATAATATTGTTAAACAATCTATACATATCACCGAATAGAACGTAGTTGTGTAATATTCTAAAATAATAATTATATTCCACCTAAAAGGAAATTTTAGAAGTAAAATATTTAAAGAAATTAATTTTTTATTTTTATTTTTATTTTGATCAACCAAAATAGCTTTCTATTTTTGGTATAGTTTTACATACTCCATTATACACTCATCCAATAATATATATTTTTCACAATTAAGTGAGTTACAAACACAAAGTAATATATAAAAAGAAACGATAAAAGGAAAAAAAAAAGGAGAAAATTAAGTTATTTATATGGCATGGCAATGCTAACATCCCTTTAATTGTAACGTTGAATATCTTCTCCTAAATAACAATTGTTTATAAAAATGTACATTTTAATGTATTACCTAACTATTTTCGTATTAATATTACAACACCCATACATATCACCGAAGAGAACGTAGTCGTGTAATATTCTTAAAATAATAATTATTCCACGAAAAGGAAATTTTTAGAAGTAAAATATTTAAAGAAAATTATTTTTTTTATTTTGATCAACCAAAAATAGCTTTCATTTTTTGGTATAGTTTTTAGTATTACCTTATACACTCATGATCCCGACCCTAATTAACCTCTTACGAACCCCGTGACTCCAATAGATATGAAACTTTTCCTTAAACAACTAAATAAATCCATGGAGCGAACCCCTTACAATCCTTAACATATCTTTAGAAAATAATGCTGGTTTAAGTGATAAATTTTTTTTTTTCTTTTCTTTTCTTTGTTTTTCAAACACATGGATTTTTAAAAATTGGCCGTAGCTTCCTCTGCTTTTCTGACTTTCCCAAATTTACAAACCCGCAAAACATTTAAAAACACTTCTAATCTTTTCCATCCTCAACTTCCTAACTTCCGTTTTAGGACTCCTCGTCCACAACCAAATCAAACACAATATATACTATTATATACATTTATTTATTTCAATCATCAAAACATTTGAAACTTCTTCAAATCCATGCATTTATTTTTATCAAAAGATCAGGGCTTGAGCCTGACTTGCCGACCGCCCACGCCGCACTTCGGGTCCATCGAGGATCAAAGCCCACGTAGTTCCTTTTCAACTTTATACATATACATATATCCATAACAAAATATTCAACATATGCGCATGGGAAAATTATATATACAATGAAATCACAGTGTCACTCGATGGCTCGACCACGCACGGATCGCTCTACTCCGTGCACCTATCTCAGTCCTCGAAATGTTTTTGAAACATAGGGAAAAGAATGAGCTAAAGGAGCCCAGTGAGTGTACATTTTCATTAAATAACATTTTCAGTATATACCAAAATAATACATACTTATACAATTAAAATCCATTTATACCTTAAACATTTATGCCTTAAACTTTCTTTCAATAAATACTTATGCATTTAAAATCCATTTATGCTTTAAACATTTGTACCGTAAACTTTCTTTCTTTATTTCTTTCTTTCTTTCTTTCTTTCTTTCTTTCTTTCCTTTTTTCTTTCTTTCTGATGGAACCCAGGGGAATAAACACACCGAACAGTTTCCGTACCGACGGCGAGAGACAAATATTCCAAATATAACCACTACGCGGCTGAGAAACTCACGCTTGCATAGGGTTCCGGGGCCATAGCACTTTATCACGTGTAAGGATATTACTCTATTGACCTATTTCTCGCTTAGTAACCTATAACTTACCCTCTAAATCCTTACACGCTTAAAAGTACTTCGGCCGATATCGCCATAACAATATATGGGGCTTAAAATCCACGCAAAACATTTCTTCAAAATACATTTATAAATACATTTAAATCCTTTACTTTATCATTAAAACACATATGCATTCTTTAAACATTTTTAAACTTTCATAATACCTAACATACGTATACATATTTAATACACATATAAATATAGGCATTGATGCAAGATAAAACAATAATGCAAGATAAAACATTTCCATATGCCTTAACATTTACATAAAATTTACATTAAACTTTCAGTTTAACATGAAACCATTCACTTTTAAAAACTCAATTCTCAAATATCATTACCACAGTTCACCGCCTCAATCCCGCTTGCTTCCGTTGAGTTCCTGCTCCGTCCGATAGTCCTTTTCAGCACCTTTCCAAGAAAATCACCATTAACCATAATTTCCATTTAATCCACCATAAACACTCATTCCTATATTCTTATTCCTCTAGGAATCTATTTTACTTAGGAATTGAATCAATCCACCGATCATCCAAACTAAAGTTATAGTATTTTCATGCCAACTAGTCATTTTACCGATTTTTCTAGTGACAGTTTGTATTACTCATTTTCCGGGAGGTCTTGACTTCATATTTTGACACTATGTCCTTATACTCATTTTAAAAGCTATGCTATATTTCTATTCCACCGGACCACCCAATTCGAGCAATCGAAACTCACTTTACGTCCAAATAATCAGCTAATCTATGTTCAAAATCCGGAACTGCACTCGCTGTGCATGGTCCTACTTGAGGAATATTTAGGCCACTTATGATCAGAATTGGCGATACCTTCTTCTTAAGTTTTGTTCTCTTCAAGTCTATTTCACGTAGCCACTTAAATCACTCAAATCGGATCAAAATTCGAGCAAGTTATGGCCAAAATACCAAACTGGTCAAAACAGAAAACAGGACATTTCCTATCGAGACTGCTGCCCGTAATTGACCAAAATGTGTTTTCTTCCATTTTTTTCTTTCACTCTGCAAACACTTAAATCTGATGCATTATACCCATTTCAACATACCACACAATTCACTATCAAACCCTAACCCTTACTCACTTGATTTTGTCAAAACCCCAATCCTAAACCATGGCTTTCTCAATTGATACAATTCAGCACCATTAAAACCTTAAATACCATCAATTTAACATCCATACCAGAATTTAAGACATTAAACATGGAAAACATCAAACCCTAACTTTTCCCAATTCATGAAAACTTACTTGTTTCTTGAGTTTCTTGGCTCCTCTCCTTGATTACCACTTGAAGATCACTTGAAAGCTTGAATGAGGAGAAAAATCACATCTTCATACCTTGTCTCCTTCCCTTTTTCTTCTTGCTTCTCCTTTCTCTCCTTTCTTTTTCTTTTCTTCCCTCTCCTCCTTTCTCTCCTGGCTGGTTCTCCCTCCTTTGAGCCAACTTAATCCCTTAAATTTAGATTTTGCTTCACACTTGACAAAATTGCCCTTTCCCACTTGCCAAAATTTCCCTTGAACCAAAGAAGCTCATTGGTCCATTCTAATGAATCACAAATCCATTAACCTATTATTTTATTCATAACTTAGTCATTAAGAAAGATTTTGATTGGCTAGTACAATTAAATATCTCCACTATAGCAGATTTTATCTCCGTTTCGCCTTTTACTGTTTTTATATCGATTATATGTCAAAAATATTCTATGGTCGTCATATTAAATTCTGGAACATAAAATATTCTAACTAAACTTTCACAGTTGAATTTCAGTTTCAATCACCGAAATCTGATTTAAAATCATTAAAATCTCAAGAATCCCGACACACATGTGACATTACCCGAATTACGCTCTGACACCGGAAACTATCCAAACGGACTCCGTTTCACTTTATTTCTGGCCATAGTCTTGCGATATATTCTGGACATTTCGTATTTTCGGCCCACTTCGAAAATTTCAACACAGCCCCGACTTTCAAATCGAAAATCACTATTCACTTAAATCTCCTATTCTCTTTCTAAATATCAGTTCAAAGTCATAGGAACTCGAAATTCTTACAAATTCCTTTCAGAAACCCCTCCATTCTGGGATATAAGAAAACTCATTATTCCCAGTGGCATTCTAAGCAATTTTCTAAAATTCCAATTTCATGTCCAAATGACGTCCCGAGCATTCTAAATTCTAATCTACCCTCGTTTCTATCATCGGGACCTCTAATCGCTTAAAAACTACTATTATAACATTCAATCAGTTTGGGTTTTACACACTCATCCACAATATATATTGCTTTCGAGAATTAAGTGAGTTACAAAACGATATTACAAAGTAATATATAAAAAGAAAACATAAAGGAAAAAAAAGGAGAAAATTAAGTTATTTATGTAACGCCCACCCCAGAAAGTGTACAAGACAACAACCGTAGGCATATGTTGTTCTGCGTCACATAGTAGTATTTTGGATGATTAAAGTAGGAAATTAAAGTTTATGGAACTCCGATTTGCAGACAGAACAAGTATACAATTGTCATTTAAAGAATAGACATGAATATGAAAATCATTGCTGTGAGAGATGGGCCACAATACAAATAGCGATAAGTTACAATTGAAAAATTAAAGAGATGAGGGTCAAATTTCAATTAATGAAAAGTTGATATTATAAATAATGGTAAATGACATAGCAAATGTTGAGTGCTTGAGGACTTAAGTGCAATTAAAGGAAAGTTGAGATTAAATAGAGATGAGACAAACAAATAAGTCATTTGTCTCATTTTAGGCTGGTATTTCACGTAAGAAGGAGAGCCAAAAGAAGAGGAAGAGGAGGAAGAAGAGGAAGGAAGTGGAAGGAGCACTCCAAACCAAGGTAAGTTTTCATTTTGAAATCATGGGTAATTTGATGTCTCTTGAGCTTGGTATGCATTTCCATGGAACTTAGTTACTCCTTGTTCTAGGGTTTTGTGGAGAGATCACATTAACCCTAGAATTCTTGAAGTTTTGTGGGGAAAAACCCCAATTGGTGAAATTAAACATGGAATCATCATAATTTTATGGTTTTGTAGGAATTGGTGGACCTTGGGTTGAATTCTTGGATTTTCACCTAGGGTTTGTGGTTTGAAGTTCCAAATCACCAATTCAAGTGTTGTGAAGTTGGTTTGGATGAATTCCATGTTGGTTTTGATGAATTGTTGTAAAAGGATAATGTTAGGTTTTAAAGGAAATTCTGTCAAATTCTAAGAAACTACTGTTTTGTTTTTAGTTATAGATTGCTATAATCATCCAAATGAATTGATTCCAATTGGTAAAGAACCATAATAGATAGGGCTAAATGTATAGAAGGAACCAGAGCAATTAGGCTCTAAGGCTCCTAAATACGGACTGAAAGGTGAGCTCGTGTAGCTCACTGATTATGCTCTGTTTGGGTATGGTTGTAGCATGGCCATAAGTGGAGTTTCACTCATCTAAATTGAGTGATTCAAAACTGGCAAAATAGACTTAGGGAATAAGTTAGCTGAAGGAAGGTACGCAATTGTAAGCCAAAAGTGCCCATAAAATTTGTCAAAGTGGAGCTATGTGCAGATTCTGTTCTGCCAAATTGAGTCATCTAGATGTAAAATACAATAATCCTGTTGGTGATCCAAATTAAGATTCACTTGGAGAAGAAACCTTAGAATCATAGCTTCAAATGAGTAAAGAAACCATTTCCAAATTATGAGTTAAGATCCCAGAAATCAAGATAACAGTAGGTGATTCAGTGAGTTTGGAATCAAAAACATGCTGTAATCCTTGTGTTATGGTCGAGGGCCTAGAGAAGGAATTTACTGAAATTTTAAAGAGATGTCATTGGATATATAAAGGACTGATCTGAGAGTCATAATTTTTTAAGAATCTTTGAATAATTTTTGGGTAATAAAGTCCATAGAGTATTGTTGGTACACCAAAATGAGTGGTTTTTTTGTTAGGTTTTTTTTGGGCCAAGCCAAGGGTAAATTGTTAATTTGATCTTTATATGAATGTTGTGTGACCTAAAGTGATTTATGCAGTGAAGTACGTTGTCATACGCTATACATAGAAGCACACAGGTCGCCGTATTCTGCTGCTGAGTATGTAGGCTAAAAGCAACATGAGGTGTGAACTGTGGTTCTCAAGTTTTAGCAAGCAAAGAGGTGAGTGTTCTAAACTCATTTTCCAAATACTAGTGTATTATTATTATTATAAACTGTTTTACACTGGTATTTCATGGTTTTGATTTGCAAACCATTTTCAAGAAACAAGCAATGAATTAGAAAGCAAGCAAATGGTTTTGAGTTAAACCATTTTTGAAAAGTAAGTAAATGGTTTTAAATTGTAAACCATTTTTCATAAAGCAAGTGGGCAATGGTTTTTGAATAATAAACCATTTTTTCAGCAGCAAGCAAATGGTTTTAAATTGTAAACCATTTTTCAAAGAGCAAGCAAGCAAGCAATCAAGCAAGCAAAGAATGCTTCTGTGAAAAACAGCCTTCCCTAGTTCTAAGCAAGAAACCTACGAGGTATTCGCACGCGTACCTGGGTACAGTTAGGATCTCATACAGACTTTAGTTTTGCTCGGTCGGCAAATGTAGGACATAAGATCATGCATTTAAAGGAGACCCATGGCACTGGCTGTGAGTATAAGGTTATGAGCTCTAACTAAACATAGGATACACCCGTGTCAATTCCACCATATTCACCTGAAAAAGTGATGCTGACCTGTGTCCTTCCACCCAGACGGCCGCCCGTGCCCGTGGTTCACTAGGGTACAAGAAGAAAAATAGGCCTCCAAGGGTTGATGGCTTTACAAGCGCATAATATACGCTTTGAAAAATCAACCATTGTCCCTGGTCGCCCAAGCTTCCTGAGTTTAAAGAAACTATTGAGCCCAAAGTTCCGTGTTTATGAAAAGTTTTGAGAAACTTCTTTGAAGCAAAGGTTATGAAAAAGTTTTGAGCAACTTTTTTAAAGCAAGAGTTGAGAAAAGCTTTTAGAACTTTTAAAGTAAGATAAAGCAAGTATAAGAGATTTTCAAAGAAAATGGGTTTTATAAATCATATGCTAATAAAAGCTTCTGTAACTTAAAGTAAAATAAAGTAAAGAAAGAAATATTTCCTCGAAAATACGTAAACGAAAGCTTTTACGCTTTTAGATGTTTCGAAAAAGAAACATTTTCTAAAAGATACACTCAATCGAGCTCGCTTAGCTCATTATTTTCTATTTTAAAACTATTTTCCAGTACAAAGAACACGTCGCACGCCGAGCATAGTAGATTCTCCACTTTGTATCGTTGTCAGAATACACCAGAAGGAAATACTGAATTTGTATAATGGAGCATATGTACGTATTACGTGATATTACTGAAATGTGGAGCTCGAGGCTCTTCGAAAGAATGTCATATCGCCATACTTGAATCGTAAAATCCGTATACGTGTTTTGGGACATGTCCTATATACAAATTGGGTGTTATGCCGAAATTTTATAAACCACAAGTTTAGAAAAAAAATTTATAGGAGGTTTTAGCAAGCAATACGCTTCGTCACAGAGTTTCTAGTCATAGGAGGTAACTAGATTTCATGGAGGCTTCGCACACCCGCCGACAAGAAAGGTGGGACACACATCGTGAGCATAAGTGGTTATTAAGCATCGTGAGTTTTGTATACACTATTTTACACTCACCGGGCAACCATGCATTTTCCGATTCAGTACATACATATAAGGTGATTCAAAGTATTAAACACTTGATTTTTTATACAACACATAGTCAGCAGAGGACGCGAGGTCGCTCCTGGGGAGAAATATCTGTAAGTGTTTGAGCGGTCCCGAAGTACCCGAGAGGATGAGCACATAGTCTGTTCCACCTACCGCCTTATGAATCGCCCTCCAAATAAATAGGTCGTTTCAACCATCCGGCCACCGTATGAGCTCATGCCAGGATTGTTTACAATGAAGAAAATAGACATGCAAATAGTAGCCATAATGAGACGCCATCAGTTAGCCGCAAATCTCCACCACCACCTAGAGAGGTTATTGAAGAACCTGGGAGGTCGATAGAGAGAGTACAGAAGCTGGGCGCCAAGCCATATGATGGCAAGCAGATCCGTAGAGGCGCTGTTATGGCCAGACCTCGCGCAAATGCGCTTTACGAGTTGGCTGGTCGCATTCAAATGAGCAAAGAGTCTTGTTTTCCGCTCGATGGAAGACGTGGCTAAGGATTGTGGACGCCGTGGAGAGGAGGTATCCTAATGGCATGATCGGTGGGATCATTTCAACAAGAGTTCACCGATAGGTTCTTTCCTCAAAGTCATATGACTGGGGACGAGTTCTTTCAGTTAGAAATCGTAAGAACACGCTTGTCGATTATGAGAAGAGGTTCTCGAACTAGTTAGATTGGTCTCCATATATTCAAGCCGATGAAGCCATGAAGTGCAAAAGGTTTTTGGTCGGACACAAGACCTGATCCGGGAGTGCATTTGTCCGCTGCCTCATAATAGATTGGGACTTAATGAGGCAACCGAGAGCTGAGCGCACGACTCGCTATGCATCGAGTAGGCAAGAAAGGAAGAGGAGTGCACTGTGCACTTCCCAAATGTAGCCTGACAAAGACAAAGAGAAAGAGGAACAAGGGGTAGAGGTTCACAGAGTTTGAGGCAGGTCGAGGAGCCACCTCTGAAGGTCAGGATCACTGAGGCCTCGTCAAGGCGCACCCGTGGTCTTCCTCCCAGATGTCATATGTGTCGAGGCGACACCACGGGAGTGTAAGTGAGATCCAAGACAGGAAAGCCCATTGTGGCCAGGAAGGCTATTTATTAGGGAGTGTTCACTGATTGGTGCAGAACATCAAGAGCCGCCTTGCTACCCCAAGCACTGCAAATTACACAGGTCGTCTGGGAGAGGTGTCCCAAGGCAGAGGGCCACCGTACCGCAGTAGAGGTGGCCGTGGGCAGGTAGAGGCAAGGCCCTGTGGTACGTACAGAGACTCGCACTAAAGCCAGAGTATATGTCAGGATTCCAAAGAAGATGGATAAAAATCTACTGTGGGTTACCGGTATTATTTCTATCCTTGATCATGATGTTTATACATTAGCGGACCTGTGAGCTACACATTCATTTTCAGATCCAGCCTTTCTAGATCGCTTCCATAGAGACCCAGCCATTAGAGGTCGGGAGGAGAGTTTCCTTCCACCGGAGATCCGTTATTCTCTACAGCAGTCGAGATAAGAGAGTTCGATTGAGGGACGTGAGTTCCCAAATTTAGATTCAAGGTCTTAGATATGAGGGATTTCATGTGGTTCTCATGATTGGCTATCTCGCCTACAGAGCCACATTAGATTGTTATAAAAAGGAAGCAAAGTTGCATAGCCGTGGAAATTTGGAGGTTAAGTTTAAAATATGTAGAGCGTATCTCTCTCCAAGATGATCTCTCGCTACGACAAATACTACAGAATGCCGCGTAAGGGTCGGTCGTGGTTATCTAGCTATGTGGTGGAAACAGAAAGCGAGGACTCGTGATGAGATTCCGCTTGTTAGAGTATTCCAGATGTATTCCTGCATGATATCACAGATTACCTCCGTAAAGAGAGGTGGAGTTCACCATTGATTTGATCCTGGACTGAGCCCATTTCCATTCCTCCTTATAGATGGCTCTCGCAGAGTCGAGGAGAGCTTAAGGCCCGCAGAAGAATTGTTAAGTAAGGGATTCATTCGACCGAGCATATCCCCCATGGGGTGCTCCAGCCTTTCTGTGAAAAAGAAAGATGGGAGTTTCATACTGCAGAGTAGATTACAGTACCAACAAAGTTACCATCCGCACCGCATCCACTCCCAAGGATCGATGAGTTGTCTGACGCCTCCAGGGTCCCAAGTGTACTCCAAGATAGATTTGAGGTCTGGTATCACGCTTGAGGGTGCAGAGGGTGATGTCTTAAGACCGCATTCAGACACGCTACTTCTGACATTATGAGTTTCTCTGTGATGCCGCTTTTGGCTTGACTAATGCTCCGGCAAATAGCTTATGGATTTGATGAACCTGGTATTCAAATTGCATTTGGATAGGTTCGCCAGAATTTATTGATGATATCCTAGTGTATTCAGGTAGTTCTCGCAGGAACATCTCGTGTTAACCTCGGTGATCAGGTCGCTGCACCCTAAGGGAGAGACAAGCCAGGCTGCCAAGTCAGCAAGTGTCGCTTTGGCTCGACAGGTGGCATTCCTAAAGTCATGTGATCTCACCGAGGTGAGTAGATCCCCGTAAAATAAGCCGGTAAATTGGAACCGCCAAAGAATGTGTCGTGAGGTTAGAAGCTCGTTTAGCAGATATTACAGAAGTTTGTCGGTGGGTTCTCCAAGATAGCGCCCCCACCGACTGCCGACTAGAAAGATGTCAAGTATGATCGGGTGGATGCCTCGCGCCAGAAAGCTTCGAGGAGTCAAGGGCAGATTGACTGGGCCCCAGCTTCTAGCTTTACCCAATGGGAGAGATGGGTTTGTGGTTTACAAGATGCTTCAGCGCCTGTCAGGTTTTGATGCGTAATGATGCAGGATTGCATATGCCTTCTAGACGCCTGAAGAAGCATGATGAGAATTACCTCTACACATGACTTAGAGCTTGCGTTAGCCGTGTTTGCTCAAGATATGGAGACATTACTTATATGGTGTTCCTCATAGATCTTTACAGATCATAAGAGTCTTCAATATATTTCACCCGTAAAGAGTTAAACCCGAGGCAAAGAAGATGGCTTGAAGCTGATTAAGGACTACGATCGTACTATCGAGTACCCATCCAGTGGAAAGTTAATGAAAAAGATGCCTTGATAGC
Source organism: Tetrastigma voinierianum (assembly GCA_016808115.1). Taxonomy (NCBI): domain Eukaryota; kingdom Viridiplantae; phylum Streptophyta; class Magnoliopsida; order Vitales; family Vitaceae; genus Tetrastigma; species Tetrastigma voinierianum. The sequence continues at coordinate 145,740 of JAEQBH010002956.1, read as the reverse complement.
TACCGTGAGAGTTCTTTGTCATATGAGACGTTATCTTCCACCGCTGCGGATCTAAGAGCTTTAGGGGTGATATCGGGAGGCTGAGAATTGTGAGCCTGTTAGCCACATTTCATGTTAGACCTCTCCTAGTGGATCAAATTCAGGTAGGGCAATTACAAGATCCATAGATGATTAAGCTTAAGGAAGATATAGAAAAAGGAAAGAAAGCAAAGTTTAAAATTAGAGATGACGTCATGATAGTGAAAGGCCATAGAATGTGTGTGCCAGAGTATGGCGAGCTGAAGAGAGACATTATGGAAGAAGTTAATATTCATCTGCGGCATGCTATGCATCCGTGTAGTACTCAAGATGTGGCAGACTTTTTAAAGAACATTAATCGTGAATGGGATGAAGAAAGAGATTGTACTTCCGTATGTCTAACCCGCTGCCAGGAAGGCAGAGCATCGCAGGCCCGTAGGAAGATACAAGCATTCTGGCCCCAAAGATGGAAATGGGGAGAAGATCACTATGGATTTTGCGGACAGTCTTCCACGCGACTCAAAGGCGCATGATGCTATATGGGTGATAGGCTGATTCATCGACGAAGTCTCGGCCATTTTCTCGCGCTATGTTCAGATTCTCTCGAAAGCTGGTCAGTTGTATGGACGAGATAGTGAGAGACTTCATGGGGTTCCAGCTTATAGTGTCGTATCCTAGGTTCACATCCGTGTTTTCGCCTAGTTTGCAAACAAGTAGGTACTGGGCCATTTCAAAGACAAAGATTTTTATCCTCGTACCTGAGGTCGTGAGAGGACTATTCAGACGTTAGAGGATAAGGCCGAGAGCTTGTGTGATGGAATTCAAAGGAAGTTGATACCCATTTGGCACTAATGGAGTTCGCTATAACAAATGTACTATCGTGCCGCATAGGAATGGCACCATTCGAGGTAATCAGAGCGGCGTAAATGTGACTCAAGCAGGTCGGGATGAGGCCATGAGAGAAGACCGGGAGCAGGCCCCGAACTAGTGCGTCACTTCGCAGAAAGTGAAAAATTGTTCGCGGATAACTTGAAGATAGCAAGAGATAGACAGAAGAGCGGCGCGACAAACTCATTGTAGAGACTCGCAGCGGGAGATAAAGACCAAGTCTAAGATTTCTCCTTGGAAAGTTGTTTTGAGATTGTAGCTTAGACAAGCTCACCCAAGATTTATAGGACCTTATGAGATTGTGAGCAAGGTGGGGCCAATAGCTTACAAGTTGAAGTTACCCCCAGTTATCAAGGATTCATTTATACATTCCATGTGTCGATGCCGAGGAAATATATCCTGCATCCTTTCACATATATTGAAAGAGCAACCGCAAGTGCTAAAGGAGAATTTGACTTATGAGGAGATACCGTAAGTGCATTGTAGACCAGTGAAGGAACAAGCAAGTGTTGAGGACTAAGGTGATTCTTTGGTTAAAGTCTTATGGAAGAATCACGAGAGGAGGCAATGCATTGGGAACCAGAGGCCTGTGATAAGCGCCTGGCCAATACCCCCTCAATTATTTTCAGGATGAGGTATTTTCCTTCCCTTTCTTTTAGAAGTTTAGTTTATTCATTTCGAGGACGAAATGTTCTAAGGGGGAGGATTTTGTAACGCCTTCGGTCTCTGTGAAAGTGTACAAAGACAACAAATCGTAGGGGCATATAAGAGCTCTAAGTGTCACATAGTAGTATTTTGAGATTAAAGTAGGAAATTAAAGTTTGGCGGAACTCGGGATTCATAGATGGTAACAAGTATGACAATTGTCATTTAGCAAATGTGATACGAATACGAAAAATCATTAAGTTGTAGATACAATACAAATAGCATGTAAGTTACAATTGAAAATTAAAGAGATGAGGTCAAATTTCAATTAATGAAAGTCGATATTATAAATAATGAGAGTTGATATGCAAATGTTGAGTGCTTGAGGACTTATGCAATTAAAGGAAAGTTGAGATTAAATAGAGATGAGACAACAAATAAGTCATTTGTCTCATTTTTGTGCAGGCTTCACGTAAGAAGGAGAGGTTCAAAAGAAGAGTAGAGGAGGAAGAAGAGGAAGAAGTGAAGGAGACCAAAACCAAGGTGTAAGTTTTCATTTGAAATCATGGGTAATTTGATGTCTTGAGCTTTTGCATGATTTCCATGGAACTTAGTTACTCCTTGTTCTAGAGTTTTGTGGAGAGATCATACAACCCTAGAATTCTTGAAGTTTTGTGGGAAACCCTAATTGGTGAAATTAAACATGGAATCATCATAATTTTATGGTTTTGTAGGGACCAGGACCTTGCTGAATTCTTGATTTTCACCTAGGTTTTGTGTTTGAAGTTCCAAATCACCAATTCAAGTGTTGTGAAGTTGGTTTGATGAATTCCATGTTGCTCTTTGATGAATTGTTGTAAAAGGATAATGTTAGTTTTTAAAGGAAATTCTGTCAAAATTTGCAAAACCACTGTTTTTGTTTTGGTTATAGATTGCTATAATCATCCAAATGAATTTGATTCCAACTGGTAAAGAACCATAATAGATAGGCTAAATGTATAGAAGGAACCAAGAGCAAATTGTAGCTCTAAGGCTCCTAACATTGACTGAAAGGTGAGCTCGTGTAGCTCACTGATTATGCTCTGTTTTGGTATGGTTGTAGTGTTTGGCTATATGGAGTTTCACTCCATCTAAATTGAGTGATTCAAAATTTCGGGTAAAATAGACTTCTAGGGAATAAGTTAGTTGAAGGAAGTGCATGCACCAGAAGCCAAAAGTGCCCATAAAATTTGTCAAGTGAGCTATGTGCAGATTCTGTTCCTACAAATTGAGTCATCTAGGATGTAAAATACACAACTTGAAGTTTTAAGTGGATCCAAATTGGGTGATTCCAATTGGGAGAAGAACCTTAGGAATCATAGCTTCAAATGAGTAAAGAAACCATTTCCAAATTATGGAGTTAAGATCCCAGAAATCAAGGATAAATAGTAGGTGATTCAGTGAGTCGGGAATCAAAACACGTTGTAACTTGTGTTATGTGGCTGAGGGCCTCAGCAGCAAATGCCATCAGAAACGAAAGATTACTGATATGTTAAAAATGGTCTGATCCGGATAGTTTCACACCTTTAAGATCCTTAACAATCTTCCACAAAGTCCATAGAGTATTGTTGGAAAAAAGCGGTACCAAAAATGAGTGGCCTTTTGCTAAAATTTTCATATGCTCAAGGGTAAATTGTTAATTTGACTTTATATGAATGTTGTGTGACCTTAAAGTGGTTTGCGCAGAAGTACGTTAAGTTTATACGCTATACATAGGCGATTAATATGTCGTCAGATTCGCTGGAGTATGTAGGCTAAAAAGTAAAGGCGGGTGCTAATCGCGCTCAAGTTTTAGCAAGCAAAGAGGTGAGTGTTCTAAACTCATTTTCCAAATACTAGTGTATTATTATTATTATAAACTGTTTTATTAATTGGTATTTCATGGTTTGATTTGCAAACCATTTTCAAGAAACAAGCAATGAATTAGAAATCAAGCAAATGGTTTTGAGTTAAACCATTTTTGAAAAGTAAGTAAATGGTTTCTAAATTGTAAACCATCTTTCAAGCAAGCAAGTAAGTAAATGGTTTTGAATAATTAAACCATTTTTCAAGCAAGCAAGCAAATGGTTTTAAATTGTAAAACCATTTTTCAAAGAGCAAGCAAGCAAGCAAGCAAGCAAAGAATGTTTAGAAAACAGGCCTTCCCTAGTTCTAAGCAAGAAAACCGGTCGAGATTCCGTGACGTACTGCCGTTAGGATCTCATACATGCATTTTAGTTTTGCCTGGCCTGGCAAATGTAGACATACATCATGCATTTAAAGGGAGACCGTGGCACGCATGTGAGCATATAAGGTTATGAGCTCTAACTAAATTACGGTGATGGCGACCCGTGCCTTCAATTCCCACCATATTCACCGAAAGCGTGATGCGACCTGTCCTTTCCACCTAGCATCTGCCGCCCAGGCTTCCGTGTTCACTAGTGGTACAAGAAGAAAAATAGGCCTCCAAAGGGTTGATGTTTTATAAGCATAATATACGCTTTGAAAACAACTATCGTTCCCTGGCGCCCAAGCTTCCTGAGAGTTTTAGCAAAACGGTTGAGCCTGTGCCCCCGTATTTATGAAAAGTTTTTGAGAAACTTTAAGCAAAAGGTTTATGAAAAGTTTTACAACTTTTAAAGCAAGAGTTGAGAAAAGTTTTAGGAACTTTAAAGTAAGATAAAGCAGTTGTGTTGAGGCAGATTTTGAAAGGTTTTATAAACTTCGGCAGCAAGCAATAAAAGTTTCGTAAACTTTTAGCAAAATAAAGTAAAGAAAGAAATATTCGAAAAATATCATGTAAACGAAAAGTTTTGTAGCTTTTAGGATGTTTTTCGAAAAAGAAAAACATTTTCTAAAAGCATACACTCACCGAGCTCGCTTTTTAAATTTCATTATTTTCATTTAAAACTATTTTCCGTGCACGTACGCCGCACGCCGGAGCATAGTGTGATTCTCCCTGACTTTGTATCGCTGTCAGAATTAATAATCTTGTAAGGAAATATTTTGAATTTGTATAATGGAGAGCATATGTATGTACATAGTATAGTTCTTGCGGAAAATGTGTGGAGCTCTCGAGGCTCTTCCGAAAGAATGTTGTTGGCTGCCATATTTGGAATTGTAAAATTGTGTATACTGTGTTTTGGGACATGTCCTATATGGGCACCGTGTTATGCTGCCGAAATTTTATAAAATCACAAGTTTAGAAAAAAAAATTTATAGGAGGTTTTAGCAAGCAATACGGCTTCGCTTCACAGGAGTTTCTAGTCGTTAGAGGTAACGGCTAGGGATTTCTGTGGAGTGGCCGGCACACCTGCCGATAGTAGGGGGTGGGGGTGTGACAATTTATATGGCAAGGCAATGCTAACATCCCTTTAATTGTAACGTTGAATATCTTCTCCTAAATAACAATTAAGTTTATAAAATGTATATTTTAATGTATTACCTTAACTATTTTCGTATTAAATATTGTTAAACACCTATACATATCACCGAATAAGAACGTAGTCGTAATATTCTAAAAATAATAATTATATTCCACGAAAAGGAAATTTAGGAGTAAAATATTTAAAGAAAATTATTTTTATTTTTTTATTTTTATTTTGATCAACTGTACTCAGAGACTCTCACCCTTCGTGACCACCTCATGGGTGTTCTCAGTGGAAGGTCACTCATAGATATTCAGTCCCACCGAGCGTTTCTCTCAAATTAGACTGGCGTTAATGGGGAAGCATCTTCGTACCAACCGAGCCAGCTCGCCTGGCACCTTTAGATGCCTCCCATTGACTAAAGACCCCAGGTCCCGGGTTCGACCCTGTGAGGCTAAAGGAACTCGCGAATGGCGGGTCCATGAGCTGAAGCCCACCGGTGGTACCCATGAGCGCACACGGTGGCTGGGTCTCACAATAAAAGGCGCCTTTATCGTAGGTCCACACCCTTCGTGACCACGGGTGCCCTTCAGGGCTCACTGTGGGTCCACCTTCAGAATCCACCGGTGCCCTTCGTGTGGGTCCACTCACAGAATATCATGTTCTTTCTCAGAGTGTTAAGCCGTAGATGGCGATCAGTAGTGCTTAGTGTTCATCGGGGCATTTACTACCAACCGGAAGCAGAAGTCGGGCTGGTAGTAGAGATGCTCCCATTGAGTCTTAAGCCCCGGTCCTCGGTTCGAGTTCACGAGGCGAAAGAAAATGCCTGTGGAGGGCACGATTGAAGGATCCCAACCCGATTAACCTCACGAACCCGAGTGACTCCTAAGACTCCAATGGATATAGAAACATTTCTCAAACAATAAAATAAAATCCATGGAGCGAACCCCTTACAATTTAACATATCTTTAGAAAATAATTCTAAGCCGGCGCTAAAAATTCCTTTTCTTTCTTTTCTTTTCAACACTTAGATTTTTCAAGAAAATCGGGCCGAGTTTCTCCGCTTTTCTGACTTAAATCTCTACAAAACCCGATGAAAACATTTAAAAACACTTCTAAACTTCAATTCATCAATCCTCCATATATTAGACTCCTCGTCCACAACTCAATCAACACAATATATATACCATATACATTTATTCATTTCAATCATCAAAACATCTGCAAAACTTCTTCAATTCCATGCACGCTTAAAAACTGGGGCTTGAGCCATTACGTTTAATCGCCTAAGTAGTTCCTTTTTCAAAATATATCCATATATGCATATACATGACAAATTATTTGACATATAAATATGCAAGCTATTTATACAATGCGCCACATGCGCTGCCTCTCATGGCTCGACCATCGCAGACAGAGGATACTTCACCGGCCACTGCCTTCTAACCTCGAAATGTTTTTGAAACATACTGAAAAGAATGAGCTAAACGAGTCTTGAGTGTACATTTTCATTTAAATAACATTTTCAGTACATAATAAAAATAATACATACTTATACAATTAAAATCCATTTATACATTAAACATTTATGCCTTAAACTTTCTTTCCATAAATACTTATACTCATTAAAATCGCTTTATGCTTAAACATTTATACCTTAAACTTTCTTTCAATAAATACTTATGCATTTAAAATCCATTTATGCTTTTAAGCATTTATGCCTTAAACTTTCTTTCTTCAATAAATACTTATGCATTTAAAATCCATTTATGCTTTGGAAGATTTATGCCTTAAACTTTCTTCAATAAATACTTATGGCATTTAAAATCCATTTATGCTTTAAACATTTGTACTGTGAACTTTCTTTCTTTCTTTCTTTCTTTCTTTCTTCTTTCTTTCTTCATGGAACTCAGGAATAAACACACTGAACGCTTCCGGCACTCGACGGTGAGGGGATAAATATTATTCCGGGGCCATAACCACTACGTCAAGGAGAAACTCACGCTTGCATAGGGTTCCGGGCCATAGCACTTTATCACGTGTAAGGATATTACTTAGACACCTATTTCCTCCTCGCTTAGTAACCTATAACTTTACCCTCTAAATCCTACACGCTTAAAGTACTTCGCCGATATCGCCATAACAAATATAAGGTTTAGGTAACCATCAAGAAACATTTTTTCAAAATACATTTATAAATACATTTAAACTTTACTTTATCATTAAACACATATGCATTCTTTAAACATTTTTAAACTTTCATAATACCTAACATATGCATACATCTTTAAACATTTTTTAAACTTTCATAATACCTTAACATATGCATACATATTTAATACACATATAAATATATACGATGCAAAGATAAAACAATGCAAGATAAAACATTTCCATATGCCTTAACATTTACATAAAATTTACATTAAACTTTCAGTTTAACATTAAAACCATTCAACTTTTAAAACTCAATTTAAATATCATTTTCACTACGCCTCACCGCTCAACCCGCTTTGCTTCCCCGTTGAGTTCCCGTTCCGTCCGACAGTCCTTTTCACCTTTTCCAAGAAAATCACAATTACACATTAACCATAATTTCCATTAATCCACCATATAAACACTCATTCCTATATTCTTATTCCTCTAGGAATCTATTTTACTTAGAATTGGAATCAACTAATCGGATCATCCAAACTAAAGTTATGGCATTTTCATGTCAACTAGTCATTTTACCGATTTTTCTAGTAACAGTTTGTATTACTTTTTTTTTCCCGAGGTCTTGACTTCATATTTTGACACTATGTCCTTATACTCATTTAAAGCTAAGGTGCTAAGGGTTCTATTCCAATTGGAATCACCCAATTCGGAGCACCAAAACTCACTTTACGTCCAAATAACCGGGCTAATCTATGTTCAAAAACTGAACCAGAATTTGGCTTGCACATGGTCCTACTTTGAGTGATTATTTAGGCCACTTATGATCAGAATTTGGTGATACCTTCTTCTTAAGTTTTGTTCTCCTTCAAGTCTATTTACGTAGCCATCTAAATCACTCAAATCGGATCAAAATTGAGCAAGTTATGGCCAAATACCGTAAACTGGTCAAACAGAAAAACAGGACATTTCCTGTACTGAGATCAAGTTGCCCAAAAATTGACCAAAATGTGTTTCTCTTCCATTTTTTCTTTCACTCTAAACACTTAAATCTGATGCATTATACCCATTTCAACATAACACACACAATTCACTATCAAACCCCTAAATCTACTCACTTGATTTTGTCAAACCCTAACCTAAACCATGGTTTTAATTGATCTTAAATTCAGCACCATTAAACCTTAAATACCATCAATTTAACATCCATAAGCCCAGAATTTAAGAGACATTAAACATGGAAACATCAAACCCTAACTTTCCCACCATGAAACTTACTTGTTTCTTGAGTTTCTTTGCCTTCCTTGATTACCACTTTGAAGATCACTTGATGTTTGAAAGAGCATAAAATTCACCTCTACCACTTTGCCCTAACTCTTCTCTTCCTTTCTCCTTTCTTCCCTTTCTTTTCTCTTTCTCCTTTCTTCCTCTCCTCTTACGTGATCTCCCTCTTTGAGCACTTAAACCCCAAATTTTAGACTTTTAAAATATTATTCCAAAAGTGCCCTTATAAAAAAATATCATTGGTTGGTTTAAAGGAATTACTCCTTTATCCGTTCTCATTGGTCCATTCCCATGAGACCAAGTCATTTACCCATTATTTAAATCATAACTTAGCCATTAGCAAAGATTTTGATTGGCTAGTACAATTAAATATCTCCATTATGCTGAGATTTTATCTCGCTCGCCTTTAATGCTTATATCGATTATATGTCAAAATATTCTATGGTCGCTATATTTAAATTTGAACATAAAATATTTTAACTAGTCCTTCACGCGAATTTCCGTGCTCAAATCACCGAAAATCGATTTAAAATCATTAAAATCGGTAACTGACAATAGCGTGATATTACCCGACTCGGATCAATTGAAACTATCCAAACTGAAATTCGCTTCACTTTATTTCGCCGTTAATCTTTATGATTTATTCCGCACCTTTCGTATTTTCGCCACTTCCGAAAATTTCAAAGATGCTCCACTCATCCGAAATCACTATTCACTTAAATCTCCCATTATCTCTAAACATCGCTTCAAAGTCATAGGAACCGAAATTTTCTTAAAAATCCCTTTGCAACCCCTCCCATCCGATAAAATAAGAAACTATTATTCCTGTAAGTATCTCTACACTTTAAAAATTCCACTTCACGTCCAAACGACGTCCTAAGATTCTAAATTTAATCCACCCTCGCTTCTATCATTCGACCCTCAATCAGCCTAATAACTACTATTATAACATTAAATCAGTCGGGTTTTACAATCACCCTCCTTATAAAAAATTTCTCTGGCCCTCAAATTAAAATTCTCATGTCGCTCTCTCTACCGTGATTCATCCACAACACCTTACTAAATAATCACTTTGTTTCAAAGAACCTAATCATTTCCGATCAACAATTTGAACTTGCCTTTCTTCATATCACAAATCTTCTTTCAATTCCAACCGTTGATCTCTTAACACATGTGAAGAATCTTTCACAGGCCTTCGCCAGAAATGTAAAATATGTCATGTATTCTCGGCCAATTCGTGGCAACCCCAACCAAGACGCTACCCTCCAATTATTTTATACTCATAAAGTCCCAGAGAGGACTTAATCTCCCTTTCTTTCCGAATAGTAACACCCTTTCCTGTGGTGATATCCTCATAAATACTGATCCCCACCTAAAATTCCAAATCTCTCCTTGCTATCAACATAACTTTTTTCTCATTAATCTCAGCTATCTTTAATCTATCATCATAACTTTAACATTATCCGTTGTAGCTCGAACAATTTATGAACCTAAAATTTTCTCCCTTTCCTCATCCCAACATAATGGAGTCCTACACTTCCTTCCATATAAGGTCTCTCATATGCGCCATTTCAACGCTGCGATGATAACTATTATCAGAAAACTCCATAATGGTAAATGTCTTTCCTAACTTCCTTTAAACTCTAACACACAAGCCTCAGAGCATAACTTCCACAACTGGTATGGCTCTTCGGGGACAATATCATCCGTGAAGTCGTGAAATCTCTTTATATACAACTCACCAACTTCTCAACTAAGTCACTATTTTTCCATAAGTAGAAATTGGATCGATTTCACAATCTATCCACACCTATATCACGTCATAACCACTCGGCAAAAGTGAAGAAAAAAAATCCATCATGATTCTCTCCCATTTCCACCGAGGGATCGAAGACCGTAAGAACTCGCAAATCTTGATGCTCAACCTAACTTTTGAAAATGAGACATTTGGAAATAAATTTCAACATCTTCTTTATACCCTCCACCTTTAGTATTCCCTGTGGTATGATACATTTTGTTTCCCCGATGTACCTGATATGCGTAAGAGTGAGTCTCTTTTCATAATTTATTTCTTTAATCTTCCCACATCTAGTACACATAACCTGACCTATCATCACTATAATTATCCGCCCGCACTAAAAATCCTTTTAACCGCCCCGCACTCGCCTTCCCTTTCAATTTAATCATGATCGTATTCGAGTCTATAGCTCCCTTATCTTGTCTATTAGCACAGACTAACATGAAATGTAGCTAGTAAGGCTCCAACATCTCATTAACTTCTAGTCTCGCACCTAAAGACCTCAATTCCATAAATCTGGGTGGGAGGTACACAACCTTTAGGGTGAGATATGGAACCCGTAGGCTTCCTACTAAGAGCATCGCTACCATATTAACATTTCCCCGATGGTATCTACAATAGTGCACTCATAATCCTTAATGAGTTCAACCCATCTCCTCTCACTATATTTAACTCTTTTTCGGAAGTAGGAATAAATATTACATGTTCTTGTGGATCTATAAAAATTTACATGCAACTCTGCTATCAAGATGCCTCCATATACGTAGAAAGACTACAACAACCAACTCTAGGTTAAGGTCTCGTATAATTCGCTTTCTATGCTTTTTCAATTGCCTTAAATCATATGCTATCACATTTTCATGTTGCATTAACACACTTCTAAGCTCTGCCTAAGCATCACAATATACTCGTATATCCTTCTCGCTTCTCACTAATTGTAAGAACTGTGGCTAAGGTCAAATTTCCTTTTTAGTTCATCGAATCTTTTCCATATGTTTCTTACCATACAAACTTTTCATCTTTCCTGTCAATTTAGTCAAAGGATCCGCTAACTTTGAAAACTCTTAGCAACCTTCGATAATACCCTACTAAACCTAGAAACTTTGTATCTCTCAGCCACATTCGTAGGTGGTTTCCAGCCTCACAATTTTCACCTCGAGGATCAAATGTAAAACCCCTCTTCACCGAAATCACATGCCTTGTAAAGGCAACACTGCCTAACCGTAACTAGAATTTACTAAATTTGGCATACTATGTTAGAATTACTTGAGGCTCCTGCATGATCTTCTACCGCTTAAATAGATTAAAATGTCATCAATGAATACTATAACAAATCGATCTAAATAAGGTCGAAAAGATCCTATCTATAAGATCCATGTAAAAGCTACCGGATATAAGTTAGTCCAACTAGCATGCATCTCAAGAACTCATAATGCCTATACCGTGTTTTAAAAAGTTGTCATAGGAACATCCTCGACCTAATCTTTTAATTCATGGTAACCCAGCTTAGATCCATTTTCAAAATACCCTCGTTTCGTAATCGATCAAAAGATCATCAATCGTTGTAAATGGGTGTTGATCGCGTATTTTCACTTTATTCAACTCTATGTAATCAATATACACCTAAACTTTCATCATTTTTTTCATAAACAGGAACTCCCTGCATAAGTACTTCCGCCTAACAAAACCCTTACCACAAGTCATCCATTTATACTTTTCTAACTTCTAACTCTTTTATGAGCCACTATAAGGTGCCTTAGCAATTGGTTCGTCCCTAGGGTCATTTCAATCTAAAATGAAGGAGAGAGAGAGTAGAGCATATATATATATATATATATATATATTTTTTTTTTTTTTTTTTTTTTTATATACCTAGAAGATCCTCCTCGAAATACATCCTAAATTATTCACTATCGAATATCTTCCATTCGACTACCATTATCCTCACCTCAATAGCATAAGCTAGGTACCTTGATATAACTTTCGAAGTATTTTACTAGCCCATACAACCAGTCAGATTTATTGGTAGGTAGTATTTTCCTGTGAACTCCACATAAAACAACCTCTGCCTTCCTCGTTTGAGAACCTAACCCTTCCTATAACAACTTTGTAGCATGATGTCTGATGGCAAATCATGCCAATATAACATCATCAAAGTCATGGATATCTAATAATATCAACCGCCAAAACTCCTAGCCTCCAATAATCACTCCGTTGTAAATAACTAACTTTTCCATACTCTTTCCTAGTGCTAAGGGCAAATCCCACCTGCTACACATTCCATCATTATGTTCCTCAATTTCTTCTTCCATTTTCTTTCAACAATTACAATTAATACCCACTTAATGTCATTAATTCACTTAAGCTAAATTAAACCCATGCATTTTCAATTAACCATCTCATTACCCTCTAGCCACGACCATGCCTTCAAGATCTCCTATAATCATAATTTCTTGCCTCTAATTTTTAATTCTCTCAATGGACACCGTCTACTACCTGGCTGATTAAATGTTGTGGCTAACATCCGAGCCATCCGTCTAAAGGTATTTGTCCTCCCACGACCTCGAGGCTGGCAGCCCTACCAGATCATGGGTGGAGGAACATACGCACTCATCAACATGTTCCCCAGTGGTGGTACCACGCCTCAGAGCTCTCCCGGTGGGTGGTCTACCGACGACGATTTTCCGTGGAATTAAAAATTAATATGTCATGTAATGCATATATGATTTTAAATCACATAAATTTTCAAATCTTTATAACATTTTCAAAACCTCGCTCTGATACCACGTTGAAGGATCCCAACCCGGATTAACCTCATGAACCCGAGGGGACCTCCCGGCACTCCAATGGATATAGAAACATTTCCTCAAAACAATAAAATAAAATCCATGGAGCGAACCCCTTTACAATTCTTAACATATCTTTAGAAAATAATTCGGAAGCGAAGTGCTAAAAAAAAATTTCTTTTTCTTTTCTTTTCTTTTTCAACACTAGATTTTTTCAAGAAAATCGCCGCAGTTTCCTCTGCTTTTTCTGACTTTCCCAAATTTACAAAACCATAAAATATCAAACACTTCTAAACTTCAATCTCATCAACTTCCATATTAGGACCCCGCCCACAACTCAATCAACACACATACCATATACATTTATTCATTTCAACCATATCAAAACATTCAAACTTCTCTTCAATTCCATGCACGCTTTTAAAATCGTTTGAGCCTATTGTTGCTTCGACCGCCTAAGTAGTTCCTTTTCAAAATATATCCATATATGCATATATGTTATAAACATTTTGGCTTATTATAAAATATGTGCTTATTTATACAATGCGTACCACATACCGTCTCCTCGATGGCTCGACTCACATCTATCGTGAGGATACTCTACCGGCCACCTGCCTCTAACCCGAAAATGTTTTTGAAACATACTAAAAGAATGAGCTAAACTTAGCTCATGAGTGTACATTTCTCATTTAAATAACATTTTCTCAGTACATATCAAAATAATACATACTTATACAATTAAATCCATTTATACATTAAACATTTATGCCTTTAAACTTTCTTTCCATAAATACTTATACCATTAAAATCAGCTATGCTTAAACATTTATACTCTAAACTTTCTTCTAATAAATGTTTTATGCATTTAGTAACCATTTATGCTTTAAGCATTTATGCCTTAAACTTTCTTTCAATAAATACTTATGCATTTAAAATCCATTTATGCTTTAAGCATTTATGCCTTAAACTTTCTTTCAATAAATACTTATGCATTTAAAATCCATTTATGCTTTAAAATACTCAGACCGTGAACTTTCTTTCTTTCTTTCTTTCTTTCTTTCTTTCTTTCTTCTTTTCCGATGGAACCTGTGGAACAAACACACCGAACGCTCGCACGACTTGCAGGGACAATACACCTGGGGCTATAACCACTACGTCACAGTGAGAGAAACCCACGCTTGTATATGGTTCAGCCATAGCACTTTATCACGTGTAAGGATATTACTCTAGACACCTATTTCCCTCCCTCAGTTAGTAACCTATAATCTTTACCCTCTAAATCCCCACACGCTTAAAGCAATTTCCTACGATATCGCCATAACAAATATAAGGGTTTAGGTAACCATCGAGAAACATTTTTTCAAAATACATTTATAAATACATTTAAATCCTTTACTTTATCATTAAAACACATATGCATTCTTTAAACATTTTTAAACTTTCATAATACCTTAACATATGCATACATCTTTAAACATTTTTAAACCCTTTTCTATAATTACTTTAACATATGCATACATATTTAATACACATATAATATATGCATTGATGCAAGCAAACAATGCAAGATAAAACATTTTATATGCCTTAACATTTACATAAAATTTACATTAAACTTTCTGTTTAACATTAAAACCATTCACTTTTAAAAACTCACTCAAAATATCATTTTCACTCACAGTTCACCGCCTTCAATCCCGCTTGCTTCCCGTTCCTCGCTCCCGTCCGATAGTCCTTTTCACCTTTTCCAAGAGAAAATCACAATTACACATTAACTATAATTTCCATTTAATCTACCCATAAACAATTATTCCTATATTCTTATTCCTCTAGGAATCTATATTTTACTTAGAATTGGAATCAATCCAATCGGATTCCAAACTAAAGTTATGGCATTTTCATGTCAACTAGTCATTCCACCGAAATTTTTCTAGTAACAGCTTGTATTACTCTTTTTTTTCCCGGAGGTCTGACTTCATTTTGACATCATGTCCTTATACTCATTTAAAAGCTAAGGTGCTATGGTTCTGTATTCCAATTGGAATCACCCAATTCGGGAGTAATCGAAACTCACTTTACGTCCAAATAACTGGCTAATCTATGTTCAAAAATCCAACCTGAATTATTTGCACATGGTCTTACTTTGAGTGATTATTTAGGCCACTTATGATCAGAATTTGGTGATAATTTTCTAAGTTTTGTTCTCCCTTCTAAGTCTATTTTACGTAGCCACTTAAATCACTCCAAATCGGACTGTACTGAGCGTTATGGCCAAATACCAAAACTGGTCAAAACAGAAAATGAGGACATTTCTCGGTACCGAGACCGGCTGCCCAAAATCACCAAACAAAGGCTTCTTCCATTTTTCTTTCACCTAAAACACTTAAATCTGATGCATTATAACGAATTTCAACATAACACACACAATTCACTATCAAACCCTAACCCTTACTCACTTGATTTGTCAAACCCCAACCTAAACCATGGCTTTCTCAATTGATCTAAATTACACCACGAACCTTAAATACCATCAATTCTAACATCCATACCAGAATTTAAGTATTATTAAACATGGAAAACATCAAACCCTAACTTTTCCTCAACATGAAAACTTACTTGTTTCTTGGAGTTTTTGGCTCCTCTCCTTGATTACCACTGAAGATCACTTTGATAAGCTTGAAAGAGCATAAAAATTCACCTCTACCACTGGGCCTCTAACCTTCTTCCTCCTTTCTTCCCTTTCTTTTCTCTCTTTCTCCTTTTCTTTTCCTCCCTCCCCATGACCCCTTGAGCACTTGGGGATCCCAAATTTGACTTTAAAATATTATTCCAAAAGTTCTTAAGTAAAAAAATATCATCAAGCTGGTCGAATTACTCTCTTTTATCCAGTTTCTCATTGGTCCATTCCCCATGAGACCAAGTCATTTACCCATTATTAAATCTATAACTTAGCCATTAAGAAAGATTTTGATTGGCTAGGTACAATTAAATATCTCCATTATAGCAGAGATTTTATCTCCGCGCCTTACAATTTATATCGATTATATGTCAAAATATTCTATGGTCGCCTATATTTAAATTTGAACATAGTAAAATATTTTAACTAAATCCTTCACAAGTGAATTCCGTGCTCGAAATCACCGAAAAATCAGATTTAAAATCGTCAAAATCTAGAATCCTGGACAATAGCGTATTACCCGACCACGCCGATCAATTCGAAACTATCCAACTGGACTCCGCTTCACTTTATTTCAGTCGTTAATCTTTATGATTTATTCCGCATCTTTCAGATGCTTTGCTCAATTCCTCAAAATTTCAGCACGTGCTCCACTTTCGGGTCCAAATCACTATTCACTTAAATCTCCCATTATCTTCTAAATATCGGGCTCAAAGTCATAGAACTAAATTTTCTTAAAATCCCTTTGCAACCCTCCATCCCGATAAAATAAGAAACTCATTATTCTTAGGGCATTCTACATACTTTCGAAAATTCCACTCTTCATGTCCAAATGACGTCCTAGAGCATTCTAAATTTAATCCACCCTCGCTTCTATCATTCGACCTCAACGCTCAATAACTAATATTATAACATTAAATCAGTCAGGTTTTACAATGATATTCGTGAGTGGGACCCACCCGAAGGGCACCGAGCTACGGCAGGGACCCTACTGGCCACCCGAGGCACACCAGAGTCACTATGGTGGGACCCCACAATAAAAGGCGCCTGTTATTGTGAGACCCCCACCCGGACAGCCATAGGCCTCATAGAGGCCAGTTTCATCGAGTCTGCTGCCTTCAGAGAGCTCAACTCAGACCTAGGTCTTTAGTTCACCTGAAGCATCTTGGCACCAACCGAGCGGTAGCTCGGGCTGGTACCTGCAGATGCTTCCCATTGACCAGCACCCAGGCCTCGGGCCCGAATCTCCTGGGAGGCGAAAGGAACTCGCGGGAACAGAGATATCCTATGAGCGAAGCCTCACCCAAGGAAATTTTAAGTGTGAGCGGAAAACATATTTTGAGTATTTCACTGTGATCACTATAGCCAGGGCCATAGGATATTCTTTCGCCTTTCCTCAGACGAAGTATTCATCGGGAGCATTTTCGTACCAACCGAGCTACTAGCTCATTTGGTACCAGATGCTTCCTATTGAATAAAGACCTCTAGGTCCTGGTTCGAATCTCCGGGAGCGAAAGGAACTCGGGAATGAGGATATCCTATGAGTGAGCTTCCACCGCGGGCACCGCTGGCAAGTCAATGGCGCGGGGTCTCACACAAAGTGCGCTTTATCAGAGACTCAATCACCTGCGGTTTTTTCAGCGGCCATCATAGTGGATGGTTCAGTTTCATCGGCGCCTCAGAGCTGAACCAGACTTTCTTAGTTCAGTCGGGAAGAAGCCGTACCAACCGAAAGCAAGAGTTCGCTGGTACCGTAGATGCTTCCCACACCAAAGACCCCAGGTCCCGTTCGAATCTCCTGGAGGCGAAAGGAACTCAGAATGAGGATATCCTATGAGGAGCTTCCACTGGCGGTACCCATGATAAGTGGGTCACGAAGGGCGGGTCTCAAAATAGCTTTACTGGGTAGCTTTTATTATTACCCATTATACACTCATCCAATAATATATATTTTTTCGAGAATTAAGTGAGTTACAAACGATATTACAAAGTAATATATAAAAAGAGAAAACATAAAAGGAAAAAAAAAAGGAGAAAATTAAGTTATTTATATGGCAGGGCAATGCTAACATCCCTTTAATTGTAACGTTGAATATCTATCCTAAATAACAATTAAGTTTATAAAATGTACATTTTAGTGTATTACCTAACTATTTTCGCACAATATTGTTAAACAATCTATACATATCACCGAATAGAACGTAGTCGTGTAATATTCTAAAAATAATAATTATATTCCACGAAAAAAGGAAATTTTAGGAGTAAAATTGTAAAACCCCAACCTTATTGAATGTTATAATAGTAGTTATTGAACTGATTTGAGGTCTAATGATAGAAGCGAGAGTGGATTAGAATTTAGAACGCTCTGGACATCATTTGGGCATGAAGTGAAAATTTTCGAAAATTGTAACCGGGTGCCCTAATGAATAGTGATTTTTTTCTTATTTTATCCGGATGGAGGGGTTGCAGTGGTGATTTTAAAATTCTAAAGTTCTACACTTTGAACCGATATTTGTAAGATAATTTAGATGAAGGGTCAAAGGATTCCGACCGAAATGGAAATCAGGCTGAAATTTTTCAAATCAAATAAATAAAATGTCCCGAATCAATCATATCTAACGAACCTGAACGGAGGAAACGGGTCCGTTTGATAGTTTCTGCCGATCCGAACGTAATTCGATAATAATACGCTATTGTCCTGATTCGATTTTAATGATTTTAAATCCGATTTCGCGATTTCAAAGCCTGAATCCATCGTGAAGGATTTAATTGTAATATTTCACGGTCAATTTGAAGTTTAGGACGACCATAGAATATTTTTGACGTTTAACGTATAAAAGCAGATAAGACAAAAAGGAATAAAAATCATAAAATGGAGAGATATTTTCTCTGGGCTTGTTCAATCAAAACATTCTTAAGGGCTGTTAGGGTTTGTGACTCATTAGAATTGACCAATGAGGTTCATGGGCTCAAATGCAATAAAGAAGTTGATTGGCAATATAAAAGAAATGGAGGACCAAATTGTAATTAAAGGAAAGTTAGAATATTTAAAATGGGAGATAAACAAAATAATCTATTTGGTCTCTCAAAAGTTAAGGTAGAACCCGTAGGAGAGAAAGGAGAGGAAGAAAAGGGAGAAAAGAAAGGAGAGAAAGGAGAAGCAGAAGAAAAAGCTTGATGGCAAAGGGATGTAGACGCGATTTTTTCTCCTCATTCAAGCTTTCTGATCTCAAGTGGTAATCAAGGAGAGGAGCCAAAGAAACTCAAGAAACAAGTAAGTTTTTCATGGTGGGAAAGCAGGTTTGATGTTTTCCATGTTTAATGTCTTAAATTCTGGTATGGATGTTAAATTGATGGTATTTAAGGTTTAATGGTGCTGAATTTAATATCAATTGAGAAAGCCATGGTTTTAGTTAGGGCTTTGACAAAATCAAGTGAGTAAGGGTTAGGGTTTTGATAGTGAATTGTGTGTTATGCCAATGGGTATAATGCATCAGATTTAAGTGTTTAGAGGAAAAATGGAAGAGAAACACATTTTGGTCAATTTTGGGCAGTGTCTGGTACAGGAATGTCCTGTTTTCTGTTTTGACCAGTTTTGGTATTTTGGCCATAACTTGCTCAATTTTGATCCAATTTGAGTGATTTAAGTGGCTACATAAAATAGACTTGAAGGGGAGCAAAACTTAAGAAGAAGGTATCGCTACCCTATCCTAAGTGGCCTGGGGTGTGTGTAAATTCACTCAAAGTAGGACCATGTGGCAAGCCAAATTCTGGTTCAGTTTTTGAACATAGATTAGCCCTCGGTTATTTGACGTAAAGTGAGTTTCGGGGTGTCTGAATTGGGGTGATTCCAATTGAACAGAAACCTTAGCACCTTAGCTTTTTAAATGAGTATAAGGACATAGTGTCAAATATAGTTAAGACCTTTAAAAACAGTAATACAAACTGTTACTAGAAAATTCCAGAATGACTAGTTGGTGCAAGGAAATGCCATAACTTTAGTTTGGATGATCCGATGATTGATTCCCAATTCCCTAAGTAAAATAGATTCTAGAGGAATAAGAATATAGAATGAGTTATGGTGGATTAAAATGGAAATTATGGTTAATGTGTAACTGTGATTTTCTTGAAAAGGTGAAAAGGACTAGATTTGACGAACTGAACCTCTAACCGTGAAGCGTTTTTGATCGAGCTGAACCTGTGGAGTGAAATGATATTTTGAGAATTTAGTTTTTAAAAGTGAATGGTTTTAATGTTAAACTGGAAAGTTTAATGTAAATCTTATGTAAATGTTAAGGCATATAAATGGTTTTACACACATTGTTTTATCTTGCATCAATGCATATATATTTATATGTGTATTAACATATGCCATGTTAAGGTATTATGAAAGTTTTTAAAAAATGTTTTTAAAGTATGCATATGTGTTTTATCGATAAAGTAAGGATTTAAATTGCATTTATAAATGTATTTTGAAGAATATTTATCGATATACTGAACTTCTATGACTGTTATGATCGATATCGGGCCAAGTACTTTAAGCGTGTAAGGATTAAGAGGGTAGTTATGTGTTACTAACTGAGAGGGAATAAATGCCTGTAGTGAATATCCTCATACGCTATAAAGATTATGACTGAACCTCATGCAAAGCGTGAGTTTCTCCGCAGCTGTAGTGGTTATGACTGAATGTGACCGTCCCTCACCGTCGCATTCTGAAATCGCTCTGTGTTTATTCCCGTTCCATCGAAAGAATGAAAGAAAAGAAATAAAGGCAGGAAAAGTAATGATAAATGTTAAAGCATAAATGGATTTTAAATGATAAGTATTTATGGAAAGAAAGTTTACAAGATAAATTCTTAAAGATAAATGGATTTAAATGCATAAGTATTTATGAAAGAAAGTTTACATAAATTTAAAGCATAATGGATTTTAACATAAGTATTTATTAAAGAAAGTTTAAGGTATAAATGTTTAAAGCATAAACCATTCTTAATGGTATAAGTATTTATGGAAAGAAAGTTTAAGGCATAAATGTTTAATGTATAAATGGATTTTTGAATTGTATGGGCATGTATTATTTTGATATGTACCTAAAATGTTATATAAATGAAAATGTACACTCACTCCAGCTCGCTTAGCTCACTTCTTTCCCCATAGTCAATCAAGATTTTTGGTGACCAGACAAAGGCTTGCAGAGCACCTCCGTGCAAAGAGTCGAGCTATCGAGGAGACGACGCATGTGACCGCATTGAAAAATAATTTGCATATTGTATATGTGAATATTTTGTCGTTTTATAAATTATATGGAATTGAAGAAGGCGAAATGTTTTGATGATTTGAAAGAAACAATGTAAGAGTATATGTATATTGTGTTTGATTGGGTTGTGACGGTGGAGTCCTAATATGGAAGTTGATAATCAAGTTTAGAAGTGTTTTTTTAAATGTTTTCATCAGTTTTGTAAATTTGGGAGTCCAAAAATGTAGGGAAACTCGCCATTTTCCTAAAAATCTAAGTGTTGGAAAAGAAAAGAAAAAGAAATTTTTTTAGCACTGGCTCGTGATTATTTTTAAAAGATATGTGAAGAATTGTAAAGGGGTTCTATTCCACTGGATTTTAATTTATGGTTTTAAGGAAAAGTTTCTATGACCGTTGAGTGCCGGGAGGTCCCCTGCCCTATGAGGTTAATCCGGGTCCGGATCCTTCAACATGGTATCAGAGCCAAGTTTTGAAAATGTTATAAAGATTTGAAAATTTTTATTTTTATATGATTGTTTTTATGTTTTCTTTTAAGATTTCATAAAAAAATAATAATAAAATTTATGTGATTTAAAATCATATATACATTACATGACATAATAATTTTTAATTCACGTGAAAATGCGCCGGGGCCGAGGGCCGACCACCCACCAGAGAGCTCCCGAGGCAAAAAAGAGGTGTACCACCCACCCGAGGAACATGCTTATGAGTCTCGCGCAGTCTCCACCGTTAGTGATCGCGCAGGGCCGCCCACCGCCTCCCGAGGTTGTAAGAGGATGATACCTTTAGAGCAAGATGGTTCGACAGTACACACACGACCGCCTGAGCCGACAAAGGTCCATCAGGAGGTGGCAAATTAGGGAGAGGCGTGAAATGCGCACTGCATAGGAGATCCTCAAAAGGCATGGTCGTGGCGAGGGTAATGAGATGTTAATGAGCAAGCGGGTTTAATTTAGTTTGGCGGAATCAATGACATTAAGTGAATTGTTAATAGTAATTGTTGAAAGAAAATGGAAGAAATTAAGATATACGATGAATGTGTACTGTAGGATTTTGCCACCTGTGAAAAGTATGGAAAAGTTGATCGTTGCTAAATGCAGTGATCATTTCTGAGGCTGTGGAGTTTTCGCGTACTTGATATTATTAGATATCCATGACTTTGATAAGTTATATTAGCATGGATTTACTATCTTAGACATCATGCTACAAAGGATTGTTATAGGAAAGAGGTTAGGTCTTATAAGCCAAGGAAGACAGAGGTCGTTTTATGTGGGTTACGAAAATACTACCACCAATAATATGATGCTTATGTGGGCTAGTAAAATACTTCAAAGTTATATTAAAGGTACCCTAGCTTATGCTATTGAGGTGAGGGATAATGGTAGTCGAATGGAAGATATTCCGATAGCCAACACAATTTCCTATTGTATTTCCAAGAGGACTCTAGGTATATAAAAAAAAAAAAAAAAAAAAAATGACAAAGCCAAGACTGTATATTGATTACAAGAGAGTTGAATAAAGTGAAAATACGCAATCAACACCCATTTACACCTGATCATGATCTTAATTAATTACGGGAACGAGGGTATTTTTGAAAATGATCAAGCCAGTTACCATCAATTAAAGACAGTCGAGGATGTTCCTAAGGACAACTTTGGTTACCGATAGTATTATGAGTTTTTAGTCATGCTAGTCGACTAACTTATATTCACCGCTTTTATGGGATCTTATGAATGTGATCTTTCAAATTCCTTTATTTAGACTGGGCTATATGTATTCATTTATTATTTAATCTATTTAAGCAAGAATAAGATCAGGGAGCATCTAAGTAAATTCTTATTTACTAGTATGCCAAACTTAGTAAATTCTAGTTCTCACATAGTTATTGCCTTTCTAAGGCATGTGATTTCATGAAGGGTTTCTGTTGGATCCTCAAAGATTGAGAAAATTAGAACTCAAAACCACCTACCGAATGTGACGTGAGATACAAAGTTTTCTAAACAAGGTGGTACATCTAAGGTTGAAGTAAGGGATTTTCAGTTAATATCCTCAATTAAATTGACAAGGAAAGATGAAAGTTTGAAGGAAGAGACATGTCGAAAAAGATTCATGAATCAAAAGTGAATTGACCTTAGCCCTAGTCTACAATTCATTAAAGTAAGTGAAGATATACAAATAGATATCAGATGCCGGCGTAGCTAGGTGAGTTAATGCAACATGAAAAATGTGATAGCATATGATTTAAGGCAATTGAAAAGCATGAGCAGACTATCTCAGACATAACCTAGAGTTTGTTATGTAGTTCTGCTCTAATGATATTTGAGGCATTATCATATAGAGTTGTATAAAATTTTACAAATCACATGGAACATGGCTTATTTATTCATGATAGAAAAAGTTAAATATAGAGATAGAGATGGGTTGAACTCATTAAGGATTATGAGTGCACTATCGAGTACCATCGTGGGAAATGTTAATGTGGTAACCGATGCTCTTAGTAGGAAGCTCACGGAAAGTTCCATATCTCGCCTAAAGGCTAAAATTCCCTAGGATTATGGAATCGAGGTCTTTAGGTGCGAGACTAGAGCTTGACAGATATCAGCCTCGCCACTACATTCATGTTAGTCCTCAGACAATAGACAAGATAAGGGAGCTATAGATCAAGATACTACCGTGATTAACGAGGCAAGCCGAGTCCTGGCATTAAAAGGATTTTTAGTACCTGCATATGGTATAGTGATGATAGGTCATGTGTTATAAATAGATGTGGGAAGATTAAAGAAATAATTAGTGGAGGCTCACTCTTCGCATAAAGGACATCGTGAACACACAAATGTACTGCACCTGGTGAATAAAAGAGGGTATGAAGAAAGATGTCAGAGAATTTATTTCTTTAAATGTCTCATTTGTCAAAAAAGTTATGGTTGGAGCACTCAGAGATTTGTGGTTTTATAGTCCTTCCGATCCCCCATGCTGGAAATGGGAGAGAATCATGATGATTTTTTTTATTTCCACTGCCGCAGTGGTTATGACGGATATAGGGTGATTGTGGATAGATCGACGAACCAGCCAATTTCCTCACCTATGGAAAATAGTGACTTAATATAAAGTTGGTCGAGTTTGTATATAAAAGAGATCAGGTCGACTGCCCGATGTAATCAATCCGAAGACGCGCAGACATTAAAGTATGCTCAAGGTATTTAAAGCAAGTAGAGTTTAAAGGAAGAAGAAAGATATCAATACCATTAATGAGTTCTTCCACACATAGTTATCATGCAAGATCGAATACGCCTTTATGAGGCCTTATACGGAAGGAAGTAGATTCCATTGCGTCGGGACGAGGAAAGCGGTAGGTACTTTTAGGTTCATAAATTCAGAGTCTAAAGCAAACAAAGATATCAATGTTAAAGTTATCATGATAGATTAAAGATATCAAGATCGGGACAGTAAAAGTTATGTTGGATAACCCAAGGAGAGATTTGGGAATTTTAGGTGGGGATCGTATTTATGAGGATATCACCGGAAAGGTGTTGATATTCGAAAGAAAGGGAAGAGTCCTTCTATATGGGACTTGCGAAATTATGGAAATAATTTGAGAGAAGCGCCTTTGCCGAGGTCGCCAATCGACCGCTGTATCATGACATATTTTACATTTCTATGCTTCGAAAGTATAAGGATATTCTTCACATAAAAGTTAAGATATTCAACCGTTGAATGGAAAGAAGATTTGACGTATGAGCAGCAACATGAGAATTTAATTTCGAGGACGAATTTTTATAAGGAGGCGCATTGTAAACCCCAACCTTATTGAATGTTATAATAAGAGTTATTGAACCTACTGAGGTCTAACATGTAGTTTAGAGTGGATTAGGAATTTAGAACGCTCGACATCATTTGGGCATGAAGTGAAAATTTAAAATCAGAACTCCGTGCCCAATGGAATAGTGATTTTTTTCATTATTTAACCCATTGAGGGCTGTGGATTTTTAAGGTACCAGCTCTTAGTGACTTTGAACCCGATATTTGTGAAAGATAATTTGGGAGATTTAAGAATAGTGATTCCTAATCTAAATTGGAGTCCAGGCCGAAATTTTTCAAATCGGGGCCTGAAATACGAAAAATGTCCTGAATCAATCAGAGCCCAACGAATCCAAACGGAGGAACGGGTCCGCTTGGATAGTTTCAAGCGATCCGAACGTAATTCTGAGTATTGGTTTGGCTTATTGTCCTATTTCCATTTTTTTAATGATTTTAAATCCGATTTCTTGATTTCAAAGTCTCAAACTAATCGTGGAAGGATTTAATAGGAATATTTGGCAATTTGAAGTTTAGACGAATTAAGGAATATTTTTGACGTTTAATCGTATAAAAGGAGGCACAAAAATAATACAAAACTATAAAACTAGATATTTTTCTATGAGAGCTAATCAAAACATTTCTAAGTACAATAGTTCAGACTCATTAGGACCAATCAATGAGGTTCATGGGCTTTAAAAATAAAATGTCACTAAGAATATAAAAGAAATGCAGGACCAAATTGTAAATTAAAGGAAAGTTAGGACATTTAAATGGGGAGACAAACAAATAATTCATTTGGTCTCTCAAAAGTTAAGGAACCCGTAGGAGAGAAAGGAGAGAAGAAAAGGAGAAAAGAAAGTAGAGAAAGGAGAATGAAGAAAAGTGGCAGCAAAGGTATGAGATGTGATTTTTTTCTCCTTCATTCAAGCTTTCAAGTGATTTCAAGTGTAATCAAGGAGAGACAAAGAACCAGCAGAAACAAAGTATATAAGTTTTCACTGGTGTGGTTAGGTTTACGTTTTCCATGTTTTAATGTCTTAAATTGCATGGTTGTTAAATTGATGGTGATTTACGTCGAATGGTAATAATTTAATATCAATTTAGAGAAAGCTTATGGTTTTAGGTTAGGTTTTGACAAAATCATGAGTGCGTTAGTTTGATAGTGAATTGTAAAATATGTTGAAATGGGTATAATGCATCAGATTTAAGTAGTTAGAAGTGAAAGAAAAATGGAAGAGAAACACATGGTCACCAAGTAGCAGTCTCGGTACAGAAATGTCCGTTTTCTGCTTTGACCAGTTTTGGTGATTTTGGCCATAACTTGCCCACTTTTGATCCAATTTGAGTGATTTAAGTGGCTACATAAAATAGACTTGAAGGAGAACAAAACTTAGAAGAAGTATCGCCAAATTTCATCCTCTTAAGTGGCCTAAAATTCACTCCAAGTAGGACCATGTGCAAGCCAAATTCTGGTTCAGTTTTTGAACATAGATTTAGCCCGGCTTATTTGACGTAAAGTGAGTTTCGTGTTCGAATTGGTGATTCCAATTGAATAGAACCCTTAGCACCTTAGCTTTAAAATTATATAAGGACATAGTGTCAAAATATGAAGTCACACTTGGAAATGAGTAATACAAACTGTTACTAGAAAATTCCAGAATGACTAGTTGGCATGAAAATGCTATACTTTAGTTTGATGATCCGATTGGATTGATTCCAATTCTGAGTAAAATAGATTCAGAGGAATAAGAATTATAGGAATGAGTATAGGATTAAATGGAAATTATGGTTAATGTGTAACCGCATTTTGGAGGTAAAGACCGTCTATGTGAACTGGAAACCTCAAACCCGAAGCAAGCTTTATCTACGTGAACCGTACAGCTATATGGAGCTAGCTGGAGTGAGCATGAAGAACTGAAATATAGAGTTTTATGCAATGTTAAGGCATATGGAAATGTTTTATATTGCATATTTATCTTTAAACAATGCATATATTTATATGTGTATTAAATATGTATGCATATGTTAATAGATACAAAGTTTTAAAACGTTAAAGATGATATAGTTTTAATGATAAAGTAAAGGATTTAAATGTATTTATAAATGTATTTTGAAGAATGTTTTAATTAGATGGTTACCCTAAACCCCCTAGTGACTGCAGGATCATATCACCAAGTACTTAAGCTGCAGATTAAGAGGTAAAGTTATAGAAGAATCGGGAGGGAATAGGTGTTTAGAGTAATATCCTTACACGTGATAAAGTACTATGACTGAACCCTATGCAAAGCGTGGAGTCCAGAGTGGTTATGATCGGAATGTGATCGTCTCCTCACCGCCGGCATTCTGAAATCGTTTTATGTTATTCTGGTTCATCAAAGAAATGTTAAAGAAATAAAGAAAGAAGTTTAAGGTATAATGCTAAAGCATAAATGGATTTCAAATGTATAAGTATTTATGGAAAGAAAGTTTAAGGCATAAATTTTAAAGTATAAATGATTAAAATGCATAAGTATTTATGGAAAAAGAAAGCTTAAAGGCATAAATTCTTAAAGCATAAATGGATTTTAACATAAGTATTTATTGAAAGAAAGTTTAAGGTATAAACAGCTTAAAGCATAAACCCATTTTAATGGTATAAGACAGAAAGAAAGCTTTAAGGCATAAATGTCAGAATGCATAATGGATTTAATTGTATATGTATTATTTTGATATAAATGAAATTGTTATATAAATGAAAATGTACACTCACCTAGCTCTGCTTAGCTCACTCTTTTCCATATGTTTCAACAAATACATTTTCAGACTCGAGACAAAAGGCTGAGCACTCCTCCTGGTGCTGAGTCGAGCTATCGAGGAGACGACGCATGACCGCATTGAAAATAATTTGTGCCATTGTATATGTGAATATTTTGTCATGTTTTTTGACAAAATTATGCATGGAATTGAAGAAGGTTTAAATGTTTTGATGATTTGAAAGAAATAAATGTATATATATGTATATCAGGTTTACCTGGTCAGGACGGTCTTGGTTGGTGGGAAGTTGATGAATTGAAGTTTAAAGTGTTTTAATTGTTACATCGTGTTTTGTAAATTTAAGTCCAAAACGTAGGAAACTCGGCCACTTTTCCAAAAATCTAAGTGTTGGAAAAGAAAGAAAGAAATTTTTTTAGCACTTCGTCTCCGGGAGATTATTTTTAAAAGATATGTGAAGAATTGTGGAAGTGTTCGGCTTCCACGGATTTTAATTTATGGTTTTAAGGAAAAAGTTTTCATATCTCTGGGTTGAGTACTGGGGAGGTCCTGGTTCACAGGCAATCCGCCTGATCCTTCAAAAATATTTAAAGAAAATTAATTTTTATTTTTTTGTATTTGATCAACCAAAATAGCTTTCATATTTTTTTGCAGGTGCTTTAGTTATTACCATTATACACTTCATCCAATAATATATATTTTTTCGAGAATTAAGTGAGTTACAAACGATATTACAAAGTAATATATAAAAAGAAACATAAAAGGAAAAAAAAAAAGAGAAAATTAAGTTATTTATATGGCAGATAAATTGTTAACATCCCTTTAATTGTAACGTTGAATATCTTCTCCAATAATAATTAAGTTTATAAAAATGTATATTTTAATGTGTATTACCTTAATTCATTTCACAATATTGTTAAACACCCATACATATCACCGTTAGAACGTAGTCGTAATATTCTAAAAATAATAATTATATTCCACTAAAAAGGAAATTTTAGAAGTAAAATATTTAAAGAAAATTATTTTTTTATTTTGATAAACCAAAATAGCTTTCATTTTTGGTATAGTTTTATTGCCACCATTATAGCACTCATATATCCAATAATATATATTTTTCTATAGAATTAAGTGAGTTACAAACGAGACAAAGTAATATATAAAAAAGAAAACATAAAGGAAAAAAAAAGGAGAAAATTGTTATATTATATGGCGTATAATGTTAACATCCCTTTACCAACGCTGAACATTCTCTCCTAAATACAATTGTTATAAAATACATTTTGAATGTATTACCCAACTATTTTCACACACAGTTAAACAATCTATACATATCACCGAATAGAACGTAGTCGTAATATTCTAAAATAATAATTATATTCCACAAAAAAAGGAATTTTTAGAAGCAAAATATTTAAAGAAACATTTTTTATTTTGATCAACCAAAATAGCTTTCATTTTTGGTATAGTTTTTATTATTACCCATTATACACTGATCCAATAATATATATTTTTTTGAGAATTAAGTGAGTTACAAACTATATTACAAAGTAATACATAAAAAAAGAAAACATAAAAGGAAAAAAAAAAGGAGAAAATTAAGTTATTTATATGGTAGGGCAATGCTAACATCCCTTTAATTGTAATCACAGTGCCTCTCTAAATAACAAGTTTATAAAATGTACATTTTAACGTATTACCTTAACTATTTTCGTATTGGCCATTGTTGAACACCCATACATATCACCGACAGATCCAGAAGGTAAGATTTCTAAAATAATAATTATATTCCACTAAAAAAAGGAAATTTTAGAAGTAAAATATTTAAAGAAATTAATTTTTATTTTTTTTATTTTGATCAACCAAAATAGCTTTCTATTTTTGGTATAGTTTTATTATTACCCATTATACACTATCCAATATATATTTTTTCAGAATTAAGTGAGTTACAAACACAAAGTAATATATAAAAAAAGAAAACATAAAAGGAAAAAAAAGGAGAAAAATTGTAAGTATTTATATGGCAGGCAATGCTAACATCCCTCAATGTAACGTTTAATATCTTCTCCTAAATACCAATTAAGTTTATAAAATGTACATTTTAATGTATTACCTTAACTATTTTCTCGTATAATATTGTTAAACAATCTATACATATCACTCAATAGAACTAGTCGTGGTAATATCTAAAAATAATAATTATATTCCACGAAAAAGGAAATTTTTGAGTAAAATATTTTAAAGAAAATTATTTTTATTATTTTTTTATTTTGATCAACTAAAATAGCTTTCTATTTTGGTATAGTTTTATTATTACCGATTATACACTCATCCAATAATATATATTTTTTCGAGAATGTTCAAGTGAGTTACAAACGATATTAAGCAAAGTAATATATAAAGAGAAAACATAAAAGGAAAAAAGGAGAAAATTAAGTTATTACAGCAAAAGAATGCTAACATCCCCTTTAATCGTAACGTTGAATATCTTCTCCTAAATGTTAAATTAAGTTTATAAAATGAACATTTAATGTATTACCTTAACTATTTTCGTGACAATATTGTTAAACAATCTATACATATCACCGAATAGAACGAGTCGTGTAATATTCTAAAAATAATAATTATATTCCACTTAAAAAAGAAAATTTAGAAGTAAATATTTAAAGAAAATTATTTTTCATTTTGATCAACCAAAATAGCTTTCATTTTTGGTATAGTTTTATTATTTACCATTATACACTATCCAATAATATATTTTTTATAATTTAAGTGAGTTACAAACTATATTACAAAGTAATATATAAAAAAAGAAAACATAAAAGGAAAAAAAAGGAGAAAAATTAAGTTATTATGGCGCGCACGCTAACATCCCTTAATTGTAACGTTGAATATCTTTCTCCTCCTTTCAAACAACAATTAAGTTTATAAAAATGTACATTTTAATGCATTAATTAACTATTTCAATATTTTTTAAACAACTATGCAGATATCACTTAACAGAACGTAGAGTCAAAATATTCTAAAAAATAATAATTATATTCCACTAAAAGGAATTTTAGAAGCAAAATATTTAAAGAAAATTATTTTTTTATTTTGATCAACCAAAATAGCTTTCTATTTTTTTGGTATAGTTTTTATTACACTCATTTATACACTCATCCAATAACATATATTTTTTCTCGAGAATTATGAGTTACAAACGACACACAGTAATATATAAAAAGAAACATAAAAGGAAAAAAAAAAAAAGGAGAAAATTAAGTTATTTATATGGCAAGGCAATGCTAACATCCCTTTAATTGTAACGTTGAATACTTCTCCAAATAACAATTAAGTTTATAAAATGTACATTTTAATGTATTAATTAACTATTTTTAGATAATATTGTTAAACACCCATACATATCACCTAATAGAATTAATGTAATGATCAAAATTAATACTATATTCCACTTAAAAAGGAAATTTTAGGAGGAGTTTAAAGAAAATTATTTTTTTATTTTTATTTTTATTTTGATCAACCAAATAGCTTTCTATTTTTGGTATAGTTTTTATTATTACCTATTATACCAACCAATAATATATATTTTTTTCGAGAATTAAGTGAGTTACAAACGATATTACAAAGTAATATATAAAAAAAGAAAACATAAAAAGGAAAA
Organism: Tetrastigma voinierianum; assembly: GCA_016808115.1. Taxonomy (NCBI): domain Eukaryota; kingdom Viridiplantae; phylum Streptophyta; class Magnoliopsida; order Vitales; family Vitaceae; genus Tetrastigma; species Tetrastigma voinierianum. The sequence continues at coordinate 114,634 of JAEQBH010002956.1, read as the reverse complement.
AAGGAGAAAATTAAGTTATTTATATGGCAAAAGGTCAGCAATATCCCTTTAATTGTAACGTTGAATATCTTATCCTAAATAATAATTAAGTTTATAAAATGTACATTTTAATGTATTACCTTAACTATTTTCGTAATAATACAGCAAACAATCATACATATCAACGGTCAACGTAGTTGTGTAATATTCTAAAAATAATAATTATATTCACGAAAAAGGAAATTTTAGAAGTAAAATATTTAAAGAAAATTATTTTTTTATTTTTGATCAAACTAAAATAGCTTATTTTTGGTATAGTTTTTATTATTACCCATTATACACTATCCACACAGTATATTTTTTCGAGAATTAAGTGAGTTAAACGATATTACAAAGTAATATATAAAAAAAGAAAACATAAAAGGAAAAAAAAAAGGAGAAATTGCTATTTATATGGCGTGGCAATGCTAACATCCCTTTAATTGTAACGTTGAATATCTTCCTAAAGAACAATTAAGTTTATAAAATGTACATTTTAATGTATTACCTTAACTATTTTCAGATAATATTGAGCAAACAATCTATACATAATACCGACAGAACGTGAGTCGCAATATTCTAAAATAATAATTATATTCCACAAAAAAAGGAATCTAGAAGCAAATATTTAAAGAAAATTATTTTATTTTGATCAACCAAAATAGCTTTTCATTTGGTATAGTTTTTATTATTACCCATTTATACACTATCCAATAATATATATTTTTGAGAATTAAGTGAGTTACAAACTATATTACAAAGTAATACATAAAAAGAAAACATAAAAGGAAAAAAAAGGAGAAAATTAAGTTATTTATATGGTAGGCAATACACATCCCTTTAATTGTAACGTTGGAATATCTTCTCCTAAATAACAATTAAGTTTATAAAAATGTACATTTTAATGTATTACCTTAACTATTTTCTGCATAATATTGTTAAACACCTATACATATCACCGAATAGAACGTAGTTGTGTAATATTCTAAAATAATAATTATATTCCACTCTAAAAAGGAAATTTTGTAGAAGTAAAATATTTAAAGAAAATTAATTTTTTATTTTTATTTTTATTTTGATCAACCTTGCATAGCTTTTCATTTTTGGTATAGTTTTTATTATTACCCATTATACACTCATCCAATAATATATATATTTTTCAAGAATTAAGTGAGTTACAAACACAAAGTAATATATAAAAAGAAAAACATAAAAGGAAAAAAAGGAGAAAATTAAGTTATTTATATGGCGTGGCATGTTAACATCCCTTTAATTGTAACGTTGAATATCTTCTCCTAAATAACAATTAAGTTTATAAAAATGTACATTTTAATGTATTACCTTAACTATTTTCAGACAATATTGTTAAACAATCTATACATATCACCGAATAGAACGTAGTCGTGTAATATTCTAAAAATAATAATTATATTCCAAGAAAAAAAGGAAATTTTAGAAGTAAAATATTTAAAGAAAATTTTTTTTATTTTGATCAACCAAAATAGTTTATATTTTTGGTAGTTTTCTTAGTATTACCCTTTATACACTCATCCAATAATATATATTTTTCAGAATTAAGTAGTTATAAACGATATTACAAAGTAATAAGAAGTGAAAAAGAAAAACATAAAAGGAAAAAAAAAGGAGAAAATTAAGTTATTTATATTAAGAAAATAACGTTAACATCCCTTTAATTGTAACGTTGAATATCTCTCCTAAATAACAATTAAGTTTATAAAATGTACATTTTAAAGTATTACCTTAACTATTTTGGGAATATTGTTAAACAATCTACACATGTCAATCGGTCAGAACGTGAGTCTTGTAACATTCTAAAAATAATAATGAGATCAAACAAAAAGAAAATTTTGAAGTAAAATATTTAAAGAAAATTATTTTTTATTTTTATTTTGATCATCCAAATAATCATTTTTGGTATAGTTTTTATTATTACCCATTATACACTCATCCAATAATATATATTTTTTCAAGAATTAAGTGAGTTACAAACACAAAGTAATATATAAAAAAAGAAAACATAAAAGAAAAAAAAAAAGTGAGAAAATTAAGTTATTATATGGCAGGCAATGCTAACATCCCTTTTAATTGTAACGTTGAATATCTTCCTAAATAACAATTAAGTTTATAAAATGTACATTTTAATGTATTACCTTAACTATTTTCGTGACAATATTGTTAAACAATCTATACATATCACCGATTGAACGTAGTCGTAATATTCTAAAATAATAATTATATTCCACTTAAAAAAGGAAATTTTAGAGTAAAATATTTAAAGAAATTAATTTTATTTTTTTTGTATTTTGATCAACCAAAAAATAGTTTCATTTTTGGTATAGTTTTTATTATTACCCATTATACACTCCATCCAATAATAGTATATTTTTTCGAGAATTAAGTGAGTTACAAAACGATATTACAAAGTAATATATAAAAAGAAAAACATAAAAGGAATAAAAAAAGGAGAAAATTAAGTATTTATATGGCAGGCAATGCTAATATCCTTAATTGTAATGAATATCTTCTCCTAAATAACAATTAAGTTTATAAAATGTACATTTTAATGTATTACTTTAACCATTTTCGTACAATATTGTTAAACAATCTATACATATCAACAATAGAACGTAGTCGTAATATTCTAAAAATAATAATTAGAATTACGAAAAAAAGAAATTTTAGAGTAAAATATTTAAAGAAAATTAATTTTATTTTTTTGTATTTGATCAACCAAAATATCTTCATTTTTGGTATAGTTTTTATTATTACCCATTATACACTCATCCACATATATTTTTCAGAATTAAGTGAGTTACAAACTATATTACAAAGCAATATATAAAAAAAGGAAAAACATAAAAGGAAAAAAAAGGAGAAAATTAAGTTATTTATATGGCAGGCAATGCTAACATCCCTTAATTGTAACGTTGAATATCTTCTCCTAAATAACAATTAAGTTTATAAAAATGTACATTTTAATAGCCATCTAACTATTTTCGTAATAATATTGTTAAACAATCTATACATATCAATGGTCAGAACGTAGTCGTAATATCTAAAAAATAATAATTATATTCCACGAAAAAGGAAATTTTTAGAAGCAAGATTTAAAGAAAATTATTTTTGTATTTTGATAAACCAAAATAGCTTTCATTTTTGGTATAGTTTTTATTATTACCCATTATACACTCATCCAATAATATATATTTTTTCGAGAATTAAGTGAGTTACAAACGATATTACAAAGTAATATATAAAAAAAGAAAACATAAAAGGAAAAAAAAAAGGAGAAAATTAAGTTATTTATATGGCATGGCAATGCTAACATCCCTTTAATTGGTGAACGCGAATTATCTTTTCCACACACCCCCACCTCCTACTATCGGTGTTTACCACTCCACGTAACTCCCCGCACCGCACCTCTAACGACTGTAGTAATCCTCGTGGAAGCCGGTCGTATTGCTCGCCTAACTCGATAAAAATTTCTTTCTTTAAACCAGATCACGTACCGGGCAGCATAACATGTATATCCGAGAAATCTAATGTATGGAATAAGGGCAAAATCGTGAATTTTGATTACAAAATTGTAATTACGTTAAAAATCCGTAATTAGCTCCTCTAGATCTCGGATGATCTAAACGGATTGTACCGTTGAATCGTCTTCACTAAATCTGCTAGTACGTAAAATTTCGTAATTTTCCGAGACAATGAATCGACATCGCGAGGCATCGTCGTGCCAGAATCGGTTCGACTGGGACGAAAAGTCTAATATAATATTTAATCACTGCACTAAGTGGTATAAGTAGAGAAATGATGGAAATGGACGGTCGGTGTAGTAGCCAATATCGTCCGGTGGTTAGGGACAAATACTATGGGAGTTGGGATTTAAGCATCAAGATTAACAGCAATAGGTCTCTTCCAATTAAAGCAAAGGGAAAACGATTTGAAGCAGATTTTCCAGCAGCCACCAATTTGAGGGTTTTATAGAGAAGTTCCTCCTTCTCTCTAGTTATTCAGGATCTGACCGTCAAGGCCGACTCCGAGCAAGAAGGGGAAACGCCTCGACGCGGAGCGTGCTACGCGTGGACCCCCGTGAATTGCGAAGTTTTGACACCCAAGAGGTAGGAATTTCTCCTACTTGAGTTTTTACTCCCATTTAAGTGTTTTTTGATGTTTCTAGCTGAGGCCGTGAGGGGTCGCTTGATCTGGCCCCAAAACACGGGACCGAATTGTTTGAATTTTTCGGGAATTCTTTGACCATCCGAGACTGCCTGTAACTGAGGGGCTGTTTGGGTCTCTCTTTGACTCGAATTTTCTTTAAATCATGTCGGCAACAAATGCCTGGAATGGTTGTCAGTCGGTCCCAAAACATGGGATCGAATTATGGAAAATATTTTTGACATTGGCTGTCCGTGAACCCCAGAAAATCAGTGGGCTGCTTAAAAGTTGAGATTGTGTTTAAACTCGCAAGGTCATATGGTGGGCGAGACCGATTATGGACGGCTTTCAAAAAATTAGAACCGATAGATGAGGATGTCTGCGGGACAGCCCACTTCCCCGTTTTGGGGACTGAATTGAGTAGGGTAGTTAAGACTATAATTTATTCAATAAATATGCTGGGTGTCTATAAGATAGAGATGGAAGAAATTCTGCCCAAAAGGTGGAACCGAGAAACAGACATGTGGGCTGCCCATGGACAGCCCATCAAGTTGGTTTCCTGACCGTTAAAAACAGCCCCTGGTTAGAGAAAAATGGGCCATGAAATCAACCATGTGTTTTGGTATGATCGGGCTGAATACATGATCATGGGTTCACAAGGTGAACCGTTGATTTGTGATTTTCGAAATATTAACCGAGGGCTCTACCTATTCCCAAATATGTTCAACAAATATATTTTCGTGAAATTATGTGCTTGGTTGGCACCAATCAATTGCTTGTGTTTGAACATTAGCCCAAGTGAGCTTAATTTGTGTCAATGCCACTCATAACATGTTGTATGATTTAATTTTTATGTAAATATATTCATGTTTATATACATGTGGTTTAGATCGTATTGAACTCGGTATATGTATCTCCATATGCACCGGAAATTATCTTGTGACTATAGGAGTTAGTGCATTGTATAAGTCTAGAGGAAATGGTTCGAAGGGTAGTCTAAAACATAAATTCTCGGAGGGTAGTCCACAAACCAAAAAATATCAATCGCCAGCTACTTCCAATTGATATTCATCTGAGGGTAGTCCACAACTAGTCAATATATCAACCGTCTGAGCGCCCGCTTGATATTTATTCATCTGAGGGTAGTCCACAAACAAATAATATATATATCAATCGGTCGGAGCGCTCCAAATGATATATATTCATCTAGGCCAGCTCCACTCAATAAATTAGTACTTACACGAGGCTAGCTGAAAGTGTGAGAGGAGCTCATGAGGACTCCTGGATCCAGTCGCTATGTAGACATTCAAGTAGGATCATGCATTTGCTTGAATGTTTGTTTAAATTCGAACACGTACCCGCACTCAGGTGGTGAGTAGCCCACTTAGGGCGATCTCCACCAGCTTTAGCTCACCCTCGTCAGATCCTCTCGCGTACAGAGCGCATGGTAATTTTATCATCCAGAGAATCGCGGATTTGTAATGGCGCCTTTATCATGTTTTTAATGACGATATGTATACTGTATTAGAATTTCAATCTTAATATTATATGTATTGTTTAAGAGTAAAAATATTAACTCTTGAAACTATTGATATAGTTTGATATATGTGTTTGTTAATGTACCGATGGGCCCAAGTGGTCAGATTGGATATATATATTGCATATATTGTTGATTGGGACAGGTTTATATGTGCTTTGTATTCAGAGCTCCCGTACAAAGGAGACCTGCCCATTTTCAAGCATGTCATAACCCGACCTCCACTTGTATTCAAGTGTCGACGGTAGAACAACTTAATCTCCGAGTTTTGGGGGCGTCAATGTACTGTATCGAGCTTAGGTATACGAATACCTAGGAGTTCTGCTTGGTATCCATCACTAATTAGTAGCAGCTGGAGTATGCAAGTCATGGAAACCATGATAGAACAGCTTAGGCCATAGTTGAGGATGAGCATCACCACACTGTGTGGTTTGATGTTCCTATTAGCATGATTACCTAGAAAATCACATAAAACTAGGACACACGTACATAAAGTTGTGTGATTTTGTGAATTAATTGGTGAATTATTGTGTGAACATGTGAAAGTTGGGATGAATGGTGTGTATCCCATGTTGTTTGTGTTGGTGAATTGTCAGGTGCTTAAGTGGTTAGCACATGGGTGTTAAATTGATATTTAGAGTTTTTACAAAGGTAAAAAACCCAGCAAAGAGAATAAAATGGAATAAAATTGGAAAAAATTTAGTGGCTGAAGTGCAAATGAATTTTAATGTTTTACACAAAACTGAAGAATTAAATCAAATAAATTTACTAAATTTATCGATCGCTGAAGATGAGAAGAAATTTAGCCAAGAAAATAAATTTACTAAATTTATTTGACGAGAATGAAGAAAATGAGACTTCATGATTTTACAAGAGTAAAATTGAATAAATGGAATAAAATAAATTTTTATAAATTTATTTGAGTGAGGAAGAAATTTTCAGTGAAAAACTGGAAAAAGAAAATAAATTTTACAAATTTATTTGGTTTAGAGGTGAAGAAAATACTATTTGGGGTTTTACAAAGTGTAAAACTAAAGAAAAATGAAGAAAAATAAATTTATAAATCTCATTTGAGTGTCCAAAATAAATGAAAAAAAAATAAAAAAAAAAAAATAAAATTTGTACGGTAATACGCTTTGTATCACAGAATGAAGTTTGGTAGATGCTGGTTGTATTGCAACAAGGAAATTGTATTGCAAGATGGCTGCTTGAACTCGTGGATGGCAATACGCAATACCGGCAGTCAGAGACAATGTGTCGCAATACAAAATTGTATCGGTCGCAGCGTCGCACGGGTCGGCGCCGCCAGCCGCCGGGCGTGTGGGTCGAGCGCGCGCGCGCCAGCGCGTCACCAGACTGGGCAGCGCCGGGCGCGCAGAAAGGCGCGGATGCCGCCGCGGCGTGTTACGGCGACGAGGCGCAGCGCGCCGCGCGGGGCGCGTGCCGCTGGCACCACAGGCCCGGCGCCGCTACCGCGGCTCGCCGCTCGGAATGAGTTTCGGCAAGGCACCCTGCGTACCTCGCCATTTCGATCCGCTTTTGACTCGTTTTTTTCCCGAGTCGTCAAATGAACACCGTTTTCATAGGTGAAATTGTAATCTTTTCGAAAAATTACGAAATCAAATAAAATCAACAAATTTTGATAAAATTTTCGGTAATAAAATTTTCAAAAATAAAATTTTTGAAAATAAAATTTTGTTGAAAATAAATATTTTAAACGCTGAATGACGCGCATACGACCGAAAGTTATGTGTATGATTAGCGTTCCCGGCCAGGTTATGCCTAGAGATACTGTATCGATTTAACTAATATCGAAATGGTGATCGCGCGTAGTTGCGCATTCAAATTATATGGCTGTAATTTTGTGATAGAAAACGGGTGAATGCTAAGGTCAAATTATGACCTTAGATTCGGGAAACAAACTAATAAGAGCCTAGAATTTTGATAGACTGTCGAATTAAGTGGTTGGAATTTAGCACCACTTAGAAATGAACTGCCAAGCCAGGTTGTCGTCTATTAGTAATCAAAAAAGATTTCATTACTAGTTAGACTGAAATGAAAGGTAAACGATTCTTGTTGCCATGTTAATTGTGTAAATGGCTAGTAGAGGACGAGGACATGGAGGACGTCCACGGGGTACTGGTCAAGCACCACCAGTGTTTAATCAGTACACTTTTGCCGAGGTTGTAGGTATTGATAAATGAATGCTATAGCACAAAGTCGGGTATACAGTTTAGATAAGAAGATCCTAGTAACCCTTAGAGGTTTAGGGCATATCATCCTCCGACATTCATAGGGGGAAAAGATCCGATGGCTGTGATACCATGTTCAGCAGATCAGAAAGCAGCGCAGAGCGCTGGAGATCACCTCCTTAATGCCACCCATTAGACTGAATGCCCAGCTGAGAGAATGAGTGCTCACATGCAGGAATGGCAAGGACCTCAGAGACCTTTAGAGGAGTCGTTAGATGAATTCTCCCCTAGGGATTAGGGCGAGAATAGGTACGATATGTCGAGGTTGCGGCTGTGATCTCTAGACACTACTCACAAGGACCCGAGGATTACGGACATGTCAAAATCAGGTCATCCCGAGGATGGATCGACTGACAGCCACGGGCTTCGCATCGACAGGGAGCAAGAGACGATTACCGCCACACACGCGACTCGCACTCAAAGAGGCTTCAGGGGGACAAGTATGATATTTCGCCCCAAACGCATACGAGTCCAAGGCCGTGGACGCTAATGCCGGTTATTAGCGAGCTCACTCTAGGAGGAAGAGGTGAGACCAAACTTAGATCTACTTCGAGTAGTGTGCGAAGCCAGGATGTTTTCCGTATGAGCTACCCGGACTACCTCAGACAGGATATAGACTTCGTGATTGAAGCTACACCCTCTCGGTATTTCACTCCATCTCTACGACCAAGACAGATTTGGCAATCTGCTGAGTTTAGAACTCGTAGTCCGGGCCACAGAGCTTATCGACAAGGGTTTTATTAAACCGAGCACTTCACCATGGGGCGCTTCGATTCTAGTTGCGAAGAAGAGGGGCAAGACCCTTCGACTATGCATCAAGGCGCATAGTCACTGTGGTTATGATCCGCAATCTGCACTCATTAACAGATTGATGAACGATTAACCGCTGAGAGGAGCGCCGAGTCTACTCCATGATAGACCTCGCTACCGGGTTACCATCAGCTTGTACGCCAAGTCTCGCAGGCGCGTAGCTCGACTTCATCGAGGTGAGAGCTCGAGACATGTGGTGCTAGCATTGTGAGTGTCACGACCCAGAAAGGTCGAGGCAACATGCTGGCGACAATGCCACCTTTCAGACAACAGCTGATCGGGTCAAGACACGAGACATGAGAATGGGCCAAAGTTAACTTATCTCGAGACACTCAGGACTTCACCAACTGATATGGACTCCATGGTTGACTCGGCCTACCATAGAGAGAGAAATCGAGGATACTGAACACCTGGACACGAAAGTGTTGGTGAGAAGAGGGAGGATCAGCTTTCTCCTAGTTCGGGGAAGAGGTAGAAGACTTCTGCTTCATGCTAGTTTCAGGGCTAGGGCCAGGATTGAGCATGAGGACTGGATCGCCCCCCTGCAGACAGTGGGATCCCCAAAACTCGGGACAACACCCCAGCTTGGCGGTAGAACAGAGAGTATACGCTTCATTCCTCCACACCCTAGTAAGTGCTGGGAGGAACTAGTTTCGCCGAAATATACAAGCACTTCCAATAACATGACAGCCAAGGGCCAAAGTGTGTCAAAGTCAGAGATCGTTACGCAGCTAAGCGTAGCGGACCTTAGGTGGTGTAATCTAGCTGGTTGCCGATCGTCGCTTCTGACACGGATGAAGTCGATGTACCCACGGTCGGGCATCAGACCCACGGCATCACACCCACACTATTATGGGATTTGGGCTGAGGTTAGCGCCCTTGTGAGAAGCCAAGTATAGATGTTCTTCCCTAGGATGTATGGTGAGAGTTGACCTGATAGATCGGAATTATGAGTGGGAAATCTCTCAGATTCTACTCATGGTGGACCCTGATCGGGCGGCCTGCAAGATGACATTATCGCTGCTCGTGTGCAATGTGCTAACATCGCACTTAGCCCGGTGGGTGCACCAGATGGGTCATTCACCGCTTTTTTGCGAGGGGCGGGTCGACTTCATTTCTAGGACTACGCCCGCAGCACTCATAGTTTAAATCGAAATGTGGAAGAGGCTCAAGTGTGTCTAAGAGTTGTACTCAAAAATGAAAACATTGGGACATGGTTATCACGCAAAACTGAGTTGAGGATGTGAGCCTGAGGACTCGAGATTGATATCCCTTTGAAATTGCATCAAGTGTCATTGAAATAGGCAAGTGGCTCGGTGAATGGAAGTCATCCTGATATGATCAGTTTGATGGTCCATGGGATTGTCAATGATTGTGACCTCGAGAGGTTAGCGTTACACACCAAGCAAGGGTCAGGTGGGATTATGTGTGTGTTGATTACATACTGCAAGTTGTGGGACATATCATGAACATGTCCCGGGTCATAAGGGTAGACGACACCGCTCTAGAGGAAATTCGCCTACACCAACAGATGTACAACGTCGACCCTTAGGGTTCGAGGTTGGTGATCACGTTTCCTTAAAGGTGAATCCCAAGAGAGGAGGGTCGTGTTCGCAAGCGCCGAAGCTACCGCCGAGGTTTACTGGGCCTTTCGAGATACTCGAGGAGGATGGGCGCAGTCAAGGTGACGGCGAAGTACGCCCCAGCATGTCGTGTCCGGAGGTATTTCACGCTCCATACTCCGAGAGTATACTCGAGATCCAGCTCATGAGGTGGATTGGGGATAGATTACGTTGACACCACGGGTCTGGCGAGGACCAAGATGCATCGTCGAGAAGTCAGGATCTGTTCACGACGCAAGACCGGAGGGGTTGGGAGCGCGGCATGGCAGCACTGCGGGAGCGAGAGTCAACGTGGGGCGCGGCAACACGATGCGGGCCACCTATCCCTTCTTGTTTAGGATGAAGGTACGTAATTAGTCGCTAAGATTTAAATGACTAGCTTTACATGCGTGGTAGAGTGCATGTCGCATGTGGATGTGTTCGATAAAGATCGCTTCAATTTCGACGAAATTCTTTGGCGAGGAGAATGGGCGATCCAGAAATTCCAATGTGTATGGAATAAGGGCAAAATCGTAATTTCAATACAGCACTGTACTACGCTGTAACCGTAATTAATTCTCTAGATCTCTGGATGATCGAAACTGATTGTACCGTTAATCGCCTTCACGAAATCTAAGAAGTAATGAAATTTCGTATTCTTCTCGAGAGACGCCTAATCGACATCGCCGAGGCATCGCTGCTTCTCGCCGTGCCGTGAAACGGTTTTCGATGCGACGAAAGCCACATATAACATGTACATGTACCATAAGTGGTATAAGCAGAGAAAATGATGGAAATGGACGGTCGAGGTAGTCGAATATCAACCGAGAAAGAGGACAAATGGTAATTATGGGAGTTGATTTAAGTGACTAGAAGACGAAATAGCAAATAGGTCTTCTTCTCCAATTAAAGCAAAGGGGAAAACGTGATTTGAAGCAGATTTTCCAGCAGCCACCAATTTGAGGGTTTTGCAGAGAGAAGACCTCCTTCTCTAGTGTTATTCAGGATCGGACCGCTTCATTACGATCTGAGCAAGAAGGGGGAGAAACGTTTGACGCGGAGCAGTTGGCTGCGGACTCGAATTGCGAAGTTCTTGACAACTCCAAGAGGCAGGGGAATTTCTCTCCCTACTGGAACGCTTACTCCCATTTAAGTGTTTTTTTGATGTTTCAGGGCCAGCGCCGCGAGGTTGCTTGATCGGTCCCAAACATGGGACCCGAATTGTTGGAATTTTCTTGGGAATTCCTTGACCATCCGAGACCGCCCGTAACTGAGGGGCTGTTTGGGTCTCTTTAATTCTGGAATTTTCTCTTTTAAATCATGTGCTCGATGTGAATAAATGCCTGTGAATGGTTGTCGGTCGTCCCAAAACATGGGATCTAATTATGGAAAATATTTTTTTGGACATTTGTTGTCCCAGAACCCCCAGAAAATCAGTGGGCTGCTTGTGTTGAGATTGTGCTTTAAATTCTATGTTGGTATGTATGAGACCGGGATTAGCTATGGAAATCGGTCAAAAAATTAGAACCAGAGATTATGGCCGCCGACAGCCCCACTTCCCTGTTTTGGGGACTGTGTCTGAGGTGTTAAGATCATAATTTATTCAATAAATTATGCTTGGGTGTCTATAAGATAGAGATGGTATAGGTTCCAAAAGGTGGAACCGAGAAAGGATACAGGTCGCCACATGGACAAGCCTTACCGTTGGTTTCGGATCGTTAAAACAGTCCCGGGTTTGTGAGAAATGGGCCATAAATGTCCATGTGTTTTGGTATGGATTGGGCCGGGAATGGCCGTGGATTGCGGGTTCACAAGGTGAACCGTTGATTTGTGATTTTTCGGGAATATTAACCGAGGGTTTCACTATTCCCGAAATAGTGTTCTAAAGTTAATATATTTTCGTGAAATTACGTGTTTATAAGAATTCGAATCGAATTAAGCTTGTGTTTGAACATTAGCCCAAGTGAGCTAATTTTGCAGTTCGAATTACTTCATAACATGTTGTATGATTTAATCTTTTATGTAAATATATTCATGTTTATATATTTGCATGTGGTTTAGACTGTATTGGAACCGGCATACATGCATTCCATATGCACTGGAACATCCTAGGGACTATAGGAGTTATACCAATAGTTCCAGGAAATGGTTCTGAGGGGTAGTCTAAAACATAAATTCTCGGAGGGTGGTGTCCACAAAACCAAAATATCAATCGTCGAGCGTCCAATTGATATTCACTCCAGGTAGTCCACAACTAAATAATATATCAACCGTCTGAGCGCCAAATGATATTTATTCATCTAGGGCAGTCCACAACAAATAATGATATACCCACCCGCTTGATTTCAATTGATATATATTCATCTGAGTGCTGCCCACTAATAAATTAGTAATTCTCATACGAGCTAAAATGTAGTGTGAGAGAGCCTGCGAGGACTCTGGATCCGAGTTGTCATGTAGACATTCATAGACTACGACTAGCCAATGCTCGCTTTTCTTTAAATTGGAACATTGCACCGCACTTGGGTGGTGAGTGTACCCACTTAGGCGATTCTCCCATCGAGTTTAGCTCACTCCCGGCCGTGGATCCCCTTTACAAAAGTACAGGAGCGTATGGTGAGACGTGTCTATCCTAGAGACCGTGGATTGTGTTAGTGCCTGACGCGTTTTGGTTTGACGATATGTACATGTATTAATTTCTCTAATCTTAATATATGTATTGTTTAAGTATAAAAATATTAACTCTTGAAACTATTGGATATAGTTTGATATATGTGTTGAGTTAATGGGGGCTTGATGGGCCCAAGTGGCCAGATTGATATATATATTGCATATATTGTCGATCGGGATGTAGTTATGTTTTTGTATTGGGTAGAGCCCCCGTACAAAGGAGACTCGCCTCGATTTTAAAGTGGCGTCTGCAACTCGACCTCCACTTTATTCACAAGACGGTAGTCAATCTGACCCCGAGTTTTGGGCGCTAAGATAATAATCAGATATGTGATATGTCCCAAACCTCAGATACACAATTTTACACATTTCCAAATATGGCAACCACCAGATTTTTCAAAAGAGCTCAAGCTCCACACATTTTCACAAAACTATACTATGTACATACATATGCTCCATTATACAAATTCAAAGTATTTCCTTACAAGATTATTAATTGCAACACTGACATAAAAGTCGAGAACTTACTATGCTCCAGCCACCGCACTCACAGACTGAAAAATACAAAACAGAAAATAATGAGCTAAACGAGCCTCGCTGAGTGTGTATGCTTTTAGAAAATGTTTTGCTTTTCCTCGAAACATCTAAAATTGTAAAACTTTCTTGCTACATGATATTTTAAATATTTCTTTCTTACTTTATTTTTACTTTAAAAGTTTCAAACTTTTTATTGCCACACTCGAAGTTTATAAAACCTTCAAAACCTCGCTTGCTTCGCTTCTTATCTTAATACTTTTTAAAAGTTTCTAAAACTTTTCTCAACTTCTTGCTTTAAAAGTTGCTTAAAACTTTCATAAACCTTTTGGTTTCAAAGTTTCTCAAAACTTTTCATAAACACTGAGCCTCGGGCTCAACCGCATGCTTTGAAATAAAACGAGCCCGGCTCAACCGCTTCGCTTTAAAACTCTCCTGGCCCGGGCGACCGGGAACCAATGGTTGATTTTTCAAACCGTATATTATGCTTATAAACATCAACCACCGGGAGGCCTATTTTACTTATTGCGTTCAGTGAACACGTGAGTTCGGGCGACCGCGTTTCTGGAAGGACCCGTGTCCGCATCACCTTTTCCGTGAATATGGTGGAATCGGCCCGGGTCGCCATCACTCATAATTTAGTTAGAGCTCATAACCCGAGAGCATTCCTTTGATAATGTCTCCTTTAAATGCATGATGGGCGTCCCACGCTTGCCTGGCACTGTGCAAAACTAAAATGTATGTATGAGATCCTAACACCACCGTGCACGACTAATACCTCCGACACCTGGGCTGCTTAGAACTAGAATAAATTGGTTTCACAAACATTCTTTTGCTTCGTTTGATTGCTTGCTTGCTTGTTTTTGAAAAATGGTTTACAATTTAAAACCATTGTTGCTTGCTTGAAAAAATGTTTGAATTATTATTCAAAACCATTTACTTACTTGCTTGCTTGAAAGATGGTTTACAATTTAGAAAACCATTTACTTATTTTCAAAAATGGTTTAACTCTAAAACCATTTGCTTTGATTTCTAATATATTGCTTTGTTTCTGAAAATGGTTTGGTAACCAAAACCATGAAATACCAAAGTAAAACAGCTTTATAAATAATAATAATACACTAGTATTTAAAACGAAGCTTGTAACACCACCCTCGCTGCTTAAAACTGAGGGCACAGCTCACACTTTTTCCGCCTTTACTTTTTTAGCTCACACACTAACCGAATACGACGTATATAATCGCCTATGTATAGCTTATAAACTAACGTACTTCACGAACCACTTTAAGGTCACACAACATTCTATATAAAGTCAAATTAACAATTTACCCTTGAGCACTCAAAAACTCCTAACAAAAAACCACTCATTTTGGTACTCTTTTTCCAACAATACTTATAATTTTATATTACCTAAAAATTATTCAAAAGGTCTTCAAAAATTATGAAACTCTCCAGATCGTCCTTATATATCCAATGGTATATCTTTAAAATTTCAATGTAAAATTCTTCTCTAAGGCCCTCAACCACATAACACAAGTTACAGTATGTTTTTGATTCCAAACTCACTGAATCACCTACTGTTATCCTTGATTTCTGGGATCTTAACTCCATAATTTGGAATGGTTTCTTTACCTTAGAAGCTAAGTGATTCTAAGGTTTCTTCTCCAATTGGAATCACCCAATTTGGATCACCAAACCTGCTGGTTGTATTTTTACATCTAGATGACCTAATTTGGCAGAACAGAATCTGCACATAGCTCCACTTTGACAAATTTTCTGGGCACCCTTTGGCTTACAATTTGCATGCACTTCCTCTTCAGATAACTTATTCCCTAGATGTATATTTCCACTCAGAATTTTGAATCAATTAATTTTGGATGAGTGAAAATCCACTTATGGCCAAAACACTACAACCATACCCAAAACAGAAAGAAAATCAGTGAGCCACACGAGCTCACCTTTCAGTCCGTATTGGGAGCCTTAGAGTTACACTTACTCTTGGTTCCTTCTATACATTTGTATCCCTATCTCTTATGGTTCTTTACCAACAATCAATTCACGGATGATTATAACTTAATCTATAACCAAAACAAAAACAAAGGGTTTTACCAAATTTTGACAAGACTTCCTTTTAAAAACCTAACATTCTCCTTTTTGCAACAATTCATCAAAACCAACATGAATTCATCCAAACCAACTTCACAACACTTGAATTGGTGATTTGGAACTTCATACCACAAAACCCTAGGTGAAAATGCAAGAACTCTACCTAAGGTCTCCTAATTTACAAACCATAAAATTATGATGATTCCATGTTTAATTTCACCAATCAGTTTTTCCCCACAAACTTCAAGAATTCTAGGTTACTGTGATCTCTCCATCAAAAACTCCTAGAACAAGGAGTAATCTGTTCCATGGAAATGCATACCAAAAGCTCAAGACATCAAATTACCCATGATTTCCAAATGAAAACTTACCTTGGTTTTGGTCTCCTTCCACTTCTTCCTCTTCTTCCTCCTCTTCCTCTTCTTTTGGCTCTCTCCTTCTTCTCCTTCTTACGTGAAGCCCTAGCCTAAAATGAGACAAATGGGATTTATTTGTTTGTTCCATCTCTATTTAATCTCAACTTTCCTTTGCACTTAAGTCCTCAAGCACTCAACATTTGCATATCAAACTCTCATTATTTATAATATCAACTTTTCATTAATTGAAATTCGACCATCTCTTTAATTTTTCAATTGTAATTTATGCCATTTTGTATCAGGCTCATCTCTACACTTAATGATTTTCATATCTGGCGCCCTATTTGTTAAATGACAATTGTACCCTTTGTCCTCATACACAAATCCCAAGTTCCATAAACTTTAATTTCTACTTTAGTCTCCAAAATACTACTATGTGACACTTAGAGCCTCTTATATGCCCCTACGCTTGTCAGATCAGACACTTCTCCCCGGATCTCGGCGTTACAAAATCCCTCCCCCTTAGAACATTTCCCGTCTCGAAATGAATAAACTAAACTTCTAAAAGAAAGGGAAGGAAATACCTCATCCCGAAAAATAATCGAGGGTATCACGATCCGGGCCTCCGGTTCGCAGTCGCCTCCCTCCCGTGATTCTTCCATAAGACTCTTAACCAAGAACCACCTTTAGCCTCAACTGTTCCTTGCTACTACTAATCCGCATGTACTCTCATAAGTCAAATTCCTCTTTAACCGCACCGGGTTGCTCTTTTTCCAATGCGCGTAAGGATCGATATATTTCAACATCGATATTACGGAATGTACTGCGAATCCTTGATAACCTGGGGGTAAATTTCAACTTGTTACTGGCCCCACTCTCGCCTACAATCTCATAAAGTCCAATATATTCCTGACTAAGCTTGCCTCGCTTCCTTAAATCTCAACACACCTTTCCAAGGTGAAATCTCAAAAAGACTCGTCACCCATCTCAAATCGCGCTCACACTACTGGTCCGCATAGCTTTTCTCGTCTATCTCGCTATCTTCAAGTTATCACTTCGAACAACTTTCACTTTCTCCTCGAAGATCCAGACTAGTTCAGTCTACTAGTCTTCTCTCACCAACCTCATCCCAGCACACTGGAGTCCGACATTTCCTGCCAAACACTGGAGCCATATCTATACTGGCTTGATAGCTATCAGGCAAACCCATTAGTGCTAAGTGAGTATCCCAACTTCCTTTGAATTCCATCACACAAGCTTCAAAGATATCCTCTGAACGCCCAATAGTCCTCTCCTGATCGACCATCCGCCCGAGGATGAAATGTCGGTGTCAATGAAGGCGTAGTACCTAAAGCCGTTTGCAAATCAGCCAAAACCTCGATGTGAACCTCAATCCTGATCCCAAACTATCGGGAACCGGAACACCATGAAGTCTCACTATCTCATCCACATACAATCGGGCCAACTTTTCTAGAGAATCCTCAACATTAACTGGCAGAAAATGAGCAGACTTTGTCAATCGATCAACTATCACCCATATAGCATCATGTCAGCTTCCGAGTCCGCGGGCGACCTCGTCAAAAATCCATAGTGATCTTCTCCCATTTCCATACTGGAATAGGGAGTAATCAGATCTCCTACGGCCTCTGATGTCACCACCACACAAAGTTAGACATCCGGGAGACAAAACTGCACCTCTTTCTTCACTCCCACCCACCGTGAATGTTCTTTCAAAGTCCCGTACATCTCGGTATCACCTGGATACAAGATACGCAGATGAATGTGCTTCTTCCAAGCACGTCTCTCAAATACAGCCATACTCCGGGCACGCACATTCTCTCGGGCCCTTTCACCATCATGCCATCATCTCTAATTTGAACTCGCTTTCTTTCCTTTTTCTATCTCTTCCTTAAGCTTAATCATCCAGGATCCCGACGCCCTCGCTGAATATGATCCACTAAGAGGTTCAACATGAAATGGCTAACAAGGCTCCCGACTCTCAAATTAATATCACCCCTAAAGCTCTTAGAGGATCCACCAACAAAGGGAAGATAACCCGATCTCATACGACAAAGAACTCTCTCGGTCGCCTACTCAAGGCATCTCAAGTACGACATTAGCTTCCTCGATGGTACTCACAAGATACCAGAGGGGTCCTTAATCAACTCAAGCCATCTTCTTTTGCCTCGTTAACTCTTTTCTCGTGAAAATATATTGAAGACTCTTATGATCCTGTGAAAGATCCCGCAAGGAACACCATATAAGTAATGTCTCCATATCTTCTCAGAGTGCAAACACGATCGTCGCAGCTCTGAAGTCATGTGTAGGGTAATTATCCTCATGCTTCACCGCCTAGAGGCATGCAATCACCCTATCATCTCCGCATCAAACACAACCAAGGCCTTCACGGAGCAAGCATCATCAGAAACCACAAACCCATCTCTCCCATCAAAGGAACTCGGAGCCAAGTCACCCATCTCTTCCAACTCGAAACTCGCCGCGTGCATCCACCCAATCATACTTGACATCTTTCCTAGTCAGCTTGGTCAGTGGGGCTGCTATCTTGGAGAGACCCTCGACAAACCACGTAATATCTCTTAAACGAGGAAAGCTTACAACCTCGACACATTCTTTAGTGGGTTTCAATTTACCATAGCTTCTGTTTTACGGGGATCCCTTTCTTTCGGTGGGATCACATGACACAATTAAAAGAAAGAAAGAAAGAAAAGAAGAAAAAGAAAAAAAGAAAAAAAGAAAGAAAAGAAAAGAAAAAAGAAAAGAAAGAACACAAAAAAAGAAAGAAGAAGAAGAAAAAAAACTAAGAAAAAGAAGGAAGAAAGAACACCAAAAAAGAAAAAGAAAAAAAAAGAAGAAAAAAAAGATGCTGTCAAGCAAGCGGCCTTGCTCAACTTGGCATACAAGCATCTCTCCCTTAAGTGCAACACAATCTCGGAGTCTTTCTGAATGTTCCTCTGAGCTACTTGCAGATACGCTATCATCGATAAAGTATGTGAACTGTCAAATGCGGGTGGAATGCAGGTTCATCAAATCCATAATGACTCTTGGAGCATTAGTCGACAGCGGCATCACAGAGAAACTCATAATGTCCGTGCGTGTGAATGATCTTAGGAACATCACCTCCTGCCTCAGCGTGATGCAGGCCTCAAATCTATCTTGGAGTACACTTGGGACTGGATGTCGAATAACTCATCGATCCTTGGGAGTGGATCTTGTTCTGCGGATGGTAACTTTGTTCAATTTGCTGTAATCTATCACACAGCCATGAGCTCCGTCTTTCTTTCCACGAAGAAGGCTGACCCATGGGGATGCTCGGTCGGGCCAGATCCCTTACTTAGCAGTTCTTCTAGCGGGCGCGGCTCTCGGCTCTGCCCAGGGCCATCTATGGAGGAATGGAATGGGCTCGGTCACGGGATCAAATCAATGGTGAACTCATGTCTCTTTGCAGGTAATCTGTGATATCATGCAGATACATCACGGGAACTCATAAACTGGAGATCTCATCCACGAGTCCTCCTTTCACTGTTTCCTGCGGCTGAATGTGACTGACCCCTTAGCGACATTCTCTGCCATTGTCATGAAAGCGAGGAGATCATCTTTGGAAGATAACCTCTTTACATGTTCTAAACAACCTCGATTTCACGGCCTATCACGACTTTGCTTCCTTTTTATAACAATCTGTGTGGCTCACAGTAGGCGGGAATGCTTGATCCATCAGGAACACAGTAAATCTGTGTCCCAAGGCCCTTGAGATCATTGAACTCCTTTGTCCCTCGATCGGAACTCTGCTATCTCGACTACTGCAATGCAGAGGAATAACGGATCTCGATTTGGAAGGGAAACTCTCACTGCGACCCTCTAATGGTGGGTCTCTATGCAGGCGATCTAAGAAAGGCGGATGCGAATGAATGTGTGGCTCCTGGGTCCATAATATAAACATCGTGATCAAGGATAGAAATAATACAATTAACCACGTGCGGGTACATCAGCATCTTCTTTGGAGTCACGGCCTGTACTACGGCTGGTCACGAGTCTCTGTCTTATTGCCACAGGGCCTTGCCTCTACTACACCCGACCACCTCACACTGCCTTTGTGTTGGCCCCTCACTTGGGACACCTCTCTAGACCGACCTACGTAGTGCTAATTTAATTCTTGGGGTAGCAAGGCGGCTGCGATGTTTGCCTGTCAGGTGAGGACCTCCCTAATAAAATGGCCTTCCCGCCACAATGGAAACACCCTCAGATCGAATCTCTTACACTCCCATGGTGTCGCTCCGACACATATGACATACTTCCGGGAGGAAGACTGGTGCCACCGCTAGCTAACCCGAGGGCCTCACCGATCCCTCGACTGCAGGTAGCTCCCGACCCGCACCCCGCCTCCTAGAACCCCAATTTTGTTCCTCTTCTCACTGTGACCGTCTGTAGCTCGTGGGAAGTGCCCGGTGCACCTCTTCCTCTCTCTTGCCTACTCCGATACATACCAAGCCGCACTTTGCTCAACTCGAGTCGCCCAACTAAGTCCCCAAATCTATTATGAGGAACCGCAGACAAATGCACTCGGATCCGGTGCTGCAATCCGGCCAAAAACCTTGCACTTCATGGCTTCATCAGCTTGAATATATGGAACCAATCTAACTAGTTTCGAGAACCTCTTCTCATAATCTCGACACCGACATGTTCTTCTCCTGCTCTAACTCAAGAACCTCAATTTCGAATCCTTATGACTTTGAGGAAAGAACACGTTGAACTCTTGTTGAAATTGGTCCCAGATATGCCATTAGATACCTCCTTCCACGGCGTCCCACTAACTTAGCCCCGTCTTCCACGAAAAACTCGAAAACAAGACTTCTTGCTCATTCAGGCAGCCCATAACCCCAAACTCTTATTTACGGTCTAGCCATAACCAGCTCGGCCTCGATCACCACCGCCATCATATGGCTTGGCGCCTACCAGACCCCCATCGACCTCCCGTGTGTTCCTTCACCAACCTCTCTAGGTGGGCGGGTGGAGGTCAAGGTGATCACGACGCGTCATGGCTACTATTCATACATCTGTCTGAATCCCGCTTCATCAGAACAACTCGGCACTTGAGCCCTTCCTGGTGGCCCGCATGGTCCAATTGACTCAATGTCGAGGCCCGATTCACAGAGGCCAGAGGAACCAATCCATGTGCCCATCCCTCTCAGGTACTTCAGGACGCTCAAACACTTCTGGAATATTTCTCCTAGGACGACCTCGACGTCCTCTGCCTGACAAAGTGCTGTATAAAAAAAATCAACTGTTTAATACTTTGAATCACCTTATATGTATGTACTTTGAATTGGAAAATGCATGGTCAGCGTAGTGTAAAATAGTGTATACAAAAACACGGCGCTTAATAACCACTTATGCTCGATACCACCTTGTCACACCCCCACCTCCTACTTATCGGCAGTGTGCTCACTTTACCCACGAACTCCCAACATACTTAACGACTAGAAATCCCGCGGAAGCCGGTCAGACGCTTGCTTCAACTCGTGATAAAAAATTTCTTTCTAAACTCAGGATTTTATAAAATTTCTACAGCGATAACAACCTGTATATGTGACATGTCCCAAAACCTATACACAATTTTACACATTTCCAACATGGCAACCAACAACATTCTTTCCAAAAGAGCCTCAAGCTCCACATGATTACACAAAACTATACTATACATACATATGCTCCATTATACAAATTCAAAGTATTTTTACAAGATTATTAATTACAACACCGATACAAAAGTCAGAGAATCCCCTACTTGTGCTCCAAATGGTTCAAGGCATCTGCATCTGGAAAATAGTTTTTAAATGTAAAATAAATTGAGCTATAAATAGTCTTTGAGTGTATGCTTGTGAAAATGTTTTATTTTTTCGAAAACATCTAAAATTGTAAAACTTTCTGCTATATGATATTTTCCAAATATTTCTTTCTTTTACTTTATTTTACTTTAAAGTTTCAAACTTTTATTGCTTGCTTACTTGAAAGTTTATAAACCTTTCAAAAACTCTGCTTGCTATTCGATCTTACTTTTTAAAAGTTTCTAAAACTTTTCTCAACTCTTGCTTTAAAAGTTGCTTAAAACTTTTCATAAACTCTTTGCTTCAAAAAGTTTCTCAAAAACTTTTCATAAATTACCGGAGCCCGGGCCCAACCGCATGCTTTGAAATAAAACTGGTCGCCCAACCGTTGCTTTAAAAACTTCCCGAAGCCTGGCGATCGGGAACCAATGGTTGATTTTTCAAACCAGATATTATGCTTATAAAACATCAACCACTGGAGGCCTATTTTACTTATTGGTACCCTAGTGAACACGGAAGTTCTGCCACCGCGGCCGGTGGAAGGACCCGTAGTCCGCATCACCTTTTTTTCCAAGTGAATATGGTGGACTGACCGGTCGCCATCACCATAATTTAGTTAGAGCCATAACCTTATATACCCCGCATCGCCACTCGCCCCTTTAAATGCATGATGTATGTCCTACGCTTGCCGACCAGTAAAACTAAATGCATGTATGAGATCCTAACACTCACCAGCACTTCATTTTAATACCTCCTCACCTGGCTTTCGCTTAGAACTAGGGAAGGCCTGCTTTTCAAACATTCTTTGCTTGCTTGATTGCTTGCTTGCTTGTTTTTTTTGAAAAATGTTTTTCATAAATTTAAAACCATTTGCTTGTTTTTTGTTGAAAATGTTTAATTGGTTCAAAACCATTTACTTACTTGCTTGCTTGAAAGATGGTTTACAATTTAGAAACCATTTACTTGTTTTTCAAAAAATGGTTTAAACTCAAAACCATTTGCTTGATTTCCTAATATATATTGTTGCTTTAAAATGGTTTGCAACTCAAACCATGAAATACCAAGTAAACAGTTTATAATAATAATAATACACGGTATTTGGAAATGAGTTTAGAACACTCCACCTCTTGCTTGCTAAAACTCGAGGGCACAAGCCCACACTTTCCCCGCCTTTACTTTTTAGTCACACTCAACCGAATACGACACATACACCGCCAGGAGAAGGAGCAAACTTAACGCATTTCATACAAACCACTTTAAGGGTCACACAACATTCATATAAAGTCAATTAACAATTTACCCTTGAGCACTAAAACCCCTAACAAAAACCACTCATTTTGCAATCTTTTTTCCAACAATACTCTATGGACTTTATTACCTGTAAAAATTATTCAAAAGGTCTTCAAAAAATTATGAAACTCTCCAGATCAGTCCTTTATATATCCAATGGCATATCTTTTAAAATTTCAATGTAAAATTTCTTCTAAGGCCCTCAACCACATAACACAAGTTACAGCATGTTTTTGATTCCAAACTCACTGAATCACCTACTGTTATCCTGATTTCTGATCTTAACTCCATAATTTGGAAATGGTTTCCTTTACTCCTTTGAAGCTGATTCTAAGGTTTCTTCTCCAATTGGAATCACCCAATTTGGATCACCAAAACTCAAGTTATTGTATTTACATCTAGATGACTCAATTTGGCAGAACAGAATCTGCACATAGCTCCACTTTGACAAATTTTCTGGGCACTTTTGGCTTACAATTTGCATGCACTTCCTTCAGATAACTTATTCCCCTAGATGTATATTTTACCCAGAATTTTGAATCACTCAATTTGGATGAGTGAAAATCCACTTATGGCCAAAACACTACAACCATACCCAAAACAGAGCAAAATCAGTGAGCTACACGAGCCTACCTTTTCAGTCCGTATTTAGAGCCTTAGAGTTACAATTTGCTCTTGGTTCCTTCTATACATTTGTATCCCTATCTCTATGGTTCTTACCAATTGGAATCAATTCATTTGGATGATTATAACTTAATCTATAACCAAAACAAAAACAGTGGTTTTACCAAATTTTGACAGAATTTCCTTTAAAAACCTAACATTCTCCTTTTTGCAACAATTCATCAAAACCAACATGGAATTCATCCAAACCAACTTCACAACACTTGAATTGGTGATTTGGAACTCATACCACAAAACCCTAGGTGAAAATGCAAGAACTCTACCTAAGGTCCTCCAATTCTTACAAAACCATAAAATTATGATGATTCCATGTTTAATTTCACCAATTGGGGTTTTTCCCCACAAAACTTCAAGAATTCTAGGGTTAATGTGATCTCTCCACCAAACCCTAACAAGGAGTAACTAAGTCTCACATGGAAATGCATACCAAAAAAAGCTCAAGACATCAAATTACCCATGATTTCCAAATGAAAAACTTACCTTGGTTTTGGTCTCCTTCCACTTCTTCCTCTTCTAAATTTCAATGCAGAAGAAGTGATGCTTCCCTGGGCGAATCTTCTCGGTGACGGTTCAATCCTTATGAGCGAAAGTTTAACCCCACAGTTATGATATCCCCAGCTGAGCGAGGAGAACCATCTAAGGACCCGGTGACGATGGCTCCACCCGCGGTCCCGGGCGGACCTCACAATAAAAAGGCGCGCTTTTTATTGGGATTTATCTTCATGGGTGTGGCTCCCACTATTCATTGCGGGACGCCGTCGGTCACCTATCTCTCTTGCGGGATTACCAGCCGCCGCCGCCAACCTGGACCTAGGGTGCTTGTTTCATTTAAGGTACCAACCGAAGCAGTAGCCCGCCTGGTACCCACTACGTAAGAACTCGGGGTACTTAAGCCCCAGTCCCGTGCCCGATACGAGCCATGGTAATGTAGGAGGTCCCTGGGCGTGACATGTGGCTCGCCAAGGCCGGTCCACTCAAAAGTCGGGGACAGGGCCCGCACTCCGAGGGTGGGGTCGCACATCTTCTCCTAATAACAATTAAGTTTATAAAATGTACATTTTAATGTATTACCTTAACTATTTTCGGGACAATATTGTTAAACAATCTATACATATCACCGAACAGAACGAGTCGTGTAATATTCTAAAAATAATAATTATATTCCAATAAAAAAAGGAATTTTAGAAGCTAAAAATATTTAAAGAAAATTTATTTTTTTTATTTGATCAACCAAAATAGCTTTCTATTTTGGTATAGTTTTTATTATTACCCATTATACATCGATCCAATAATATATTTTTTGAGAATTATGAGTTACAAACTATATTACAAAGTAATACATAAAAAAGAAAAACATAAAAGGAAAAAAAAGGAGAAAAATTAAGTTATTTATATGGTAGGGCAATGCTAACATCCCTTTAATTGTAATTGAATATCTTCTCCTAAATAACAATTAAGTTTATAAAAAATGTACATTTTAATGTATTACTTTAACTATTTTCGCACAATATTGTTAAACAATCTATACATATCACCGAATAGAACGAAGTTGTGTGTTAATTCTAAAATAATAATTATATTCCACTAAAAAAAGGAAATTTTAGAAGTAAAATATTTAAAGAAAATTAATTTTTTATTTTTTTTTTTTATTTTGATCAACCAAAATAGCTTATTTTTGCATAGTTTTTATTATTACCCATTATACACTCATCCAATAATATATATTTTTTCAAGAATTAAGTGAGTTACAAACACAAAGTAATATATAAAAAGTAAAAACATAAAAAGGAAAAAAGGAGAAAATTAAGTTATTTATATGGCAGGGCAATGCTAACATCCCTTTAATTGTAACGTTTAATATCTTCTCCTAAATAACAATTAAGTTTATAAAAATGTACATTTTAATGTATTACCTTAACTATTTTCGTATTAATATTGTTAAACAATCTATACATAGTCACTCAAATAGAACGTAGTCGTGTAATATTCTAAAATAATAATTATATTCCAATTTAAAAAGGAAATTTTTGAGTAAAATATTTAAAGAAAATTATTTTTTTTATTTTATTTTTATTTTGATCAACCAAAATAGCTTTCTATTTTTGGTATAGTTTATTATTACCGATTATACACTCATCCAACAATATATATTTTTCGAGAATTAAGTGAGTTACAAACTATATTACAAAAGCACATATAAAAGAGAAAACATAAAAATGAAAAGGGAGAAAATTAAGTTATTTATATATGTGGCAATGCTAACATCCCTTTAATTGTAACGTTGAATATCTTCTCCTAAATAACAATTAAGTTTATAAAATGTACATTTTAATGTATTACTTAACTATTTTCGTACAATATTGTTAAACAATCTATACATATCACCTGAATAGAACGTAGTCGTGTAATATTCTAAAAAATAATAATTTATTCCAATTTTAAAAAAGGAAATTTTAGAAGTAAAAATATTTAAAGAAAATTATTTTTTATTTTGATCAACCAAAATAGCTTTACTTTGGTATAGTTTTTATTATTACCCATTATACACTCATCCAATATATATTTTTTTCGAGAATTAAGTGAGTTACAAACGATATTACAAAGTAATATATAAAAAAAGAAACATAAAAGGAAAAAAAAGGAGAAAATTGCTATTTATATGGCAGGCAATGCTTTTAACATCCCTTTAATTGTAACGCTTGAATATCTTCTCCTAAATAACAATTAAGTTTATAAAATGTACATTTTAATGTATTACCTTAACTATTTTCGCACAATATTTTTTAAACAATCTATGCATATCAATGAATAGAACGTGAGTCGTAATATTCTAAAATAATAATTATATTCCACTTAAAAAAAGGAATTTTAGAAGCAAAATATTTAAAGAAAATTATTTTTTTATTTTGATCAACCAAAATAGCTTTCATTTTTGGTATAGTTTTTATTATTACCCATTATACACTCATCCAATAATATATATTTTTTCGAGAATTAAGTGAGTTACAAACGATATTACAAAGTAATATATAAAAAAAGAAAACATAAAGGAAAAAATGAGAAAATTGGGTTATTTATATGGCAAGGCAATGCTAACATCCCTTTAATTGTAACGTTGGAATATCTTCTCCTAAATAACAATTAAGTTTATAAAATGTACATTTTAATGTATTACCTAACTATTTTTTATTAATATTGTTAAACAATCTATACATATCACCGAATAGAACGTAGGTCGGTAATATTCTAAAATAATAATTATATTCCACGAAAAAAAGGAAATTTTAGAGTAAAATATTTAAAGAAAATTACTTTTTATTTTTATTTTTATTTTGATCAACCAAAATAGCCATTTTGGTATGTTTTTATTATTACCCATTATACACTCATCCAATAATATATTTTTTCGAGAATTAAGTGAGTTACAAACGATATTACAAAGTAATATATAAAAAAAGAAAACATAAAAGGAAAAAAAAGGAGAAAATTAAGTTATTTATATGGCAGTGCAATGCTAACATCCCTTTAATTGTAACGTTGAATATCTTATCCTAAATAACAATTAAGTTTATAAAACGTATTTTAATGTGATACCTTAACTATTTTCGCATAATATTGTTAAACAATCTATACATATCACCGAATAGAACGTAGTTGTGTAATATTCTAAAATAATAATTATATTCCACTTAAAAAAGGAAATTTTAAAGTAAAATATTTAAAGAAAATTATTTTTTTATTTTTTTATTTTGATCAAACTAAAAATAGCTTTCATTTTTGGTATAGTTTTTATTATTACCCATTATACACTCATCCAATAATATATATTTTTTCAAGAATTAAGTGAGTTACAAACACAAAGTAATAAATAAAAAAAGAAAACATAAAAGGAAAAAAAAAAAAGGAGAAAATTAAGTTATTTATATGGCAGGGCAATGCTAACATCCCTTTAATTGTAACGTTGAATATCTTCTCCTAAATAACAATTAAGTTTATAAAATGTACATTTAATGTAGTACCTTAACTATTTTCGCATTAATATTGTTAAACAATCTATACATATCACCAAATAGAACGTAGTCGTGTAATATTCTAAAAATAATAATTTTATTCCACGAAAAAAGGAAATTTTTGGAGTAAAATATTTAAAGAAAATTATTTTTTATTTTTATTTTTATTTTGATCAACCAAAATAGCTTTCATTTTTGGTATAGTTTTTATTATTACCCATTATACACTCATCCAATAATATATATTTTTTCGAGAATTAAGTGAGTTACAAACGATATTACAAAGTAATATATATAAAAAGAAACATAAAGGAAAAAAAAAAGGAGAAATTAAGTTATTTATATTAAGAGAAGAATGCTAACATCCCTTAACAGAATGTTGAATATCTTCTCCTAAATAACAATTAAGTTTATAAAATGTATATTTTAATGTATTACCTTAACTATTTTCTGCATAACATTAGTTAAACAATCTATACATATCAACGACAGAACGTAGTCGTGTAATATTCTAAAATAATAATTATATTCCACGAAAAAAAAGGAAATTTTAGAAGTAAAAATATTTAAAGAAAATTATTTTTTTATTTTGATCAACCAAAATAGCTTTCATTTTTGGTATAGTTTTTAGTATTACCCATTATACACTCATCCAATAATATATATTTTTTCGAGAATTAAGTGAGTTACAAAAGATATTACAAAGTAATATATAAAAAAAGAAAACATAAAAGGAAAAAAGGAGAAAATTGCTATTTATACGGCAAGAAGAACGCTAATATCCCTTTAATTGTAAACGTTGAATATCTTCTCCTAAATAACAATTAAGTTTATAAAAATGTACATTTTAATGTATTACCTTAACTATTTTTAGACAATATTGTTAAACAATCTATACATATCACCGAATAGAACGTAGTCTTGTAATATTCTAAAAATAATAATTATATTCCACGAAAAAAGGAAATTTTAGAAGTAAAATATTTAAAGAAAATTATTTTTTTATTTTGATCAACCAAAATAGCTTTCATTTTTTGGTATGTTTTTATTGCCCATTATACACTCCAAAAACATCCAATAATATATATTTTTTCGAATTAAGTGAGTTACAAACGATATTACAAAGCAATATATAAAAAAAGAAAACATAAAAGGAAAAAAGTTAAGGAGAAATTAAGTTATTTTTGGCCAGGTGCTAACATCCCTTTAATTGTACAACGTTGAATATCTTCTCCTAAATTTGAAATGAATTGTGAAAATAAAACAAATAAAGCTTTTATATCTAATAAGTAAAATAAAACCTTCCCTTTTTTTTTTTTTTTTTTTTGTACTTGATTTTCCAAAAGATGTCAGCGTAAGGGCTTGGCCGAAAGAACTATAGAAATCTACTATAATTATTGCCTTTAAAAGGTGAAGAAGCTATACTTATTAACTTTCTCATGTGTCGACTCAAAATGATGTTCCCTTTTAGAAGAAAATTTGTGAAAGCATTCTTATGAAGAAAATAATAATCGAGATTTCGTGTCTATTCTAAGAATTCTAAATAAACTTCTATTTAATAGATTTTTAATGATATCTTGATTTTCTTTTTAAATTGTTAATAGCATCACATTATAATTTTTTATTCAAAAAATAATAATTTAGATTTGATTTTAACCATGGATGGAATGAAATTTTTTCCTTTTTGTTTTTTTTGCTATACCGCCACGATATATATGCACGCCGTGGCAAGTAGAAATCTTATATTCGCTTTTTAATGGCTACTTTAAAATCATTTTTGTATAAAGAAGTTCTTTCCTTATATGGCCCGCGAAACCTATATTATTCTTCGGAGTCTTCTGAAGAAGATCTTTACTAAGCCTTGCACGGCAGTGTTCGAGGCTCAACCGGCGTGGAGGAGGCGAGGAGGCGCGCATGCTGGCATGCATTTGCAGGTTCCTAAGAGATGCTCGATGCACTCGAATTCCCACAGACTCGCCTCGAGTCCGATTCCTCTCCTGAACGATATTTCCGTGTCTGGCGGCGCGGCGAACCTTTCTGAAACCGCATAGTCTCGAATAACATCAAACTCAAACACACCCGCTTCTGAGCACATTGATCATAAATCTTTCAGAAACCGCATAGTCTCGAACAGCATCAAACTCCGAAACACGCGGTTTCGGAGCTCATTGACGGAGATTCTGGGAATAACATAGTCCGAATCATATTCAAAACCGGTTGGATCGACACCGAGAAGACACCGTACCACTGACCAAACGACAACAAGACAAAAATACTGGGAGATTCGAGGAGTACAGAGAGCACGTCAAATCAAAAGAGGCTTTAAACAAATGCACACCGGAGGCGCGACGAGGTGCATCGCCGACAAGAACGAGTTCCCTTAGGTTCACCGCTTCAACGCCTCCGCACTGGGGGCAAAACGGAAACTCCGCCAGAACCACCAAAGATCGTGAGCATCCGCTGGACGATCGTGGCTTGATTCTCAGCGTAAACCTGACGGAATCTCCATGCTATCCACTACCGAGAGCACACGCCATCATTCCTGACGACATCAAGACGAAGTTCCAATTCATGAACGCCAAGAGCCGATGCTTGTGTGCGTGAGCGTGGCCGGCCGAGCGGAAGCGACCGTGATCGACGCTGATGAGGAAGACGGCGGATTCGATTCAATTGTCTGCAACGCCTATAGGCAAGCCGGGCGTGATCGCCGAGGAGGATGTGACTGACGACAAAGTTATCGGGTATTCAACCCAAGGTCCAGGCTAATTGTTTTGTAATAGTATACTCAAGCAGAGTCATGACGCATGAGCTTATTTCTTCTTATGATGCCTAGCTAGTTCTTTTTTTTCTCCGATGATCAATTGTTATCTTTTGCATTGGGCCGTAGGGGCAGAACCGCCATTTTTCTTTCTTTGATCTTAGATTTGTGCTAAACGATTTTTTGCCATTTTCTTCTCTTTTCTTGATCTAAAGAATAAAATTATTTCATGGGAAAACACAAAAAGGTGCTTAAACTATAATTTCTGAAATTTTTTACTTAAAATACAAAAGAAAATCAAATATAATCAATATTTTCAAAATTTTGCCTATTTTTAAAATTTTTAATCTTATATATTAGGGAATAAATAAATAAAATGAGTTTGAATAAAACATATAATTAATTTAAACCTATTTTTTAATTTTCTTCAAATTATATTTTCTTTCACATTTTCTTTCTTTAGGTATTTCACGTTGCTCATCTCGTTTACATTTTTTACCTAAAAAAAAAAATCGCTATCCGAATGATGAAAATCATACGTGTCCCGAATAAGTTTTCTTGCTCTATGATATCATGAAATAGTTTTAATAATCGCTTCAATAGATTACTTCAAAAATAAATAAATAAATAACCGCTTTCAATAGTTTGTTTCAAAAAAAATCGCTTCAATATTTCATTACTCCATCAGACGATATAAACAAAGGCAGATGAACCCATGAGGTTCAAAATTCCAAATACATCGAGAAGCATAAAGCAGAACTTAGCTAGCCTATAAAGTACCTCACAGCACCCAAACAACTAGAAATAATGGAAACAAAACTCATTTTTCAATGAAACCCGTTCCTCAGATAGCCTCGAGACCGCTGAGAACTGCTTCAAATATGACATTCTAGAAATTCATATTTTTGATCCAAGAGAGCCTCCCATGCACTCTAGCTTCTCGTAATTTTTATATAATTTTAGTTGGATTCAAATTATAATACATGTATATAAATATAGAATCAAAATCATTAAAAAACATAAATGATGAAACAAGATCCAAGTTAATAGTATAATGAATTGACTCAGATCCTATACATTTGATAGTTAAGTCTATTACACTGACTCTGCATCCTATACATTTGATGCTTAAGTCTATTAATATTATCATTGTGATCGACTACACCCATGACTTTAGTTTTGCATATGTTATGACATGTGGCTTATTTTTCACTTTAGGTTTGACGGGCTAAGCCCCCGAATACGGTATGTTCAGTGGTATAGTATTTTGTAATTTGATTATATTCCAGTTATTATAAACACCCTCTTCCTATTTAACCCTATTTCGCTTATAGTAAAATTTTTTGAGCCATCGTTCCTGGATGTATACATAATGCCAAACCACGTAAAATCTATGTATTGTGTTATTCTTGTTTTTCTTCCTCGATTCTTATCATCATTGTTGCACAATTCACAACATTGCAACATATTGTCGATCATTGATTTGATTTATTGTCTTTGATCATAATATTTACCGCCTAAACGCTAAACACAAATAAACGATGCACCACGATGACGAAAAACCAAACATTGTACTAAAAATGACACAAACTACCCACCGTCCTAAGATTTATCGATAATCGCACACGCATCGAAAAACAACTACAATCGTACACCCACCAAGGTAACAACTAAATCACGAAAAACAAATAACAACCTATATCTATGTGAATTAATTCACTTTATTAAAAGAAAATGATGGTGATGTAAAGAGACGATTTCAAATGACAAAAAAAAAATCATTGAGCTTTTAAAGAAAATAGGCTAGTAGAAAAAGTTAAGAGAACAAATATTTTAATGTAAGTAAACATATTAAAATAAAATTAAATGATAGTTTACTTTACTACAATGTATTAAAGTGATTAGCTTTCAAAAAATATATATGTTCAAAAATTCTCATTTTATCCTTCTCTCCATATTTACTTTAAAAACAGTTTCATTGTCTTGAAAAATTCCAAGAAAATAATATATTTTATTATTTTAAAGAAGTTAATGACTCTCATTACTTATTAAACTATAAATGTAAATTTTACGTGATCTTCACTTGATTTTATTAAAAATCATTTACTACATAAATTTTATTTAAATTTTGAATTTAAGGAATATAAATATTACGAGATATCTTAGGATTTACTAGGGTTATTAAAATTTGTTAATTTTATTATTAGTTAAAATCCTAATGCAAGTGCTTTATTTTATCATAAATGGATTTTTTTTAAATATTTTATAGGTATGGATGAAATAAAATAAATATTTTTACTATTTCATATGCAATTATGTGGTATAAACTAAATCAATCACTTGAAATTCCTTTAAAAAATAAAATAAATCACTAGAAATAAAACTTTTTAGAACCTAGTAACCTTTTGTCTTTTTTTTTTTTATTATAAATTTTTGGTCTCTTATTCTATATATACGTGTATTATTTTATATCACTCTTATCAGTGTTCATAGTTAAGCTGATTCACCCTCAATCATCTCTAATAAGTTGTTTAGTAAAAATTTCCTTAATCATATCTTATAAACTGTGGAACAAAATGTCGGAAATTTCACTGAAACATCGGCAAAATTCCTTTGGTTTTCACTTTTCAGGGCATTTTCCGACATTTCCCTACATTTTCATTTTTTCCCTCGTTTTTTCCTTGGTTTTAACTCCAAAAAATCTCAAAAATGCCCGGCGCTTTCGGTTCCACCCAAATGCCCTGGCTGCACCTCTAGCCAATTAAGCCATTCATTGCACTTATTATATATAAGGCAAACTTTTTTATATTCGCTTATTATTTATTTGTTCATAATCCCTACTAATCTGATTAAGTAATATTTTATTTTATTTTTATTTTATATAATAACTTATAATATTTTAAATCAAATATTAATTTGAAAGTTTAAAAGAAGTAAAATAATATCATTTAAAAATTTAAAATTATAATATATAATATTTGAATCTCCTCATTATCTACATATTATTTATAATAATAACAAAACAAATAAATAATTTCTCTTTTAACATAATAATATCCGAATTGTAGCTAATTTCGTCCCGAGAGAGTGTACGCATGATACCGTAGGGGTGTATAAGAGTACCAAGTGTCACATTGTAGTATTGGGAGACGAAGAAACGAGCTTACAACCTCGACCCAGTAGATAAACTATGTGTGTACAATGGTCATTAAGCAAAGGATATAAATCATAATCAAGTAGAGACGGGCCACAATACAATTTCAAAAGTCGGATTTGCAATATTTAAATGCTTGAGGACAAATTTATACCATGGTTTATGTACGAAAGATAATTAATGAAAGTTTAAAATAAGAAAATAATAATAATGAATTGCCGTAATTTTTCAGCAAGCTCGAAATTTCTAGATCTCTGATGACGAAACGGACTGCGCCCGTTAAGTTCGCTCGCTGAATCAGTAATCCTAGGAAAGTTTTCGCGTAAATTCGGTGATACATAATATTTTACTTAATTTCTGCGCTGACGCTTAGCAAGCCTGTAACCCGAAACCGGATTTTTAAAAATTCGAAAATGGCAAATAGTTAAAGAATATTCAATTATGATAAATAAAATTGAAACTTGACAAAATAAATTGTTTCTTATTAAAACGAATCAAAAAGTGGAATAAAAGACCATGTGGGTCCCACCTAAAGAAAAAAGAAAAAAAAAGATAAAAAGATGAAATCAAAACAAAAGGAAGCAGCGGCAGTGAGAGAGAGCGTGGGTGCAGAGAGTGATTTTTTTAGTTTTTATTTTTTTAAATCTTCTTTTTACCATTAAAATCCGAATCGCCGATTTCGCCTAATAAACACGGTGTCGCTTCACGCCGACGGCGCCACGCTGCGAAGTACCAAAACAGTATGATTTCACCGGTAATTCGCAGAACACGAAAAACCCAAATTTTTAGTTTTCTCAGATTCACGTCATTCTAGCGTGGTCGAATTTTTCGACCAAAGTCGCAAGGCTCTATCGCCGACGAGAGCTACGTGCGACACCAAATCTGGTTCATTAAGCCCAAGAAAGGAATCTTCCTACTCAGATATTTCGGTTCCCAGCGCTATATAACGGCTCGAATATTCTGGGGAAGAGCAACCAAATTCCAAAATTTTTAGATCGAGTTTAGAATTTCTGCGAATTTATAAATTTTCGGGACTATTTCTGACAAATCGGCTGGAATTTCGGACTGCTTTGTGACTGTTGGTTAAAATTTCAGGATTTATTCAAATACCGACAAAATTTTCAGAACAGCCAGCGTTAGACTATACTGAAAAGTCCCTTTACTTCAGAATCTAGCCATATGCCCGTGAATGGCATTCAGCCCACATATTTTCCGGAAATTTTAATTGTAGCACCAAGGTAAATTGGCTTAGTCAGGCTGACGTGTGTGATCTTAATACATCGAGTGTGTAAAGCAAAAGCAAAGGCGGGAAAGTCAGGAACTGTGCTCGGTGCCAGCCATACAAAGACGAAATGCTCTAAACTCATTTTTCCAAATACCAGCCAGACATTATATTAGCTCACAGGCCCACTACTTAAGAACTCAACAAGCCCTAGGTCCCAGTTCGGGAGGCGCAGCTACTAGACAGGTCCTATGATAAGGTGTGTCTGTTTGAGGCGGGGTCCACCAAAAAGTCGATTAGGTGGGGCCCGCACCGGTGGGTGCGGGGTCGCCACAATAAAAGGCGCTTTATTTGAATTATCTTCACTAAGGGGGCGAAGCCTACGTCACTCTTCCAAATGGCTTCACTACCTGTGCATGATCTCGCCAGGAGGCTTGCTTCCGCAGGCTGGCCTGCCACTGGGTATTTATGCTCAGTGGAAGATAGTCTTGCTACCAACCGAGCTAGTACCGGGGCCGAGAAGAAGGATGCTTCCAGCGACCTAAGCTCGCATCTCCTGAGTTCAACTCAAGTGAGGCGAAAGGAACCCTATGAGCATGGATATCCTAGTGGAGCGAGGAGAACCATCTAAGGACCCGAGGGGTGACGTATGGGCTCCACTCCGCGGTAGGTCCGGTGGACCTCACATAATAATATATTAAATATAACATATTTAAATTTAATAATTACTAATCCATTTAATTTTAATCTACCCATTAAGGTGAATCATTTCTATCATCTATATAATTAAAATATGAAAAAATTTTAATCGAACCGATATTTTTGTAAAAATATCCACCGATATTTTACCGATATTTTCGATATTTCCGATATTTCCGTAAAATTCAATTATCGATATATCCGTATTTACCGATATTTTGATCCTTGCTTATAACTTATTGTAGAATAAACAACTTCGAGCAAGAAAAGCTACAATAGCTTTTTTGAAACTCAAGGTTAAAATATAAAAATTCTATTTTTTATCACTTCCATATAAAATACCGTCTATCGTTTGGAACGGGATAAGCTTACAAACACACGGGCATTCGTGTGACCTTCATGTGGGTGATCCGAACCCGATCACGTGACAGTCATGTGAGTGATACAAGTCTCGCATGCAAGAAGGACGAAAGATGTTACAACCTCAACCACCTCGCCTTAGGAGATCATGTGCTCGACCAACAAACACCTCGCATGAGAGATAAAGTAAACCCGAGACTACAGGCTCAGCGGTAGGAAGATCGAGACGACAACCCCGTCGGCAACCTCGGGCAATTGGAAGGGTGATCTCGAACGCGATAAGATAAACCACCTCGAGCATGAGAGAAAGAGCGGCGAACATCCAGGCCGTCGAGGAAAAATTGAAATTTTTGTCACGATCACTTTATGGAAAGCGAGAGACCCTTTTCCATTGGTGTCGTATGTGGAAATAATCTCTCACCTTCTTTGCGACTAAGATATCAGAGCGCTTAGTCTATTGATGGGTGACCTACCTTCGGTTGAGCCCTCATTGGACCCAAGCACATTCTTTCTTGAAACCATGGCTTGTTTAAGGAGCAGATCTCATCAACGGCCGATTGACACCTTTCCTGGCGACGCCTCTCTACTCTAAGAAAACGCCGCTCTGCGAAATGCCTCTACTGCCCTTCCTCTCCTAGATACTGCCTCGGCCATGCATTGCTTGGACGTCCCATGGTGGAGACCTTGAGGTCAGAGTCCTGAACAACTTCTCGTAGTCCTCATGCCACCCCTGAAGCGATCTCCCGTGTTACGAGATGATTATTCTCCTTTTAGAGAACACCACTACCCCCATATGAGAGGATCGCGTGCAACGTCTTCTGAGAAGTCATTTTCTCAGATTAAAGCCAGCTGTCATATTCCAGAGATCACAATTTTCTAATTCACAAGTGTCTACACTTTAGGTCTGCTTGGCCCAGTCGCATGTAGAGCTCCTATGACTTGGGCGAGGGGTAGGACATATCGAGCCCTTATGCCTTGAGCGACCCAGACCGAACAATCTGAGGACCTCGGACCGTAGAAGCTCTAAGCGACCTAGCGGAGTTCACTTGGGAAACTCTCTTGACTTTTGATAAAGGTATTTCCTCCATGTTTGCAGTAATTTTGGTGATCTCCACTTATAATGAGAACGATTATACCCTTGTTGAATGCTGAACAAAAGTTACATTATTTTCCTTTGAGATGATTATATTATGCCTTGGGTGGCTGGCCTCGGCGACCCTCGGCCTTGGGCGGCATAAGTCTCAAGGCGTATGTTCTCCCCGAGATGAATTTATAATATTATGCAGGCTAGCCCTCGGCGACCTGGCTCGGGCAACATAAGGGTCCCTTGCATGTGTTATTTCTCCTTGAGATGTTCTTCGTGAGATGACCTTATGCCCCTCGAGCACCTCAACCTGAAGCGAATAAATCCCCTACAGGCTACTTGATAATTAAATATATGTGTTTGTAAGACGAGAAATTTCAATTTACGGAAAAGACAATCGTAATTCGAATTTCTGAGAATTGTAATTTAGGTTAAAAAATCAGAAATTTATTCTCTAGATCTCCCGGATGATGAAGCCGGATTTCACCCAGATTGGAATCATCTCGAATCTAGCTAACCGTGGACTGGTCGAATTAGAACGGTCGGAGTTGGCACGTTTTCGAGAGGCATTGCATTCGGGTCTTAGTAAAGCTTGATTTCGATCTGACGAAAGTCACATATAACACGTATCTGTGCCATAAGTGACATGAGGTAGAGGAAATGATGAAAATGAACTGATAGAGATAGTCTTAGAATGTCAAAACTAGGAAAAGGATGACATAGTGGTATTGTGGAAAGATTTAATGACAAGGACAAAATGTCCAATAGTGTCGTCTCTTCAAAAGGAAAAAAGGCAAAAAACGTGAATTGAAAG
Organism: Tetrastigma voinierianum; assembly: GCA_016808115.1. Taxonomy (NCBI): domain Eukaryota; kingdom Viridiplantae; phylum Streptophyta; class Magnoliopsida; order Vitales; family Vitaceae; genus Tetrastigma; species Tetrastigma voinierianum. Next base: position 76,653 of record JAEQBH010002956.1, on the reverse strand, counting down.
AGGATTAGATGCAGTAGCTTGATTTCTTTTGGTTTAGAGAGAGAAGGCCCTCCTTCTCTCTAGAATCGTGGGAGATCCGATGGTCGGCAGTCTTCGGGACAAGAAAGGAAGCTGCTCTACGCGGAGAGACCTACGCATGGGCATGGACCGGGGTTTTGACAAACTCCGCGGTAGGGGACTACCCTACTTGGGTTTTACACTTTATTTAAGTGTTTTACAATGTTTCAATTGGCTTGAGGCCTTGAACGACTGTTTGATCGGTCCCAAAACTTGGGGCCAGAATTGTAATTTATTGAAACAAAATGTGCCGCAGTGGGCGTGGGGTACATTTGGGTGATAATGGCATAAGGCCAATACTATAAATCATATATTGATTGAAATGAGGTCAGAAATGGCGTGAAAAGTCGGGTTCACAAAGTGAGCGGAGCAATTGTGGTAATTTTTAGAAATAGTAGCAGGGTTTCACTATTCAGAATAGTGTTCTAAAAATAATTTTTGTGGTGTATGTGTTTGGTCGAGTAATTCAGTAGAATTGCTAAGTGTTTGATCATTAGCCCGTGAGCTAATTTTGATGAGATGAAATGTGAGGAAATTACATAACATGATTGTGTGATTTAAATTTATGTGTGAATATATGCATGTTTATATATTTGCATGTGTGAGATGCTATAATGGAATTGATATGCATTTCCGTATGCAGCAGGACACTCTAGGACGATAGGAGTGAGTGCATGAGGGTGAGATCTAGAGAAATGGTTTGGGAGGGTTGTCTAAAAAAATAATGGTATCGGAGGGTAGTCCGTATTTTAAAAATATCAATCGTCGACGGCCCAATTGATATACCGCTCGGAGGTAGTCCGTAAATAATATCAATCATCGGAGACGACCCGATTGATATATATATATTCTATGGAGGGTTGTCCTGAAATAAGCATAATAATTCTCATGCGAGGCTTGGCGAGTGTGAGGAAATCGAAGGACTTCGGGGGTATGAGATGGTCGGTTAGACATTGAAGTGGGATCATGCATTTGCTTGAATGTGTGTTTACTTGGAGACATTGCATATGCACTTAGGTGGAGAAGTAGCCAGCAGGGTGATTCCACTGCGAGGCATTGGCGCTCACCTGTCGAGGATATTATTTTACGGTACGAGGGCGTGTGAGGAAGCTGGCTCATCCTAGAGACTAAGACTTTAGAAGAAAGCGGGATTGTGGCTTTTTGGGTTATGATGTATGACATGTTAAATTCTCTAATTTTAATATATGTGTTGTATAAGAGTAAAATTTGAACTCTTGAAACTATTGGATATAGTTGGATATATATGTTTTATGAGTATTGTTGTATAAGAGCTCCCCGTACAAAGGAGACTCTGTCCGATTTTTGTGAAAAATGTCGGGTCACCCGACATTCACGGGTGTCCAGCCGGGTTGATGGGTAGTAATGGGACCCAGAGGAGTTTAGGCGTCATAGTTTGATATATCGAGCTTAGGTATACGAATACCTGAGAACTCGGGTTTGGGTAGCCATCGCCCTTGAGTGGTTTGATGTTCGGTTTAAATTATGAGATTACACATGAAATCACGGAATAGAACCCACTTTATATGCATGATATTTGATGTGTGATTGCGTGTATAACATGAGTTGTATGTTATGTGAATGATGTTTATAACATGGTTTGTGATATGACATGATGTTTGGGTGCTTAGGTGATTAGCACTTATTATGTTGAAAACAAATCTTAGGAAGTTTCTGATTATTGTAAACTGAAAATGAAATAAATTGTAATCAATTTATTTGGTTTATTGGATGACAAAATATAATTTTTAAGGTGTTAGAACATTTTGAGAGTTTTACAGTGAGTAAAACTGGAAAAGGAAACTAAATGAAATAAATTATGTTCAATTTATTTGGTTTGTAGGATAATGAGATTTAAATAAAATTTTGGGTTGAACACTAGGTTTAGTGTTGGATCAAGAAGGTTTGGGAGATTTTAGACAAAAAATGTCAAAGTTAAAGGGAAAAAAAAAATGAGGAATTGAAGATAATAGACTACTCTGGGTTTTACGGTGTGTAAGCGAGAGAAAATTGATTAAAAAATAAATTTTAAAAAATTTATTTGAGTGATACAGAAAATGAAAAATAAATAAATAAATAAATATATATATATATATATATATATATATATATATATATACTACAAAAAAAACATAACTATCTTCCAACAACTAGAAGAAATGAAAAAAAGTGAAGAAAATGGTTTTAAATATTTCTGATGTGTAAAGCGAAAGAAAAAGTGAAGAAAAAAAATTTTTTATAAGTTTATTTTTAATTTGTCTTGGAGAATGAAAAAAAAAAATCAAATAAATAAACTTTACTAAGTTTATTTGATGTAATGGAGAATAATGAAAAAAAAACATGGATATGTTTTTGGGTGTTTCCAATAGCTGGAAAAAAAACGAAAAAAAAAATTAAATATTTAATTAAATAAAATCAAATCAAAAATAAAAATTAGACAAAATTTTGAAAATAAAATTTTCAAAAATGAAATTTTGTTGATAAAATATTTTAAATGTATAATTGATTGCCTTGCATTACATAAATGCAAGAACGATGTATAAAGCGATTACGTGTATGAATAGTGTCTCGGGATTGCATTTACACCCTTTGAATACGTAATGAATGTTGCATCATTTTGATTAGTGATTTTATGTTTTCAAGTGCGTGAAGGACACTTATCTGCGGTATGATGTATATGGGAGGTGGCGGTGCAGCGGTTGTTGCGTGAAATTATATGCGCCAGTGTATGCGTATAGGAAAAGGGTGAATGCTAAGGTTAGGAACTATGACCTTAGGGGTTTGCATACTGAAAGGAACAAGAAAACTTAGAATTTTATTGAAATAAATGAATTGAGTGGTTGGAATTTAACGCCACTTAGGAAATGGCGAATTAGTTCATGGTTGTTGATCTCAATAGTAGTGGCATAGGCATTCTTTGGTTGGTGAAATGAAAATGAAATGATTCTTGTTGCCATTGGAAATCGTGGATGGCTAATTGGGGCGGGCGGGGGCGTGAGGACGTCCACGAGGTGTTGGTCGAGGCACCACCGGTGTTGATAAGCAGACTGAAATTTGTAGGTATTGCGGCGGCCGGCTATATGCGGCCAGTGCGGCGGTGGTCGAGGAGGTCCCCAGTAACCTCCGAGGAGGTTTAGGGCATCATCCTGGGCATTCTTTTGGGGGAGGCATGCACAGATGGTGGCAGAACATTGCCTCGTCTGAGAATGAGAAGGTGTTAGAGGCTATGGAGATTTTCTCTGACACTACCAAGATTAGACTAGTTGTGTTGAGCTAGAGTGAGGCTCGAATCACGGTGGAAATGGTCGAGGACTCTAGGGTAGAGGAACCTTTGTAGGTGGGTTCTCCCCTAGGGATTAGGGCGAGAGAATAGGGATGATATGTCGAGGTTGCGGTTGGAGTCTCGAGGACTCTACTCATGGTGGACCTGAGGGATCATGGACATGTCGAGTTCGATGTCATCACGGGGATGGACCCAGGCGGCGGCTCCTGGGGTTGGTACCGATTGTGGCGTGGGAGGGTTCACAGCCTACAGCGGGACAGTACTCGTGTGTTCAGGGAGGCAAAACATGACGATTTGCCCCATACCCGGTATGAGTCCGGTGTCGGGGGCGATTAGCGGGTTGGCTAGCGAGCCTTACCCTAGAGGATGAGGAGAGACCGGATTTAGATCTACCTCGAGTAGTATGCAAGTATGTGGATGTTTTTCCAGATGAGCTACCTAGACTACCTCCACAGAGGGTAGTAGACCGGTATCGAGTTACACCTTGGTACTTCCACCCATCTCCCCATGACTCTGCGTAGGATGGCACCGGTTGAGGATTGCGAGGAACTCGAGTCCGAGTTCTGGGAGCTCTTTGGATAAGGGGTTCATTAGGCGAGCACTTCCACCCCGTGATTGCTCCAGGTTGTTTGCAAAGAAGAAGGATTGAACCCTTGTGCATTGACTAGAGAGCAGTTGAGCAGGGTTGCAGGCCAGAATGGTACCCGTGCAGAGGATCGATGACTTGTTTGATGGAGTTGAGAGGGCGAGTCTACTCTAGATAGACGCCCTTTGGTTACCATCAGCTGAGGGTTAGGGATACAGATATCCCTAAGACAGCGTTTAGGACACGTTATGGGCACTTTGAGTTTACGGTGATGCCCTTTGGATTGACGAATGCGCCAGCAGCATTCATGGATCTCATGCATAGGATATTCCAACCCTATTTAGATCAGTTTGTCGTAGTCTTTGTGGATGACATCTTGATCCTCGGTCGGAATTAAGGGCATGGTATCGCCGAGTTTTGTTATAGTTGTTGAGAGACCATCTTGTTGTGCGTCGGGGATTCGGTAAGTGCAAGTTTTGCTAACGGGGTGAGATTTTGGACACGTGGCATCGACATCGGGCGTGTCGGTGGACCCCGGGAAGAGATTGAGGCAGAGTGATGAGTTGGGAGAGGCCAGGAATCCAATCTTAGAGATATGTAGTTTCTTGGGATTGGTGGGTATTACAAGAGACTGAGAATGGGTGAGGTTGTCCATTCGAAGGCGAGGATAAATGGGACTTCGCTGTGGGCAGAAATTCAATTTACGGAAAAAGGGCAAAATTGTAATTTCGTTCTGAAATTGTTGACTAGGTTAATAAATCTGTAATTATCTACTCTATATCTAGGATTACGAAATGGATTTCATCATTGGAATTGTCTCGCGAAATCTAGCTAGCTCATAAAATTTCGTCGAATTCCGAGATAGTAAGAATTTACACGTTTTTCGAGGCATCGAGTTTCGGGTGCCATAAAATGAATTTCGATGCTACGAAAGTCACATATAACAAGTACTCATGTTCCATAAGTGGTATGAGTAGAGAAATGATGAAAATGAGCAGCTAGAGATAATTAATAGAATGTCAAAGCGAAAATGAAGGGACATAATAGGCATTTGGGGAATTGTTTAAAATGCTGAAAACAAAATAGTGGAATATTGTCTCATCTCTTCAAATATTTGAAATAAAGAAAAACGTGGGGGAGAAGCCGAGATTTTTGGGATGCGATGGCTGAAGCTTAATGGAGTTGAGTTTAGTGAGAAGGTCTTCCTTCTCTTTAGATCTGACCCGTCAGATGATCGGCGATCTTCGGGACAAGAAGGAGAACACTCTACAAGGAGGGCCGGCGTGGTGCGAGTTTGGGAGTTGGGCTCGTGGGGGTGCAGGCAGGTGATTTGTGATTTTCGAGAGTGAAGTAGCAGGGTTCCCTAGTTTTCCCATTTATGGGATTTATGTTTATTCCCTAACCCCGTGCTGAGAATCGATGCCGGAAGGCGGTGTGCTTTTAGTGCCGCTTTTCTCCATTTTCTCCTCTTCTTCCTTCTCTTCTCTTTCTCTTCTTTCTTCTCCTTCTCCTTCTCCTTTCCCTCTGGGTTTAGCACTCTCTCTGGCACCTCTCTCTTTCCTTCTCCTTTCTCTTTCTTGAGATTTTTCTTTGTGTTAAGGGAGCGCATCTTATTTATTCAGATATGTAAGGGATGGCACCCTGCGATTGTAATCAATTGTACCTTCATTGGAATAAAAGAAAAATTTTCTTCTTTTGAGAAGCATGGTGTGTATTCGATGTGTGTAAAAAACTTCTAGTTCGTTCCACGGCTAAAATTTGTCTGTTTTCTTTTAGAGGTGCCCTTGCTTTTATTTATGGGGATATTAAACAAAGTAATCATGAAACACCAGAGCGAGTCATCGAGGCGATGATACTTTATTAAAGATTACAATCAGGGTCTCACGATAAAAACGCTTTAAGGTGCTCGGCGTTCGAAAATGAGGTAGAACTTTCGCTAACCGATCGGGAGACCGTAATTACGGTTTGATGACGCGAGATACAATATAGGGGCCTTCCGGATCAGGCCCCGCCATGTGTTTGGATTTTCTCAGCGAGGCGGGGCTTTTAAGACTAGAGTCGCGGGCTTGTAACTCACGGGTTTGACTTTTGTCGTAGCACCTTCACCGGAGTCTTCCTTTGGTAGTCTTTGTGCATTTAGGACGTCCCTCTTTTCATCTAGGAGGTCGGAGGTTAAATGGAACCTCTGTTAAGTTCACGCTTGCGATTAGATCCTTAGGGACTTTTAATCGAGTCTCGACGGAGACCACCGCCTCATTTCAACTAAGAGCGAATGAGGTTTCTAAGTTACGAACTTGCGCGTAGTTCTATATGCCCATAACACCTCAGGGAGGTATTCTACCCATTTGCCTTTAAGATCTTCTAATTTGGTCTTCAATGCTGTTTTAAGGGTTCTGATGGTGACTTCTGCTTGCCTATTAGATTGCGGATGAGCTGGGGATGAGTAGTAGTTCTTGTGATCAGAGCTCGACACAAATCACGAACCCAGGTGTAATTGCTTTCCATTGTCGACCTTGCAGATCTCGGGATTGCAAACACACAAATTGGAACCTGAGCAAAGTTGCGTATCTTTTGTTCTGTGATAGTAGCCAAAGGTTCTTCTTCGGCCCATTTGGTGAAATAATCCACTGCTACGATGATAAATTTGCTTTGGCTCGTTCCAATGGGCAGAGGTCCCAATATGTCCAACCCCATGGCGAAGGGCCGAGGGGGCTTGTGACTGACGTCAATGGCTCGGACGGGAGGTGAGAGATTTTGGCGTGCTCCTGAAAAATTTTGCATTTCTTTACTAGTTATGTCGCGTCTTTGAGCATTGTAGGCCAGTAGTATCCCTGTCTTAAGGATTTTCCACCACGCGTGCTTTCCGTGTGATTTCATACACCTTCATGTACTTCCCTCGATGCGTGGTAGTCTTTCCACTGCGATACGCCCAGGATGGGTGTGAAAAAACACCGGCTTGTAAAGGCTTCCCAGATGAAAAGTAAACACGAAAGAACCTCGTCCTAAGCTTAGAAGCCTCCTTCGGTCGTTGTGCTTGATCGCTATTAAATAGTCCCAAATGGGGTCCATCGGCTCGGCTGAAGCCATGAAAGGGAGACTTCCTCGTTATAGAGATCCTATGGGGGGAGCTCTGAGAGTGCTCGGCAGTTGATGCGAGATCTTCTTGGGAGAAATTTCTTCCCGATTTTCTTGGGCATCTGCTTGGGAATTCTCTGCTGCAGGTATGTGTCGGCACTTTGAACAACCTGAACTTCCTCAATAATTCCATTGCCTTTTTTGAGGTATAGGATGTTTCACCTTTGGCCTCGTGGTGTCTTCTATTTTCTTTACTATAGCCCGGGAGTCATTGCATACCTCAGCTAATTGGTCAAACCTGGTGAATGGGCGATGTTGAGTCCGGCGATGACGACCTAAATACTCGGCTTCGTTGTTGGGCTTGGAACTTAATCTGAGTGCATACTGATATCTATTCCCATGGGGAGGTCAAAGTGGCCAGGCACCGCTCCTTGAGTGTTGATGGCCAGTCTATGGCTCGAATTCAGCGGGAGGTCGGGGCGTCGCTACGCGTATCCTCGGCTGGCTTCTGAGGGTGAACTCCATGGCTCGCGAAGACACGCCCTTTTATTGCGGTTTTTGGTTTGCTCTCTGATGTCGAACTCACTGAGCTCTATGGTCCACTTTATCAATCTTCCGAGGTCTCGGTTTGTGTAGCACTTGCTTCATTGGGTGATACGTTGGGACTGATGGGCATGAAGCTTGAAAGTAAGGCGGAGCTTCGGCTGCGATTACTAACGCCGGGAATTAGTTTCTCCATCCTTGGATACCTCTCTGCACTCCTCTGAGCTTCGGTACAATAGTATAGTTTGGATGTTGTACTTTCGGTCTTTATTATATACGATAAGGGCGGTGCTGGTGTCTGGCTGCCCGGTCTGAAGTAGAGTTCCCCCTTAGGAGGCTTACGAGAATGGAAACCAGTAAGTTTTCAGTCTTTGAAGCAACTTCTTCGCAATGTGTATCCCATTGAAAAGATTTCTTTAGAACCTGGAAGAAGGGCTGACATTTATCGTTGGCCTTGGACACAAATTGGCTTAACGCGACTATTCTTCCAGTTAGACATTGGACTTCTTTTATGTTTAACGGTGGCGGCATGTCGAGCACAGCTTTTATCTTGTTTGGATTTGCCTCAATTCCTCGGTTGTTTGACTATAAAACCCGAGAATTTTCGGTGAGAGACTCTAAAGCGCATTTAGTTTGGATTCAACTTCCATGTTGTACTCTCTCGAGGATGCAGATAACCGGACAGATGAGCTATGTGAGCCGTAGTGATTAATTTCACCCGATATGTCCATCCTATATACCTCCATGGATGCCCCTATTTGCTTCTAGAACATCTTTTCACCAACCTCGGTAGGTAAGCTCATCGTTTTTAGCCAAAGGAGCATTACGATAAATGGTCCCTTTACGATGACCGAAAGGAGTATTTTCTTGGTCGTCGGGATCCATGCTGATCTGGTTGTAGCCGAAGAAAGCATCCATGAAATTGAGGAGTTCATGGACGGCTGTGGCATCTACTATGAGGTTGATCTGTGGCAGAGGGAAACTAACTTTTGGGCATGCTCGGTTGGCGTCGGTGAAGTCGTCTTGAGTCGCCATTTGCCGTTCAGCTTTTTCACGAGTACACAATGTTGGCCCGACCATTCGGTGCTCCACCTCTGATCGCCCCTGCGGAGGTTTGAACCTCCTCATTGATTGCTTTGTCTTTAAAATGAAACTCCTTTTGGCTTGTTTGAAGGTTGGGCGGCGTTTGAGTACGTGAGTGATTATTGCGGGATCAATCCCTCCCATATCCCTCTGCTTCACCGCGAGAACATCTTATTATGTTTGAAGTGGGTAAGGAGGCTTCGAAGATCTTCCGTGACGGGTAGATGTGGGAGGTGTTCGAGGTTATCGATCTAGCGTACGAGGATCGACTCTTCGGGGGCTCGGTCGGGTATTTACCTTGTCACGCATCATCGAGCTCGTCGCGTATATGTTGTCGACAGCTTTTTGCTTTATGGATCTTTCAGAGTGTATCACTCCACTGACCCTTGTGGTCTCTAGAACCATTCCTACTCCACGTGGTAGAAACTTGACATCATGTGGTAGCGGAGGGATGGCGCTGTAAGCGTTAAGGAGAGTGCACTTGATAACATGTTATAGCGAGATGGGGCATGCTATGAGAAAGCTTCCTTTGTAGTTGTTTACTTTGACGGGGTCTCCCAAAGTGAGCACTATTGTATTGACTGAGGTAGCACTTTCTCTCTAGAGAATCACCAGCGGTGGGTCTTGTGGTTCGGCTTCTCACTTCCAGATCACCCGTCATCCAAAAGCTTGCAGCGAAGATGATGTCGGTGAACTCCCATTGTCAAACCAGGCCGGTGGATTGTTTGTTAGCCCGCAGCGCCCTTGTACAAGGATCTTAGTGGGGGTGTTGGCATCCCTCCCGGGTTTGGTCAGGGAAATGTTATAGTTGTGTTGAGTCGGGCGGTTTAGGCAAACGTACTTCCATTACACTCTCGACGATGCTACATAAGTGAGCCTTCCTAGAAGAGTTGGATTTTCCCACCTCACGCAAATCCTCGATATCACATGGATTTCCCTTTAGGGTTGTTGGTCTTGAGTTATCGTCTGGCGAGGTGGTGGTGGTTCTTGCGACTGATAACCAGAGGTATGAAGCGGCGGAGATACCCGCGTCGAATCAAATATTATATTTCCTTTTGAGTTGTATCCGAGGGGAACAAAAATCGGTTTTTCGATTCGATGTCGTAGAAAAATCGGTTTTCGGCCGGCGACGAAGAAAAGCGGAGGAAAAATCGGGTCAAAATCATGGAGTTTTTAAATGGCAAACTCTAAATGGAATTTTTCAGAAAAAATCGCGGCCCAATGGAGCACGCGCTCTTGTGCGGAATTTAAAAAATATCTAATTAAAATATCGGTAAATATCGGGTAAATATCGGTAAAATATCGGTAATCACTATTTTGACTCCAAAATTTTTATAAATACCCATAAATCATACAAATCTCGCACAAACTCATCCATACACATCCAAGCTCCATTTAACTCTCAAATTATTATTTTTGTGATTTATCTCCAATATTTTGAATATCTTATTATAGGAATATTATCTTCATCGAAGATGGGATCCCTTCATCGAATAATAATGGAGCCATAGGTCTTCATTTGGTTTAAATTACTATTGTATGTAATTTCTCAGATAAATTATAATGAATATTGTTATAATGAAGTGTATATTTGCTTATTTATGTCTTTTATAAGTTCAACAAAGTATTTCCATGAATTTCAAAGTATTTTATTGAGAAATTTTCGCTTTGCGAATATTTTTTGTCAAAAAATCCTGGAGTATTCTGGAGTATTTCCGATATATCGTAAAGTCGAGGAAAATAAGATATATCGTAATTGCAGGTATTTTGTTCATGATTTGTATCGATCATCGGATTCGGTGCGAGTGGTCCACATGGAACTCCTGATACCTCGTGTTATCTCTTTTGGTGGGGTTTGACCTCATATGGGATGGCCATCTCAGAAACTGTTCATGTTGCACCTCGTGCAAGACCTGCGATATTGTGGCCGTCAAGGGGTGAACCAGGGTGATACCGTTGTCGCAGCTTGGGTGAGGTGGTCCCAGGCGGTCTCTGACGCTCTCGCGTCTCTTCGGGGACAGTTCTCTGTCTTTCTTTGGGGATCTCTCCTGGTTTCTTTGTCTCTTAGGGCTTCGTCCCTATTGTTTATCAGTCTTGCTTTTCTCTTTGTGGGTCGAAGAGCTTTCTTTCTTGGATATGAGGGCTTCTTTGTCGTTTATGTACTTTTCGCTTTAACGGCACCTCGACCATGTTTGCTTGGTTCTTGGAATGGAAAACATTAGAATTTTTGATGCACTCCTAACCCAGTGATGAATACGGTGATAGCGAACTTCTCATCGATTATATCACCTTTCAAATAAGTCATTGAACCTTTGGACATAAGACCTTAGGCTTTCTACTTGAGCTACCTTTATATGAGATTAGTAATTGTCTTTTCGACTCTTGTGTTCTAGCTCCAAACAGGTAGGCGAGCGATGGAGAGATCTCGAATGAGGAAATTACAGCGATGGTGGGAACCTATTAAGAACCAAAGCCAATGAGACCTTTTAGCGTGATAGCGAGGCTGCACCATCTGAGGTCTTGATACCCATGTAGCTCCATTTGATTCTTATAGGTGTTAAGATGATCGACGGGATCCTTACGCCATCAAGCGCTCTATTTCTTTGTCGAACTTTCTTTGGAAGGGTGGAGCACCTCGGCGTGACGGGGACTCGATTTCGCTGCGCTTGAGGTGTCCACTGTCGAGGCTCGGCCCTTTACAACTTCCTTTATGTGGCTGAGCTGAGCCTTTGAACCCTCCCACTCCCATGGCCCAGCTCCCAGTTCCTTCTTTGAGAGATTTGGGATTTCATCGTTTCAGACGTTGAGTGTGGCCGTTGCGCTCCTCTCTAGGGGTTGGGTGTGAATTAAAGTGCCCCACGGCTCAATTTGGATGCACTTTGTTGTTTGACATCTCTCGAGGAGAATTCGAGTGTGGTTGCCCTTTCACGGGTGGTGTTATGGCCTTCTGGGTTTGTCGCTTCCGCGGGCGGCGCGTTGCATCTACAGTGAGTTGTTCTAACTCTCTATCGGGGCGTTAGTTGGTGAGACGGAGTGCCTCCACTTCTTAGTGTTGGCTTGCATCGGTCTCTGTCTTGCCGGGAGTCTGACTGTCCACGTTACTGGTGATCCTGCATCCTTGAGGATTGGCGTTGCTCTGCTTGTGTCGGTTGTGCCATCGGTTGCGAGAGGTGGCTTTATTTGTAAAAGGCTGTCATTCCACCGAGCGGCTGTAATGATGATGCCTTTTTATTCGAATTAGGCTAGAGCATGTTGATATATTTGGCGGGAGCTGGGATGGCAGATTGGAGACTGGCAGTGGGCTTGATCCGCTAACTCTACGGGCAGTTGGACTCCTCTGTGAAGCAGAAAGAAGGGATGGTGGGGGGGCTCGCTCTTTGTGGCGCTCCAGATGCCCCGTCGGTTCCTCCACAGGAAAAGATCAAGCTGTAAGAGAGGGAGGCGAATGTTTTTCAGCGTACCTTTCAGATGGGGTGGCACGGTATTTATAACGCATTTGGATGGTGGTAAGGATTCTATCTCATTGGATGGGGGATTTTCTGCCCTTATCGCTATCAGATTAATAAGGGATAATTAGGCGATTATTGAAATTATCTACTTCCTCGTGGTGAGATTTGGTTTGATTTATGGGATAGCGGTTATTGAGATCACCTTCCCTTAATAATGAAGATTTGGTTTGATTTCTGAAGTGCATGGAGCTTTTCGAGCTCTCCATGCTATTGGCCTTTGAGGCCGAATGGGCTGAGCTCAGTTTTGGGGTGTACCCCGAGGTCAGGCGTTTGATAGGCCACCTTTTTCTTGGGCTTGGTGAGTGGACCTCTGCCTATTTTTAAACCCCTATCATATATGTATGTAGAATCTTGGCTAGAGGGGTTCTTGTGAGGCTTCGTCGGAAGCGCCAGTATGCTATGGAAATTGAGGGAGAAGTGAGAGCTCTCGAAGTAAGTAATTATCTAATTTGTCTTACAACTTCCTAAATTCAATTTCTGTACTCTGAACAAACATTACATATAATTCGTTTATTCTTCAATTTGTTTGTTTGTTTGTTTATATGAAGATCGAGGTGGCGATTGCTCCCACAAGGATCAAATTTTTTTATCGCCATACTTCTACGAAAAGAAGCGATGCGGGTTCGATTAACGAAAAAAAAATCTTAGTCTATGCTAATGAACTTTAGTCCAAAAGAGGTTTCGATCAATAGCATTTTATAAGTTTAAATTTTCAATTTTGTTTGAACCAAATGATGTCATTTATATAAATGTAAAGAAAAACATGTTGTTTCGATCAATCAAATCTTGATAATCTAGAATCTTAGTTATAAGACGTTAACAAATTTAATAAATTTAGTCATTTTATTTTATAATAACATTAAAATAATACTATATATATACAAAAATAATTTGACATTATTGTTGTTTTCAAAAAGAATATTGACTACAAATAATTAATTTCATGGTTTCAATTCATGAAGTAATTTAGTACCCAGTATAAACAATCAAATTATTGTAGCATTGATTAAATTTCAATAGTTTAAAAATTAACATAAATTTAGTATATGACATTGATAAGTTCAACATTTTGTTTGGGATATACAAACAATTTCATCCATATAGATAGAACAAAAAAAAACATAGTTTATGTTGATAAAATATCTTTATAATTTTAGAATATTATTTGTAAGACGTAAACAAATTTAGTATAATTCAATCATAACAACTTTGTTAATCTTAAATTTTATGAATGCATAAATTTTGTAACACAATACTTTCTTTGCAAATACATATCATGTAGGAAAAAAAAAATTGTCATTTTAGATTATCTTTCTGAACGAATTATTGGCACATAAGTGATTAAGAAAAAAAAGATATACCTATGTCTCATAAATTTTGCACATGAAAATATTTTAATGTACATTCTTTTTATTCACATGTCTAATTCAATTGATAGAGGATTAATGTTTAAAAAGCTAACATTTTGGGATGGGTATGAAGATTCTGGGATAGGTATGAGATTCGATTCCACTTTACCACATTGTAACAAAGTGTTTAGTTGTCCAAAAAAATTACATTCTTCTTATTCTTCTTCCTACTTTTTTTTTTTTAAAATTATTGACCCATTTTCCTTTGACAAGATTTTTAATTATCCCAGATATTATCTCTAGAATAAGCAATAAAATATCCGCCCATTCCAGCACATTTCACATCAGAGATTGAAGGTAATGACCAAAATAACAAGCAAAAAACATTAGCAGTTTTACCTTTCTTTTATGCAGGGGGTATAGCTTGGCATTTCATGACTATTAAAATCCTATGGGTGTGTTTAGACTGATCAGACAGGCAATAGCCGCGCTGGTGAGGGGAAATAATGGAAATATTCCTTGTGTATGTTATATATATAATATAACGGGAGAGTTCATCACGGCAACAAGACTGATTGGGCGATAGAGGCTAGGGGATGGTGTTTAAACCAGAACAGCTCTGAGTTAGATTTCATTACTTCCCTCCCAAATTCATCTTCTTTCTACTGAGAAGGGTTTTGATTGTGCAGGGTGTTGTTGAAGTATGGAGGAATGGAGGACTTGAGTTTGATTTTTGACATGAAATCAGCCAATTCAACCCAAGATGAAATGGAAGACAGAATGAGATTGAACTCCGTGGAAAAGGAAAACAGCTGCGGAGAATCCGATACTGTCCCTAAGATACAAAAATGTTGCATCCTCCAATGAGTATGTAGGTTGTTTGTTTTTTTTGTAGTGATAATGGTTATGTGGGTGAGGCATTTGGTGCAAGTAAAATGGTGAGAGTACATTAATGGTGCCGACTGACTGAACGAGCCAGTGACTCCAAGTTTTTCTTTTCGCTCTACATCCTTTCAACCAATTTCTGCTCAAAAATCTAGACAGAAGAAGTTTCAGTATATTGATGAAATGGAAAGAAAGGTGAAAGTTTTAGAGGTAACAATGATCTCTATATCACTATATGGATGGTTTAGCTGCACCAACAAAATCTCTCTTTATTGATCTACCTTTTCTATATGAACAGGCTGGAGCCAGCTTGAGTCACTCTCAAGCCGCAGTTCAGAACACCAGGTTGCATTATTAAAAACAGAATAATTTCTGAACCAAAATTGGCTTCGTGGAAGAGAAGCAATGGGATAAAAGATGGTAGCAGTTCAACTTTTCTACTAAAGAGAAACCCATTGATCAAAATCTTGTGGTTTGTTTTGGCTCCATTTTAAAACTGCTCTTGAGAACACATGAAGAACACAATTTTGGTGTTCTCTTGAAAATGTTATCTGGGCTCTAATTTTGTGTGCATGTTTTGTTCATGTATTTTAAAATGTTTCTCGAATCAAAAAACACAAATAACACTATTTTAGTAATCCTAAAATTGCCTTATTATCTCGAATTAAGTAATTTTGTGTTCTCCATATTTTTCAGAAACAAAAACTAGACCAAAAGTGTCTGGTAAAGTCTTGTTCTTTTTTCTACAAAACAAAGACAAATTTAAAAAACCATAAACAAATAACCCCACATTTTCTTTGTTATCCATGTTATTGAATTAAAACCAAACATATCATTGTGTTTTTATCTTCCTGTTTTCAAACAAAAAACAGTTTTCAATAACTATAACCAAACCTGCCCTAATGCATTTTCATTAATTTGCAGCTGCAGTGAACAGAAAAGAGATGAAGTAGAAGAGGCTTAAGGATACTACCGGGTCCGAACAGAAAAATGCAAATGCAAATGCAAGCTGAGGAATGCTCGGTTGAAAGCAACCGTTTTTTTTTTCATTTAAAAAACGTTGTCTAAAATCACATGTTACTAATCATGGCTTGAATTTTTTAACCAAAGTCGAATCAGATTATTGTTCTATGCCTTTAAAGAAGATGCTAATTATCACACATGCATTAAATATACACATTCTGCTAATAAGACCTAACTTGTACAAAAGGTTGATAGAAAAGGTACCTAGTTCAAGTTTCCACTAGAATATAAATACTAACATTGTAATACAAAGTGAATAGATGTTAAAAAGAAAAAAAACTTATTCTTAAACAATTTAATGACATATCAATTGAAAATAGTGGATGTTAGACAATGAAATGCTAATTTTATAGGTTAGAGGTTAACAAACATGTTTAATAAATTTAATATATGTATCAAGTCAAAAGCTTTCAAGAAAATTTTCTCCTAATATTTTGTTCCTTTATCTAAAACAAAGTCAATGCATTGTGATCTGATGTTAACCCTATAGGACTTTCAGGAAGTTTATGGCTATGTTGGAATTTAATAAGTTGTTTCTGGATATTATTTTAAAAGACAATAGAACGTATCGTTTCACTCGTTGTGGCTTATTTTCTAATCTTAATATTAACTTTTTTTTAGCTTTTTTGTATAGATATCCCCAACACTATGGAACAAAAAAGAGACAGGATACTTTGCTTATGTTTATTTTGGTGTATCGAGAATTAAAAATTCAACAAATAAACTTACTGTTATTTGATGTATTGGAGAATAATGAAAAAAAAAAATGATATGTTTTTGGGTGTTTCCAATAGCTAAAAAAAAAACTAAAAAAATGAAAAAATTAAATATTTAATTAAATAAAATCTAAATCAAATAAATTAGACAAAATTTAAAATAAAATTTTCAAAATGAAAATTTCGTTGATAAAATGTTTTTAAATGTATAATTGATTGCCTTGCATTACCTCAGAATGCAAGAACAAATGTGTATAAACCATTTCAGAAGTAAATAGTGTCTCAGATTGCATTTACACCCTTTGGAGATACGTAATGAATGTCAGATGTTTTGGATTGCGTGATTTTATGTTTCACCGTAGAAGGACATATACACGGTATGATGGCATGGGAATTCAGATCGCGCTGTTGTTATGTAGGAAATTATATGCATGGTGTAATGCGATAGGAAAAGGGTGAATGCTAAGGTTAGAACTACGACCTGTGGGCTTGCATGTACTGAAGGAACAAGAAAATCCTAGAATTTTATTGAAATAAATGACCAGTGAGATAATTTAACGCCACTTAGGAACGAACTGGCCGGGCCAAGGTTGTTAAGTCTATTAGTACTGGCATGAGTATCGCTAGCTGATCTAAAATGAAAATGAAATGATTCTTGTTGCCATTGGAAATACGAGATTTACGTCGAGGATTCCAGGATCTAGGACGAGGACGCCCACAGTGTACCGGGTCGCACCACCGCATTTCGATAAGCGCTCAGAGGTCGAGGTGCCAGGGCGACAAACAGCACAAAGCAGTGCAAAGAAGGTCAAGGAGGTCCTAGTAACCTCCGCAGGTCAGACGCATCAATCCTCCCGACATTCACAGTGGGGAGGAACTACGGTGGGCGCATATCGCTTCTCATACTGCACGAGAAGGTGCTGAGGCTGAGGAGATTACCTCCCGCCACTACCAAGATTATCTGCTAGTTCGAGCGCAGAGAGTGACAACACGGAAATGGTCAAGGACCTCAGAGATCTTGAGAGCTCAGGTAGTCTCCCCAGTGATTGCACAGAACAGATGATATGTCGAGGTCAGCGAGTTGAGATCTCAGGACTCCCACCATAGTGGACCCGAGATCATGGACATGTCGGTTCGATGTCATCCCCGGGATGGATCGTCGACAAATTTTTACGTGGTTGTTATCAACAGGAGCGCAGAGGAAGTTACCGCCACATCGCCAGTGATCTGCACTGTGTGGTGGTCGTGGAGACAAGTGATGACATTTGCCCCATACAAGATGAGTCCGTGTCGGGGGATGGCTTAGCTGCCATGGGCACTTCACCCCGGAGGATGAGGAGAGACCGCACTTAGATTCACCTCGAGTAGTATGCATATGTGGATGTTTTTCTAGATGAGTCATCGGATACCCACAGAGGTAGTAGATCCCGCATCGAAGCGCACTGGTACTTCACCCATCTCTACGACTCGCATAGGATGGCACCAGCTTGAGTTGCAGAACTCTGAGTCCAAAGCATGTGGAGCTAATGGAGGTGCGGGTTCATTGGGGACCAGCACTTCACCAGCTGGTGCTCCTAAGCCGCTTTGCAAAGAAGAAGGACAAGACCCTTCGACCGTGCATCGACTACGACAATGAACAGGTTACTTATCAAGAATCGGCACTCCATTACCGAGGATCGATGACTTGTTTGATCGGGCTGGTATGAAACGTAGTCTACTCTAAGATAGACCGCATCGGTTACCATCACCGAGGGTTGGGATACGGATATCCCTAAGATGCTGCACACTTACGCACCAGTTTACTATGATGCCTCGGGATCGACGAATGCGCCGCCAAAGATTCAGGATCTCACGCATAGATATTCCAACCTATTTAGATCATTTGTCGAGTCTTCTGCGGATGACATCTTGATCCACTCCCAAATGTAGTGGGAGCATGAGTATCACTGAGGATTTGCTATATAGTCATTGAGAGACCATCCGTTGTATCACAAGTTCGCATGCGCTGTCATCGAGGTGAGACAGGACACTGGCATCTACATCAAAGCGCACGTGGACCGCATGCTGGAGGACTGATGGTCGGGAGAGACCGGAATAATCTTAGAAGATATAGTTTCTCGGGATCATCGGGTATTACAAGAGATTTGAGAATGGCTGAAGTGTCCATTCTGTATAGATCGTAGGGGACTTCCTCATCAGAACCGCAGAAATCTAACTTCGGAAAGGCAAATTGTACTTCGATTACAAAATTGTTACCATAAAATATGTAATTTATTCTATATCTGTGGATTACGAAATGGATTTCATCATCGAATTGTCTCGCGAAATCTAGCTAGCTCATAAAATACGACCGCGCAGATAATAATTACACCGCCTTCTGAAAAATCTAAGTTTCGCAAAGTTATGAATTTCCATGCTACGAAAGTCAAGATATAACAAGTACCTGCTGTTCCATAAGTGGTACGAGTAGAGAAACGATGAAAATGAACGCCGAGATAGTGTCGATCGTCAAAACTGGAAATGAAGGGACATAATGTGCATTTTTGGAATCGCTTGTCACTAAAACAAAATAATGGAATATCGGTCATCTCTTCAAATGTTGAAATGTTAAACCAACGGGGAGCAGATTGGGATGCAAAGAGGTCACTAAACAAAATGGATTTGAGTTGAAGGGAGAGAAGGTCTTCTCTCTTTAGAAATACTACATCCCGACCGTCACCCGGCCTTCGACAAGAGCATATAACTGACTTCAAGGAGAGGGCTTCTGCAACTGATTTTAAGGAGTTTGGCCAAACCTCGAGGTGGGGTTTCTCCCCACTTCTGAGTTTTATTCTACTTTAAGTGTTTACGAATGTTTGAGCCTAATGAGGCCGTTGGTCATTGATCGTCCAACCCGGGACTCGAATTATTACAAATTTTTGAATCAAATGGAGCAAATGTGGGTCGCCCACTCCGCTGATTTTGGTGAAAAAATTATGCATTTGTGTGTCGATGTATCAGATTGACGAGGCCTAAAATGTCAGAAACCCGTTCACTATGAACCGATGATTTGTGATTTTTCAGAATAGTAACCTAGGGTTCTCTAGTTTCCCATTTACGGGAGTTATGTTATTCCCCTAACCCCATGCCAGGAATGCCTGGAGAGAGCGGTAAAATCTTAGTACCGCTTCTCCATTTTCTCCTCTCTTCCTTCTTCTTTCCTCTTCTCTCTTTCTTCTCCTCCTTCTCCTTTCTCCTTTCCCTCTCGTTTCGCACTCTCTTCCTCTCTTTCCTTCTCCCTTTCTTCTGAGATTTTTCCCCGTGTTAAGGGAACTCGCTTGTACTATTTATTCTCGATAGGCGATGGCACCAACATTGTAATCAATCGTACCTTCATTGGAATAAAGAAAATTTTCTTTTTCTTGAAGCATGAATTTGTGTATTCCGATGTGTGTAACTTTCTCGTTCGTTCCCTCGGCTGTTTGTCTGCTTTTCTTTACCGAGGTGCCCCGCTTATTTATGAGGAGTTAAACAAAAGTAATCAACAAACACAATGACCATTATCCGAAAGTCGATGATACTTTTATTAAAGATTACAATCCGAGGTTCACCGATAAAACGCCGGTGCTCATTGCTCCAAAGAATGAGGTAGAACTTCTTTCCTTCTTCCGTCGTGAGTTCGAATACCCTGCTGATGACGCGAGATACAATATAGGCCTTCCCATTGGGCCCCACTTTTCATGTGTCGGGATTTTTCCTCACAGTGAGCTTTTAAGACTAGGTCACAGTTTCTGTAACTCCCGGTTTGACTTTTGTCGTAGCACCTACCGCCTCTCCTTTGGCAGTTTTCTCAGACATTTTAGGACCTGATCACTCTTTCATCAGAGGTCCAGTTTTCTAGCGTGAGGGCCTCTTCAAGTTCCATCATTACACTCCGATCCTTAGACTTTAATCCGATTCTCGACATAGGCCACCGCCTTCATTTCCAAAAAGCTTAGAGCGAATGAGGGGTTTCCTGTTATACTAAGCCAGAAGTTCTATAGCCTCATAACACCCTCGTGGAGGCATTCTCACCCATTCGGGCTTAAGATCTCTAATTGTCTTCAATGCCTGCTTTTAAGTGGTCTCTCGATGGTGACTGGCTGTCATTGATTGCGATGAGCTGGGATGAGTAGAAGTTCTGATCCCGAGCTCACACAAAAATCCTGAACTTAAGGTTATCGAACTGCTTCCATTGTTCGAATGTGATCTCTCTGATTACCAAACTTCAACAGGGCCTCACTAAACAAAGTCAAGGTGATCTCGTTTCGTGATAGTAGCCAAAGGTTCTTTTCTTCGCCTATTTGGTGAAATAATCCTTTACTCTGATGATAAATTTAGCTTGGCTCGTTCCAGTAGGCGAAGGTCGATATGTCCCGACGTGGCGAAAGGAGCGGGGGCTTGTGGTAGCATTAAATGCTTCGGACGGGAGGTGAGGAGTTTTGGCGCCTCTGAAAAATTTTGCATTTCTTTACTAGTTATATACGTCTTTGGGCATTGTAGACGTGTATCCACGTCTTAGGATTTGATTCCCTGGCAGTGCTAGATGCTTGATTTCATATACCTTCCATGCTTCCCTCGATGCGTGGTCGGCGTCTTCACTGCGATGCACTTGGGATGGGGTGTGAAAAAACCTGCGCATGAGCTTCCCCAGATGAAAGAGTAAACTGGCCGACCTCGTCTAAGCTTAAAGCCTCCTTAGATGCGTTGTGTATGATCCTTATTAAATAGTCCCAGTGGGGTCCATCCACATTTCGGCTCGGCCATGAAAGGGAGACTTCCTCGTTATAGAGATACATGGGGCTCTGCGAGGTGCTCGGCGAGGGCGTTGATGCTGGCGAGATCTTCTTGGGAGGTGTTTCCGATTTCTTTAGGGCATACGCGGAATTCTGCTTTCTGGGTATGTGTCGACTGGCGAACTAGCACAAACTTCCTCAATAATTCCCTTTTTTCTTTTGAGGTACTGGATGTTTTCTTTGTGGCCTCGTGGGTGTCTTATTTTCTTTACCCTGGCCCGGGAGTCATTTGCGCCACCTGAGGCGAAGGTCGACACCTCCATTGGGCCGGCGATGTTGAGTCAGCCGATGACGGCCTCATGCTCGGCCGTTGTTGGAGGCTTGGAACAATCCCGAGTGCACATACTCGATATCTATTCATACAGGAGATTAAAATTAGCCAGAGCACCGCTCAACGAGCATTGGTGGCCCCAGATCTAAACGATTCAAGCTGGGGAGGTGGGTCGCTCGCGTATCTCAAACAGCTCTGCGGTGAACTCCATGACGAAATCTGCCAAGACGCCTTTATTACGATTTTTGGTTTTATATCGATGTCGAACTCACTCGACTCTATGGCCCGCTTCATCCGATCTTCAAGGGTCTGCGGTTTATTATTACTTTTATGATTATGGGTATTCTGTTGGGACTTGATGGTATGAGCTTGAAAGTAAAGGCGAGACTTCAGCCTGCGGTCTGCCCTTCAGTTGGTTTCTCCATCCCGGATACCTCTCTCTGCTTTCCTCTCGAGCTCTAATTTTTAATAGTAAATTTGGATGTGCTTTTCCGGTCTTTGTCTGCGATAAGGACGGGGTCTTGGTCGAGAAATGCGAAGCGCCGGAGGGTACAAAAATGGAGTTCCCCTTGGAGGGGCTTACGGAATGGGAGAGCTCAAAATGAAGTTTTGGTCTTGAAGCGCTTCTTCGCAATGTATCCATTGAAAAGATTTCTTTAGAACACGGAAGAAGAGTGACATTTATCGTTGACCTTGGACACAAAATTGGCTTAACAGCATTTGATATTCCAGGTTAGACGTTGGACTTCTTTTATGTTTGACGGTGACGGCATGTCGAGCACAGCTTTTATCTTGTTTAGATTTGCCTCAATTCCTCGGTTGTTGACTATAAAACCTAGGAATTTTCAGGCTGAGACTCCAAAAGCGCGTTGGCTGGATTAACCGTGTTATTACTCTCTCGGGATCTGGAATGCTTCGGACCGGAGGATGGTATGTGGAGCTCGGCGTGATTAATTTCACCAATATGTCATCTATATACACTCCATGGATGCCCCTATTTGCTTCCTAGAACATCCTGTTCACCCAACCTACAGTAGGTAGCTCATGCGTTTTTTGGCGAGCATTACTGTAATAGGTCCCTTGCCCCGTGACGAAAGAGGTATTTTCTTGGTCGTCGGGATCCATATTTGTCAGTTTAAGCGGAAAGCATCCGCAGAAATTGAGAGTTCATGGACGGCTGTGGCATCTACTATGAGGTTGATCACGTAGCGGAAACTAACTTTTTGGGCATGCTCGGTTGTCGGTGAAGTCGATCGCAGTCGCGGGTGCAGATTCGCTTTTTGCAGTCTGATGTTGGCTGACCATTCGAGTGCTCCACCTGGGCGTGGCTTTGCACGGAGGTTTTCCGACCTCCTCATTGATTACTTTTTGTCTTTCGTGAAACTCCTTCTTTGCTTGAAGCCCATTTTGAGTTGGGCCCGGCGTTCCCAGTGACGTAGTGATTATTGCGGGATCAATCCCTCATCCTCCTGGCTGCGAACTTGTCCTTATTATGTTTCAGAAGTGGGTAAGGGAGGCTTCAGAATCTTCCGCAAGCTTGGAGCCGATGTAGGCGAGGTGTTCAGGGTTATCGTCTAACTGTACGGGATCGACTCTTCGGGGGCTCGAGGTCGAATTGTTGCTTGTCACGCATGTCGAGCTGATCACGTATGTGTTGTCGTAGCTTTTGCTTTATGGTGCGAGTATCATACTGGCCCACGTAGCTGGTCTCCTAGAACCATTCTACTCCACGTGGTGAAACTTGATCATCATGTGGTAAGCGGAGGGGATGGCCTTTATGGCGTTGAGAGAGGGTCTGCCCAATAACATGTTATAAGCGGATGGGGCATCTACTATGAGAAACTTCACTGCCGTTGTTGCCTGGCACGGGGGGTCTCCCAAAGTGAGCACTAGCTGTATTGACCCCAAAGGTAGCACTTTCTCTCTAGAGAATCCTCGCTAGAATTGAGTCTTGGCTTGGTTTCGACTTCTCCGCCAGTCACCCGTCTGTCAGCTTAGCGAAGATGATGTCGGGCAGAACTCCATTGTCGACAGGACCGTGGATTGTTTTGTTAGCCTGTTGCCCGCGCCAGCTGCAAAGGATCTTGTGGGGGTGTTGGCATCCCTCGAGGTTGAGTCGAATGTTATAGTTGTGTTGAGTCGAAGCCGGTTTAGACAGCTTTGTACTTCCGTTCACCTCTCGAGCCTGATGCTCGCAGTGAGCCTTCCTGAAGAGTTGGATTTCCAGCATCTGCAAATCCTCCCAATGTCACATGGATTCCCTAAGGGTTGTTGGTCTTGAGTTATGTCTGGCCGAGGTGGTGGTGGTTCTGCGCTGGCACGGCCTTCGGAGGCTATGGGCGGCGAGAGATGCAGCGTCCCGAGATCCAGATATTATATTATTTTCCCCTTTTTGAGTTGTATCGGAGCGAAAAATCGGTTTAATTCTGATATATACGTAGAAAAATGTCCAGAGTTTCGACCGGCGAAGCGGAGAAAATCGGTAAAATCGCCGATTTTTAAATGAAAAAGCTCTAAAAGCGGAATTTTCCGAGAAAAATCGGCTGACGAACTATACAACGCTCTTGTGCGGAATTTACGAAAAAATATAGGTAAAATATCATTAAATATCGGTAAAATATCGGTAAAAATATCATTGTCATATTTTGACTCCAAAATTTTTTTATAAATACCCATAAAATCATCTGATCTCTTCTGAGCTCATTCATACACATCCAAGCTCCATTTAATAAATTATTATTTTTTGTGATTTATCTCAATATTTGAATATCTTATTATGAATATTATCTTTGTCAGATGGGATCCCTTCATCGGAAATAATGTAATGGAACCACATCGGTCTTAATTTTGGTTTTAAATTCTTATTGTAATGTAATTTCTGATAGATATAATGAATATTATTTTCAATAAGTGTATATTTGTATTTATGTCTTTTATAAGAAGTTCAACAAAGTATTTCCATGAATTTCAAAATATTTTTATTAATTTTATTCTGGAATATTTTAAATCAAAATCATAGATATTCTGGAGTATTTCAGAAATATGTCCATTAAAGGTCAGTCTTGATATATCGTAATTCTGCATTTTGTTCATGTTGGTTGTGTCCCAATCATAGTTCAGTGCATTAGTTTTCATAAGACTCTTGTACCTCGTGTTAATCTTGGTGGGGTCGACCTTATTTGGGACATTATCTATTGTTCATGTTGCACCTCGCGTGGGCCTAAGGTATTGTAGTAGTCGAGGGTGAACCACGAGGTGAATCACGGGTTGTCGCGGCTCGTGAGGTGGTCCCCCGACGGTCTCGGCTCGGCGTCTCTTCGGGAGACCTGATTCTGTCTTTCTTTGGGGATCTCTCCAGGTTTCTTTGTCTCTTAGGGAAACCGTTATATTGTTTATCAGATCTTACTTTTTCTCTTTGTGGGTGAAGAGCTTTCTTTCTTGAATCATGAGACTTCTTTGTAGTTTATGCCATACTAACTTCAGCAAACACATAAGACCATGTTTGCTTGAATTCTTGAGATGGAAACATTAAATTTTTTATTTGCGCTCCCAACCCGGTGATGAATAGATAGCGAGCTTCTGTCATTATATCTACATTCAAATACTGCGTCATTGACCTTTTTGGACACTGGATGTAAGAGCTTTCCTGTGAATACACTTTATAGTCAACGGTGTCTTCGACTCTTGTATGTTCTAGAAAGCTCCAGTAGAGTGAGGCCGTGCTGATGGAGAATCTCTGAATGAAATTGACGATGGTGGGAACCTATTAGAAGCCAAGCCAATGTCGGGCCTTTTAGGCGTGATAGAGGCTGCGCACCATCTGGTCTTGATACCCATGTGGCTCCATTTTGATTCTTGGGTGTTAAGATGATCGAAGCGGGATCCTTGCACCAATGGCAGCTTCTATTCTTTGCATTCCCGAACTTCTTGGAAGGGAAGTGGAAGCACCTGTTTGTGACGGGCCTCAGGTTCTTTGCGCAGGAGTGTCCCGCCTGTGGGGCTGGGCCCGTACAACTTCCTTTGTGCTGGTGAAACTCTGTTAGGCATTTGACCTCTACTCCCTGAGCTCCCCATTCCATGTGAGGAGGGGTTGGTTCCATCGTTCAGGCGTTCCCAGAGTGTGAAGCAGTTCGCTCTCTCAGGGGTTAGGCCATTCAGTCGTGCCCCCTGGCTCGGTGGATACGCTTTTGTTCGGCATCTCGAGGGAGGGTCGGTGGTTGCCCTTCACGAGGGGTGGTGTTATGGCCTTCTGGGTTTGTGGCGCTTCCATGGGCGTTATCTACACGGTGAGTTGTTTGCTCTCTGTCGGCGTTGGTTGGTGAGGCGGTGCCTGCTATGTGTTAAAGCACCACGCTAAGTCTCTGCATCGCGCGGGTCATTTGTCCGTTACTGGTAGTCTGCATCCTTTGAGGATTGGCGTTGCTCTGCCCATACGAGTTGATAGCCGATTCTTTGAGAGATTAGCTTTATTTGTAAAAAGGCGCGTGGTTCCACGAGACAGCCAGTGATGATGCCTTTTTCAGTGATTGATGAGCATGTTGTCTGTTGGTAGAACTGGGCTAGATTGGGGCCGCGGCCCAGGCGGTCATCAACTCACGGGCGTTGGACTCCTCTGCAAAAGCAGGAAGAAAGAGGATGGGCCAGGCTGGCTCCTTTCAACCTTCAGTACTAAAGTCAGTTCTCTGAGGAAGAAAATCCTGTATTCTTGAAGTAGAATGTTTTGCGTGCCTTTCACTTAGATGGGGTGGCCTGTTAGGCTATAGCATTTGGATGGTGGTAAGGATTCTCTCTCATTGGTGGGGATTTTACGCCCATATCATTTATCGGATTAATAAGGGATAATTAGGAAACAGTTATTGAGAATTATCACTTCCCTCATTCGAGGTGAGATTTGGTTTGATTTATCAAAATTAAACGGTTGATAGGGATTATCCTCTTCCCATAATAATGAGATTTGGTTTGATTTACGAGAATATGATTTAGAATCCTCCATATTATTAGCACTTTAGGGTGAGAATGTTTGGGCTCAGTTTTGGGATGCCAGGTCAGAGCAGTTGATAAACACCTTTCTTGGGCTTGGTGAGTGAGCCTACGCGCCTATTTTTAAACCTATCCTTATATGTATGTAGAATGCTGGCTAAGAGGAGTTCTTGTGAGAAGCTCTCTTGAACTTGATATACTATGAAATTGGGAGAAGTAGGAAACTCTAAAAGTATAAATACATTATCTAATTTATTACAACTTCACAGATTCATTTACAGTACTCTGAACAACAGTATATAATTAGTTTATTCTTCAATTTGTTTGTTTGTTTGTTTATGAATCGAGTGGCGGTGCTCCCAGGATCTAAATTTTTATCGCCATAATACTTCTCACGAAAGGCAATGCAGGTTCGATTAACTTAAAAATCTTAGTCTCATGCTATTGGGCTTTAGTCAAGGGTTTAGTCATCATAATTTATAAGTTAAATTTTCAATTTTGTTTAGACAAATGATGTCATTTATATAAATGTAAAAGAAAACATGTTGTTTAGTCCAATCAAATCTTGATAATCTAGAATCTTGATTAAAGAAACGTGCATAAATTTAATAAATTTAGTCATTTTTATTTATAACTAACATTAAATAATACTATATATATACAAAAATAATTTGACATTATTGTTTTCCAAAAATTATAAACTCTAAATAATTAATTTCATCGTTTTCAATTCATGAAATGAATTTAGTGCCAATTATAAACAATCAATTATTATAGCATTGATTAATTTCAATAGTTTAAAAGTCTTATAAATTAGTATATGACATTGATAAGTTCAACATTTTGATTTTTTGGGGATATGAGCAATTTCATCCATATGAATAGAACAAAAAACTATGGATTTATGTTGATAAAATCTTTATAATTTAGAATATTATTTATGGTAATGTGATTTAGTATAATTCAATATGTAACTTGTCTTGATTTTATGAATTTTTTATAAATTTTGTAACACAATACTTTTCTTTCAAATACATATCATGTAGGAAAAAAATTGTCATTTAAGATTATCTTTGACGAATTATTCAACATAAATGATTAAAGAAAAAGATATACCTATAATCTCATAAATTTTGCACATAGAAATATTTTCATTAGCACATTCTTTTCTTCATGTCTAATTGATTGATGAGGATTAATGTTTAAAAAGGCAAAACATTTGGGATGGGTATGAGATTACGGGATGGTATGAGATTCGATTCAGCTTTGCTACGTTGTAAACGAAGTGTTTAGTTGTCAAAAAAAAATTACACATTCTTCTTATTCTTCTTATACTTTTTTTTTAAAATTATTGACCCATTTTCCTTTTGACAAGATTTAATTATCCAGATGTCTTATCTCCTAGAATAAGCAATAAAATATCCCACTTATTCCAGCGTTTCATCCAGAGAGATTGAAAATTAATGTTAATATAACAAACATTATGGTTTGCCTTTTCTTTTATGCAGGTATATTTGGCATTTGTGACAATAAAAATCCTATGGGTGTGTTTAGACTGGACGACAGGCAATAACCGCCATTGGTAAAGATAATAAGGAAATATTTCTATTATATATACTCTATACAATCATAACGGGAGAGTTCATCGGCAACAAGACTGATTAGGCGATAGAAGACTGGGATTGTGTTTTGCAAACCAAGAACAGCTCTGGATTAGTTTATTGGCTTACTCATAAATTCATCTTCTTTCTACTGAGAAGGTTTTGAGTTGTGCAGAGATTGTTGTTGAAGTATGGAGGAAATGGAGGACCCAGGGTTTTGATTTTTTGACATGGAAATCAATAAAATTCAACTCAGACAAATGGAAGAATAGGATAGTTGGTTTCAAGTGGAAGAGAAGAAAGCAGGCGATGGAGTGTCGGATACTGTCTAAGATACAAAATCATTGTCTCAATGAGTATGTGGTTGTTTTTGTTTTTGTAGTGATAATTGGTTTGCAACCTGGTGGAGGCATTTCAGGCAAGTAAATGGTGAGGAAAGTACATTAATGGTGCCGACTGATCAGAGACCAGACCAGTGACTCAGTTTTCTTTAAGCTCTGTGGATCCTTTCAGATGGGCTTTCTTACTCAAAAATCTAGACAGGAAGGATTCTGATATCTTAATTGAAATGGAAGAAAGGTGAGAAAGCTTTAGAGTGCAATGAACCTCTCTATGCATCACTATATGTAATATTAGCTTTTCACTCAACAAAATCTCTTTATTGATCTGTGCCACCTTGAACAGGCTGAAATAGCTTTACAACCACTCTATAAGTTGCAGTTCAGGAACACTTAGGTTTGCATTAATTAAGAAAATGGAGAATAATTTCTTGAACCAAGTGGCTTCATTGGAGAAGAATGGGATAAAGATGAGGTAGCAGTTCAGTGATACCTGCCTGCAGAGAAACCCTATTGATCGTCTGAGTTTGTTTTGAGTTCTATTTTGAAACTGTTCTTGAACACATGAAAGAACCACAAATTTTGGTGTTCTCTTGAGAAAAATGTTATTGTTATCTGAATTTAGGGGCATGTTTTGTTATGTATTTAAAATATTCTTGAGAACGGTTTTTTGAAAACGCAGAATAACTTATTTTAGTGATACAAAAATTGTTCTTACAATATCTGAATTAAGTAATTTTATTAATTCCTCATTTATTTTTCAGATAACATGGGATAAAGAATTGATGCGATATTGTTCTTATTCACATACTTTAAAGCAAAACGGAAATTTAAAAGTATATAACAAATAAGCCTATTTTCTCTTTTATTCATCCGTGTTATTGAATTAAAAAATGGGAGACAGAGCATAATTGTGGTGTTTTCCTTATTCTCCTTGTTTTTTCAAAACAAAAAAACGATTTTAATAACTATAACTGAAGCCACCCTTTCATGTATTTCTATTTTTATTTAATTTGCAGCTGTAGTGGAACAGAAAAGATGAAATTGAGAGGCTTGGGATATTTGGGTCCAGCAACAGAAAATGCAAATACTAGTACAGCTAAGAGAGAATCTATCTGATTTAAGGGGAAAGTAACTGTTTCATTTAAAAAAATGGTTAATGAGAATCACATGTTACTAATCATGGCTTAATTTTTTAACAAAGTGTAATCAATTGTTAAATCTGGCCTTTAAAGAAGTGCTAATTAATACTTCCCGGCATTAAATGCATTCTTGCCAATAAGACCTAACTTGGTAGTTTAAAAGGTTGGATAGAGCATGAAAAGTGCCCTAGTTAAGTTTCACTAGAACATAATACCACAACATTGTAATACAAAGTGAGACCAGATGTTGAAGAAAAAAAAAACTTATTCTTAAACAATTTAATGTGGACATATCAATTGAAAATAGTGGATGTTAGACAATGAAGTAAGACATTGGGTTGAAACATTATGTAAACATGTGCATTTGGCAACAATAACCTGTATCAAGTCGAAAACTTCAAGAGAGGTTTTCTCCTAATATTTTGTTCCTTATCTAAAACAAAATTCACAATGCGATTAGATCCTTTGGATGTATTAACTCTAAGGACTTTAGGAAGTTTATGGCTATGTTGGAATTTCTAATGTTTGTTTCTTTGGATATTATTTTAAAGACAATAGAGCGTGCGTTTCAACTGGGGGCTTATTTGTAATCTTAATATTAACTTTTTTTGGCTTTTTTGTATAGATATCCCCCGACACTATGAACAAAGAGATATAGGATACTTTGTAATATCAAAAGCTCCATTATTGGGCATTATGGACAATTATGGGAGATTTTAATGAAATTTTACACCCTCATGAGAAAATGGGAGAAACACAGTAACTCTTCTAGAATGCAAAATTTTCTGATTTTTGTGGTATTTTCATTGCTTGATTTAAGAGATCTTTTACGATTATGCATAGTTTTAATAAGTGAAGAAACTCCGTCATTGCAAAAATTTGGATAAGTCTGCGTGTGATCATTAATCTTTAGTTTCAAACTAATTGCAAGGTTCTGTCTCTATCCTGGTTCCTGATCATGACTATAGTTTACATTAGGTAAGGAAAATAAGTTGTGTCAAATACTAGATGTGAAGAATTTTTGGTTCCCATATATTGGGATTTATTGATGTTTTTAGGATGCTTGAATACACTTTTGTGGTCAAGCTTTTTAGTTAGTAAGAAAAAAATCAAGCAATTAGTCAAAAAGTTAAAACTTTAAATAAGGTTGAAGTTAAAAATGTATAAGAAAATATAAAGCAAATCAAGAAAAAAATTTTATGAGATACAAGGTTCTTTAATGATAGACCCTTCTAATATTTCCCTCCAAAAGGAAAATGTTAATCTTTCTCAAAAGCTTGGTCACTTGGTGAAATTAGAAGATATCAAGTGAGCTCAAAAATCAAGACAAGTCTGTACTCAATTAGGAGACATCGCATTGAATGGGTGTGAGTGCATGATTGAAAAATCAACACTGTGCTTGGTGTTTGATTGGGTGGGCTCGGGTTAAGTGGGACGAGAGATCAACGAGTCGCCACGAGTTGAATAATAATGGTAAATAAAACTTGTGTGTGGATAATAGCAAAAGCGAGGATAGACCTTACCTTCTAGTGAAAGACTTCGATAATTGTGCTTAGACATAATTCAACGAAGAGCGGTAAAAATGTCTAGATTGTGCGAAGCCTCACGTGTGACACAAAAATTCGCTGCCCACAAAAAACACATGAGTTTTGTATATAAATGATCATTGAGGTGTAACATCAGCTTTTTAGTTTGAACTAAATAATTTTTATAAATAATCAATGGATGTAATCCAGTATGGATTTTATCACGCATGGAGCGTGGCATTGTGTGATAGAGTGGTAGGACTTCCGGGTATGATGAGAGTTGGTAAGGACTTGGGGCATGCTACATGATTGAGTCTCATCTCATTTCATGGCATGACATGTAGGATTCCATATTAGAAATGACATGTGTTTTTACTTGGAATGTGAGATAGTGAATGTGGAACATGAGCATACATATGCACTTAGGTGGGAAGTATCCCTTATAGGAAGTATTCTCTCTTGGCAGTGGCTCTCCCTTTATGGGAAAAGCATTTGAGTGTAAGATGTACACCGGTGGACGGCAGCTCGTCGAGAACCGCAATTGTGAAGGACCAACATGCTGGCTATGATAAATCCCTTTTTGTAAAATTGTGGAACAATCTAGTTCTGGTATGTAATAATGGTAAGAGGGTCATGATCGAACTCTTACAGGCTGTTTAAAAATGTAGTATTCGCATATTTTAACTTAAATATGGATGAATGGATCTTTATTAAATGCTCAGACGTATAAAAAAGGTGTTGTCAATTTTCGGTATCCACAAGTATTTGATACTAGTTTGGTATCAAAAACTTGGGTATACAGTACCTAAGGTAGTATTGCCGTGCGGGTTGGTAGTTGAAAATTGACAAGACCTGAGTTTAGAGGCGTCACAACTTGTTCTAATATTAGTAAATTTTACTGCATTTATGCCATGTCAAAACTGACTTGTAAGCTTCCATCAGTCTTCGTTCAATTTTCAAATAATATGCATGGAGGCTGAAAGAAGACTAGGGAAGCATTAGAAGCATCATAGTTCCAATGGCATTATAAAGTATCTTGGTTACTTGATAATTCAGGAAGAGTTAAAAAAATTACATTTTTATGAAGTGATGTAAGTCCTGAGAAGTTGGCTTGGAAAGCCTGTTCACTCAGAGTTGGTAAAATAACTCTAATAAAGGCTAATTTAGCGAGCTCACCTTTACATGCCAATGACACTTTAAGCTTGTAAAATGAAATAATGAAGATTGAGAGATAGAGATTTTTATGAAGATTGGTCGAAGCTTGGAATATGTGTTTGTGAGGCTATAAATCTAAAGGAGGCCTAGGAATTAGAAAATGAGGATGTTAATAAAGCTTCTATTTAGCACAAACTGGGATGGAGAATCATGGATAGTGATAGTTTTTGAAGCGAGATTATGAGAGATAAATATGTAAAAGATAACAACTTTTTAGGATCCTAAAAAGGGAAAGGTGACTCTATGGTGTGGAAAGGAATTATTAATCATAGAAAATACTGGAGTTGGCCTGGGAATTTGTGTATATGAGATGGTAGAAAAGTCTAATTCTCGCAAGATTATTGGGTTTATATGATGCACTCTTGTTTCATTCGATGAAGAAATAAATTGTAATTACATCAATTGGGACACTAAAGTACATGACTTTATAAATAATGAAAGTAAGGAATGGAATATTCACATCATTTCATATCTTCTTGCCTTCAAATGTGTTATTAGATATTAAATCAATTCCAATTCCTTCTTTGCACAGTGGAAGATGGGTTCTATGGGGTTTTCCCATGATGGAAGATTTACCCTTAAATCGACAACTTGAGATTGTAATCGCCTTAAAGTACATCCCTAGGAATAAAAAGTTCTAAGTTGGTTTGAAATAAATTTAATGCAGAAAATAAAAATTTTCCTATAGTTGGTCTTGAAGAGAAGCTCTTCCCCACTTGTGAGTTTCACTTGATAGAAGATTAAGAAATTACAACAATATGTGATTGTGTAATCATTGATAGAAATACTAACCATATTTTCAAAGCATTGCCCTTTGCTCCAAAGGAATTTGGGATCGCATTAAGTATAATTGTCCTACTCCCTCTTTATGAAACGTAATTTCTTGGACATGGCTTGCAATTATTTATAAAGTGTAAAAACTAGCGTCAATTTTCAAGGTAATGGAGAAAAATTGCCATTATCTTGTGGAATATTTAGACTCATAGGAATCAGTTTTGTTGGAAGAAGTAAACTGACCATTTCTCATCATTGAGAAAGCTACCTTAATTTTCCAAAATCTTCATGGTATTTTGACTGAATCTTATTTGCATAACGAAGGACACATTGTCCCCTCTATGGTTGAAAAATGGATCGTTGGATTCCCACACCCTATTAATGGAATATTCAAGTTAAATTTTGATGATTTAAGAGTACAAAATAAGTATGTATTGGATGGGATTATTTATGAGTTCTAATGGGAAAAAACATGGCTGCTATATAACTCAGGCACTAGTCAATGCTTTAATAATTATAGTAAGAGTGTATGGCTTCAAGAGATGGTGTTTGATCTCCAAAAAACAATGGTGTTTTAGACTTAGAGATAGGAGACTCAAAGTTGTATATCTTGCTATAACAAAAAAAAAAAAAGTAATTTACAGTTCAATTTGTTTTATTAAAGGGAGATATTTGGATCTCTCTCGGAGTTTTAAACATTCATAAATGTAGTCATGTTTATAAGAAACCAATGGTAAAATGTTTGGCTAAGAAAGGCATTAAGTAGTATTAATTCAAATGTTTGGTGGTCAAACTTTCCTAAAGATGTTATAAAGAATTAGTTTGAAGATTATTGTGGTTCTTTGTTTTATGAGTTTGTAGATTTCACAAAAAATTTAATAATAATAATATTAATATATGTCAACATAAAACAAAGATAGCAAGAATGTTTACACTTCTAGATAAAGTGATAATGCAGGCACAAGCATTTTTTAACTTCTGAACTCTATCACTGGATCAAATGAAGAATTCAGTCCTAAGGTAGATTATATGCTTGTAATCATATGTACACACATTCCATTAGTCATAGGTCTTGTGGGAAAGTTTTCCTTCTATGGATCTGTAGAAATTTTACTGACAATGATCTGTGGCATGTGGCCTGAAGTCATTTGAAAGATGAGGAGGTTTTATCTCAGTCATTCAACATAGTGGCTTTTTCAATTTCAAACATAGAACTTAGTTAAATAAAGAAGACTCCAAAGAAAACCACAAGGACTAAAAAGACTAATTTGGCTGTAACATAGGGCTTTGCTAGCACAGAATATGTATCAATTGGGTACAGCAGTAATTTGCAAAGGAAAAGCAATAAGCAACTAGGTTGGATCATTTTTTCAATTACAAATTTCTTGAAACTTAACGTTACTGACAAAATGGTCCCAGCTGCTGTCTGGCACCCTGTTTAATGCTATTTGCATTGGCAAAGATAATAACATTATCCCCAGACCTAGAAAACTGACCCCACCAGGGCCTTTGGGTGAAATGGTTGGAAGTTGCACAGCCGTTCTTCCAAATTGCCAGACTGGAATCAAAGTAGGGTTTATACTTGGTGACGTGTCCGAACTCATTTTCTTGCCTATATACATATAGAGGAAAACCAGAGTTCTATATCCCCACTTAACATTATCACATCTTCTTAGGGTTAATAGAAGTTGTGAGTCTTTCTACTGCATACATTTTCTTTTCTGTTTTCTGTATTTTCTACTATTATGCCGATTGCCCAGTTGTTTGGGCTTCTTCCCAATGGAAGACATGATCAGAAAGAATCGTGTTGATGGCCTACTGCCACTTCCACCGCCTCCTCAGTCTCAGGCTCCTTCAGCCCTTGTACCTCCTATGCCATCTCAACTTGGGAGGCAACCCGAGTTGATGATGATGGCCAATGTTGGGAATGGCATGATCAGGCCATTTCCAGAAGGATTAGGCCCCAGAATCAGTATCCACACCCTGAAAATAATCCAATCTTAACTGATCTTGTAGTCTCCGCCACTGGTACTACTGTTGGTTCTTCTGGAGTCTCCTCCGGAACCGAATCTATGACAGTGAGTGGATTCAGGGAGTAAAACCACACCTTGGCATGGATGACCAAGTGAACAGTAATACTTTCATCTCTTTATTTTCAAATGATATCAATTAACTGTTATTCTTTCAATGATGGGGAGAATTCTATTAGTGTTTCATGGTGATCTGTTTGGCTCACACAGGCTTCTTTCAAACCGAGGGTTTCTGCTCAGAAATCTAGACTGAAAAGGAAAGGCTAACTACATCAATGAACTGGAGAACCAAGTGAAAGAGCAGAGGTAGTCCCAGAATTCTCCGATCATTCAACTACTCTCTCTGTCTCTGTTATTTTTATTAATAACATTTGTATATAAGTTCAGGCCATGATAGCAACATTCTCAACTGAAGTGATAGTGTGCCAAGAAGAGGAAAAGAGCTGCTACTAATGGAGGAATAATTTGGTGGAAACAAAAGAACGCCATGGTTGAAGAACAACTGAACCTCAAAATGGTATATGTAATATGTATAGCTGCTATAAGTTTTCTCGTGGACTCCCTATTTTCTCTCCTGACAATGTGTCATCTCTGGCCAGAAGAAGCTAATGTTTACAACGGGGAAATAACTAAGCTTCAGAATGGGTTTCTATTACAACAGCTGCCAGACCAGACATGGATGTCTCCCAGCCCGTCTGGACCAATGAATTATACGACGAATCAAGACATGAGCCAGCTGGGTTGCCCTTCTCAGAATTTTGGAATGTCAGTTCTAGTTCCAGTTCCTGTTCATTTTCCTGTGCCTGAGGAGATGGCTTCCCAGGCATTTCAACTTAACTTAGGAATTGAAGGGCCTCAAGAGATACAATTAAAGGCTAGCCTAGCTGCTCCAACAACAGAAAAATATGGTAGTTTCATTTCATGAACAGACATAATCAAAAGCTCTAGCAAGTTTGTTGAAAACAGCTGAAGATTGCATTTCCCCCTCATTCCTAGCTGCTGTTGTTCTTGTTGTTGGTTTTTCTAGGGTTGGGTGTTAGCCTTTTTTTTTCTCACTTTGCTTTCTGTTGTTGTTGTCGTTTGTGGCTTTCTTTCAAATTCGAACCGTGTTTCCAGATATTGAGTGGCGTCTGGAATGAATTTTCTTTACTATGAGTTGATAAAAAAAAAAAAAAACTCTAATATCGGGAAATGAAGGTGTAACATCTGAATTTAAAAGAGAAAAATGAAAAAAAAAAAAAAAAAAAAAAAAGAGACATAAGCATTATTGAAAGAAATGTGAACATGAAAATAGATGATTAATCAATAAATAAAGATAGGTAAAAGGTTATTACGTCTTTTGGAGTAATGGAATGTGAGCATGTATATCTCTGCAAATACGCTATAACGAGTTTGGTCTCTTGTTGTTACAGATAAAAGCCAGGTGTCTTGGTCCTTATTTTAGAAGATTAGTTTTGTAAATTTAATTTTAAAGGGAACCAATTTAATAAAATAATATATGTGGATCATATTATTTATCCATATAATTATACGAAGAGATAGTATTTACAAGTGGGATAATTAGACGTAAGTTAGAGATTTAGTTCGAAGAGGTAGTCAGTTGTTTTACCTTGATATTATTGGTGATGATGCCACAACATTTATCAGTTAATTTAAGATTATTTATTTTAGTGGGTCCAATTTCCAAGATATGTAACATTGAAGAATTCTTATATTTTCTATTTTTTCTTACTAATCAAAAAAATTCGAATTGAATCTTTCTACTACTCCAATATAAATATCTCGAAAATCGGTAAGAATTAGACATTGTTTTCTATAAATCTGCAGTCTTGAAGTGCTTTCATGCGAGTGGCCATTTAATCATTATTAAGCTTGGTATAGACAACATATCAACATAGGTACAACAATAGTTTATAGACATTTTCTATGTTGTTTTTAGATTTATGGTTTGAATTGAAATATGTACTTTTATTAAGGGTGATTTGATTAAAAAGCTAGATCTGGGAAACAAATTTTGGAAATTTGGCCAGTTATCAATTTTATCCTTGATTTTAACAAAATACCTTATATTTTTACAAAAGTAAAAGTCGTTTTTAAGAGATAATGTAAATGTATAAAAGCGAAGAAGTCTTTTGCAAAAGATTATTTTCAGAAAACAAGGGATATGTGGTTTTTAAGGCTAATAACTTTTTAATATAATGTAGTAAACTACTTTCATTGAGCTTGAACCCTCTCCTTATGTCCATCACACTTTTGGCGGCTCTGCCAATTGAGTTAGGCTTGTGGACATAGAATAGGTGAGTTAGATTTACAATATTGCATTGTTGATGTCTTTGAACAAAATATTTCTTTATTAAAATTGAGCATGTGACTGTCGCACAAAAGGTTATCTTACCTCATTTTATTTTCTGTTTATTGCCAGTGAATATATGGTCCTTAGTTCCTTTTTCAAACATCAATTTACAATATGAACATATAAATCAGATAATTTTCAATCTTTAAATTTTTTTTGAATTGTTTGTTGTTGATAAACTAGCATAATGCTTCAATAATATATAAGTCATGTTTTTTGAATTATAAATCCATCGGTGCACAACTTGAGCAACTTTTATGCATATTGAAGAACTTTTTTTGAAGAGTCGATGGAAAACACTCTTGCTCTTTTTATCATTCCATATTATTTATTTGGCTCCTACTTTTACAATTAGATGACTTAATCCTCATTCCTGTTGTTGTTCTTGCTTGGTTTGTTTCTAGGATTTATGTTAGCTTTTTTCTCCTTGTTTTCTGCTGTTGTTGTCGTTTTGTGGCTTTATTTTAAATTCGAACTGTGTTTCAGATATATATTGGGTGTGCGTTCTAGATAATTTTCTTTACAATGAGTAAACAAAAATAAAAACTCTAATATCAGAAATGAAGGTGTAACGTCTGAATTTAAGAAAATATTAAAAAAAAAGAAAAGAAAAGAAAAGGAGACAGCATATTATTGAAAGAAATATGAACATGAAAATTAGATAATTAATCGAAAAAATAAAATAGGTAAAGAATACGTGCAATTGGGTGATGGACTTGCATGTATATCTCTTACCATCCTTTATAACGGTTGGCCTCTTATTACAGATAAAGCTTGCGTTTGGCCCTTTTTAGAGTTTTGTGAATATAATTATAAGAAGGGAACCAATTATTTGGTTTCTCTGCTTCAAATATCATATATGCCATTAACATTTGTGGAGCATATTATTTATCCATATAATTATACGAAGAGATAGTATTTACAAATGGGATAATTAAACGTACGTTAGAGATTTACTTGCAGGAGTCAAGCCTACCATTTGCCTGCGATATTATTGGGTGATGCTCTACATTGTTAGACCCATTTCAGTTTCAAGACAAAGATTGCTATTTTATGAAGATTGTTATTTTATGTGGAGTCCAATTTCAAGATATGTAACATTGTTGAAGGTTCACTGTTTCTATTTTTCTCTCTTATTAATCCAAAAATTTTCATTTGAATCCTTTCTATTGTAATCTTTCTATTGCCCCTATATAAATATCATAATAATCGTTGTAGAATTAGAGTTTGTTTTCTATAAATCTGCACTATTTATGCTTTCATGACCTGGTTCTTCTTTTTTTTGGAAAGGGATTCTAACTACATAAAGAGGGGGGTGCTTACTAGAGAAAACAAAAAAATAGTCAAGAGAGTTACTATTATGCGCCCTAACAAAGGTTATGCCCACTCATTTTATTTTCTGGCCTCTGCTAGGGTGAATATATGGTCCTTAGTTCCTCTTTCCAAGCATCGAATTTACACATGAACGTATAAAATTATAAATCAAGATAATTTTCTATTTATTTATTTTAATTGTTTATTTGATAAGCTATCATAATGCTAATAATATAAGGCCATAGTTTTTTGAAACATAAAGGCATCTATGCACACTTTGAACTACTTTTGTGCATATTGACAAACTCTTTTGAAGAGTCGATGAGAACACTCTAGCTATTTTATCATTCCATATTATTTATTGGGGAATTGTGGGCTTAAATGTACGAAGGGACTATAATAAGGAAATAAAATTTTGGTTTCTTATATTTGTTAAACATGGAATAGAAGCATAAAATAAAGCAAACATGAAATGAAATAGTAAGCTCATTTTAAGCCAAATGCCCTCATGTGGGACCCACATGATCATTTCTTCTCTATTGATCACCTTCCTCTCTCTGTCTGTCTCCTCTTCTCTCTCATCCCCACCCTAATCAATATCCATTGGAGTTATAGGATTAATTTAACACCCTATCCCTCTCCTGATCATCCATTGAGCAGAGACTAATTAACACCTTGAACCCATAAAAGCACTAATGTAACACCTTGCACTAATGTAAAAAAAAACCCTTTAAATTATTATAAAAAATATTTGTAATAAAAATTCTATTATAAATATCAATTTATTTAAAAGGAAGAAATGAATTTAATTTTTCATTTAGTAGATTTAAAATTAAACAAATGGTAATAAAAAATTAAAATAACAAATAATTTATTTATATTTAAAAATAATGATACATTAATTATTTTTATTTTTATGTTTAATATTCTATAAAAATTTTAAAAATATCAAAATGGATTCAAAATATCAAAATTATAAATGTAAAGAATATAAATTATGCATGAAATATTAGTAAAATATTAGAATTTATTTATTTATTATATTATTATTATATGGACAAATTATGTATGCAATAAATAATTAAATTCTAATATTTTACTAATATTAGTGTAATAAAAATAAAATAAGGCAAACATTATTAAATTTTATTTTAATTTTTTAAATCTATTAGAATGAAAAAATTATTTCTTATAAATATATTTATCTATAATAATTTTAGCAGAGCATTTAGTGCAGTATTACATTATTGCACTAGCTCCAATGGGGGTTGAGGTAGAGAGGAGAGGAGGAGAGAGAAAAGAGGGAGGGGTGATCCAAGAAGATGAACATATTTTTTGGTTAAAACGGAATGTAGTAAATCTGGCTCCGCCGGCACTTCGAACCCTTCCCTACCTAAGTCTAACCATTTTAACGTGACGCTCTAACCAATTGAACTAAGTTTGTGGATCAAGTAGCTTCTACTTATACAATTAGATATCTCAATATACACAATTGCCTTACTTGACTAAGTTTAATTTACTAAGTTTTTATTTGAAACTCTAAAAGTACTATGGAAAGAAAATAAAGAGAAAAATTAGAATGAATGAAATTTTGGAAGAAA
This sequence comes from Tetrastigma voinierianum, assembly GCA_016808115.1. Lineage (NCBI taxonomy): Eukaryota > Viridiplantae > Streptophyta > Magnoliopsida > Vitales > Vitaceae > Tetrastigma > Tetrastigma voinierianum. Next base: position 36,567 of record JAEQBH010002956.1, on the reverse strand, counting down.
ATAAAGAGAATTATGTAGAGGTGCACTATTAGACCAATAAGAAGGAAAATATAACCCAAGTATCACATATCACTTGAAATGCACTATTTCCATGAAATAATACAAAACATGCAATTTTAGTAACACTGCTAAACCCTAAATCCATTCTTTCTATTTAACCCATGGGACCCACCCTAAACTATTTCCATGTGATTTTAGTTTTAAATAAATGAAAAAAAATAAAATTTCATTAAAATTTTAATGTATAGCATCCCCATTCTTAATCTTTGCCCCATCACATTTAAAATTTTTGAAAAGGCTTATTGAATTACATACAATACCTGAAGAAATATTTTGCTATGATTATTTTTTAAAGTTTATGAATTTTTGCATCCAATCTACAAATTTCTTTTCAAAATTGGCCCACTATATAACAATTTATTTCTAAATAAATTATAATTTTTATATGAAATATATTATCATTCAATTTGATAACATTATTGTTTTTTTTTTTTTTTTTTTTTTTTTTTTGTGAAATGGATAACATTATTGTTGTAACATTATTGATAAAATTCATTAATTATTGTTGTAACATTATTGTTGAGGAAAAACACCTCAACCATTTTGGTAGGGAATAGGGTGGGAACCCCTAATTAATTAATTAATGTTATATATATATATATATATATATATATATATATATGGTATATATATATATATATATATATATTATTAACAGCTAAACATTTTAATTATTATGTAGTAAATTGTCCCCACTAAGACTTTAACTCAGGACACCTCCCCTCCCTATATCATTGCTTTTTTTAAACATTAAGCACTCTATTACATGAGTTATGCATGATAAGTGCTCTATATGAGAACAAAGAACTAAGAATTTTATATATCCCCACATGAGCTTGCCTTTTTAAACTGTCCTCATTGAGCATTCTCTTATATTTATTTAAACTCATTTTATATGTTTTTCTTATTATATAAGAACTAAGAAATTTAAAATATAAATTTTAAATTTTAGATTATATTTAATTTTTTTATATATATTCTTCAATTGTGAAGCTAAATATGAGAAAATTTTATTTTCCTTAATATTTTTTTTCCAAGTACTTTCCGATTCCAAACAAGAGCCTAAGAAAACAATCAAAATTAAACAATAATCCTCTGTCTCCATGCTCTTTTCATTTGGGCTAATATTAGCATCCAGAACCAAAAAATCTGACTCCATCCAGTGCATTTAATTAGTCACATATGATATTAATGGTTCTTACATTTATGGCATTATTTAGAAATAGTTGAGTAAAATTAATTATTGCAAGGAAAATAGCCTATATTTAGTAATCTCTTACTAATATATTAATTTTCTTCCCTATATATACAAAGTTTTCCTTTTAAAAATACTATTACTATATGTTGTAGGGTTAGTACACAATATACTTTGATAGTCTTTTGTTTTTCTTTTCCCTCAGGTTTTCTCTATCTTATGTTAAAAGTTATAATTTGTTTTGTGGTTGTTTTTCTGGGCGGAGCCATGGATGGAATGAACAAAAAGGACCGGTCCGGACTTCCGCCACCGCCACCACCACCTCCACAGCCGCCAAGGTCAAGGGCGATCCATCAACTCTCCCTTCTTCTGCTCTAGAGGGATTCAGCCATAGTATTGTTCCCCATTATCAGTCTCAGAACCCTCAAAAATCATCCATTAATCTCAGGCAGTGGTGGTTCTGGAAGTTTCTTTGAGGACTGAACCCAGACTGTGCTTGGCAGATGCCACTGTGATCCTCAACCGGGACCTGAACTCCGACGACCGAGACTGACGGTTTGTCCAAAATTCCCGCCTTCATCATGTTTTTTTTTTTTTTCAGAACACCTGATTATCTTGGTCTTGATTCTTGTAATGTTATTGACAGGCTTCTTTCAAACAGAATTTCTGCTCGTAAATCTAGACTGAGAAGGATTAGCTACATTAATGAAATGGAAACCCAGGTGAAAGAATTTGAGGTAATGAACATTTATGGAAAACAAAGAATATAGAAGTTATGGGCCTATTTGTTTACTGTTTTTGAAAATTATTTTTTGTTTTGAAAAACAAGAAATACAAGGAAAATAAATAGAATAAGTTTGGTTCCCGATTTATTTTTTTATTATTATTATGAGAAAAACACAAATAACACAGATTTTTTTTTTTTTTTTTTTTTTTTTGTTACAGAAAACACAGATAACACAAATGTAGAATATGAATCATTTTCAAAGAACACTAAATGGTATTTTCTGTGTTTTCAAATTTTGTTCTCACAACCGTTTTAAAAAACACGAACCATACAAGATATATTTCTTTCAATTTCTAAAATCTATAGGCATATTTTGTGGGCCCAACTAGCACAACTCACTCCAGAAATGATACTCACCCAGCGTAAGAAAACTATTACAAAATGAACCTATGAAACAAAAGAAGCGACGCTGGGAAAGAACGTATAAATCTAAAAAATGGTACGTACTACTCAATATATATTCTCTTTAATTTCTCCATCTCTAGTCCCCCCTCTCTCTCACAAAGAGAATTTCGTGATTTGGCAGGTGAAACTGAGGCTTACAGGACAGAATTATATCATCTCGTGCATCTCTTTCAATCGCAGAACAACAGCAAAAAACAATTGAACTTTCTTTAGTCCTCGCTGGTTTGTTTTTTTAAATTCTCAATTGTCTCTAATTTCATGTTTTGCTTGTTTTGTTCGTGTTGTTTTCATTAAGATGATCTGTATTGAATATTTTTGTCCAAAATTGGCTGTTGTTGAATGGTTATCTTATCCATGGTGTATCCTTCTGACTCAAAAGAGGACTGGCAAAGCCATCCAACGAACATAACTTTATGGCAATTTGGGATACAAAATATATGACCACATCTATTGAAAGACATCAGGGAAAGGGTCTTGAAGGAATGGTTCTTAATTTTTTTTCATTTGCCCTTGGTAGCTGTCACACGCCCAATTTATGGCTTGCATGTGTGGCGCCTAAGAACCTCGCTGCTTCCGCTTCAATGTGCCTCACGTTCACAAACACAATACGACGAGGCTCTCTCCCAACCTCATATTTTATTTACTTAAAATACAAAATATTTTGGCAAAGGCTCCTACATCTCAGATGCCCAATGCTCTATGGATCCAATTCCTCAATTAATTAGCCACTGGGCAATGTAACCCCTTTATAGGATGCTCAAGGGCAGTCCTAGTACAAATCTGACTAAGAGTCCTACTCTAACTCTATGTCTTCAACTGCAAGCTAGCTTGAATCCTTCCCCGACTAGCCGTCTCGCTTAGATCAAGACTCATGCACACCCACACAAATCCTCCTTAATTAATAGTCATTTTTTATCAGGACTCCTATTGCCATAGGACTCCTTGGGCCGCAGGACTCCTTCTGCTGCATGACTCTTTGTTGCACTCCACCATAAACTTGCTACCCACGGCCTCGTGCCTATACAAAAGCTCCCACTCGATCCTCAAGTTTCCTTCAAGTGTCACACCCCAAGCTCCCCTCTAAGCCGCGGGAGTGTCAGACCGCAACTACGAAATATTCCAATCCAGATTGTGTCCTTACCTTCCCTCATGTGCGTGCTTGGCCTATGCACTCACGCCGAGCTTCTCATCTTGTGTCAACACTGGGCTTCCCCGATTTGGCCTCGATCTCCTTCCATGATGAGCGCATAAGGCCGCTGGCAACGCCCCATGCCGCATCAACTCGGTCATCTATAGCTGAGGGGCTAACAAACCTCCCCGCTAAAGGTACGACATCCTCGTTGACTTCAGCCGCACATACTCATTGATCTGGTCTTCAAACTGCCACAAAGTAGCACCCTTCTCCCAACTTGCTTCACTGATGGGCGTCCCCTTCCAATGAATTAAGTACTCGATCCACTTGTTCTTCCACGCTTCCATCTTCATATCCCGTAGGATGCTTGTAATCTCTTTGTCGAACTCAACCCTGATCATAGGCGGTTCCGTTTACTTGGCACTCCGTCTGCATCAGATCATGATGATAAGGCTTCAAGAAGCTTTACATGGAATGTTCAGAAGCTTCAATCTCTAAGGTAGCTTCAACTTGCAGCCACGCTCCCAATGCGCCCAATTTCAAAGGCCATCATACCATGGGATCAAGCCTCCTTGAAACTAATACTGATTTCTTCAAAATTTGAGGAGTTAGCTTCAACAGAACCTTCTCCCCTTCCTCAAATTCCAAAGGTCTCTTGCCTTTGTCCGCATATTTCTTCATGTGTTTACTTGCATTATCAAGGTTGTCTCGAGCTTCATCAAGTAAATATCGGTTTCCCAAACTCAGACGCTAGCAGGCTCACGTTGCAACCAGTTGAACCAGCACGCCCAAGGGCAAGTGGTAGGTTTGAACCTAATTGCTACCCTCAAAAGGGCCTGGTCTCGTGGCTGAATCTGGTTATGACAAAGACAACTACATAGGCTCAAGAAGTTCCAAATCCGCTTATTCTGGAGCGCTATCACATAGTGGCGCGAGTACCTCAAGCATCTTAATTCACTCACTCCGGGCCCGACCGCTTCTGGCCCGAGGGTGATTAGTAGTTGAGAACCCACCTCACCCCACATCATGAATAGCACAACCCAAAACCTCGCTAGAACCGCGTATCTTGATCACCACTATGTCCTCAAGCATCCCAAAATGCTTCACAACATCGCTGAAGAAGATGTGCGCTGCTTCACACTCATTCGGGGCTGGTATGAAGATAAAGCATACTTAGAGAACCTATCTACCACTACCAAAACTGATCCAAAGCCCTCAACTTTCGGAAACTTGCTAATGAAGTCCATCCATAAACACTGCCATGGTCTTTCCAGAATGGGCAAAGGCTATAGCAAACTCGCCTTCTTCCACTGGCCCATCAACTCTGAAAAGCATGGCATGTCTGACATAGGCTTGCACGTATTCCTTCATCTTAGGCCAATGAAAAGACCGTGCCAGCAATGCCAATGTTCTCTCTTCTCTTAGGGACCAACCCACTTCGTATCATGTGTTTCCTTTAGAAACTCTTGTCTCAATTTGCTTGAAGGTACATATAGCTTCCCTCCTGTGAAGTAAAGCAACTAAGCCTTTCAGTTAGCACGCCCCGTGGGTGCCATCTCTCACCTATTCAACTACCTTTGATATGTCGTCTTATGGAGCCCCGTCTTACTCACCCGCTAAGTCTATCACACCGACCAACGATCCCACGTGGTCGCAACTTCCTTCCTACTCAACGAGTCGCCAATGGTTATGTCGACCGGCTGCGGCACCCACATGAAGCCAAAGTCGCCAAGAACTTCGGCGTATCGGTGCTTGCTTGGCGCAGTTTTTTTGAGTTTTGAAGAAGGTTATTATGTTGTTAGTCACTACCGTGAATTGTGTTCCCATCGCTAGCGCTTCCACGCTCCTAGGCAATGGATGACCTCGCCATCTCTTTTCAGGGTGATGTACCGTCACAGATCCAACTTCCAACTCTCGAATGCTATCGATGCCCTCTCTGCACCAACACACCATGATAGGCGTTTTTAAGCGTGGATTGTGTTTTGCAATATAAAAGGAGCAAAGTGTGCAAAAGAATGCCTAACCACACAAGTATACCCTTGTCAAGTAATAAACCGTACCTACCTGATATCGATCCATGTGTGGAAATGGGATGCTAAGTACAAAATTATAATACGCTCTAATATCCAAACTAACAATTGTGATAGTAAAACATAATTTTAAACTAAACTAATGAAATTTCTAAATCTAACTAATGAAGTTCGCAACTAAGGATACCAAGAGATGATAAATTCCTAGGTACTTGGTGCAATTGGACAATCCTTAGACTCAAGTCAAAATTCTACTCTATTGTTTCATGAATATGCTTTTCGGGAGTGACTCTTGCCTAATTTTAATTATAAGCTCTCGAGGCTCCGATAACCTACCAACTAACACTAGGTCTTTTTCTCTCAGCTCAACCTAAAGCACATTAGAGATGCTTTAAGATCCAAGAATTTACGCCTCCTAATTACCGGTAATTTCTACACTACTGTTAATTGTGTTGATTCATCTATGTCTAGCTTTTACTACTTTCTTAGATCTCAAAGAACCACTCACCATATTGAGATTAACAAGAAATCAATATAAAATAGAACCAAGCATGAATCAATAGATAAAACAAATTCACAAAGAAATAATATAAATAGGAAAATGGACGAATAAATATAAGATTCATGTCCAAAATCAACCAAAACCCTAGACTACAGAGTTACAACATAATAGAGGTTTGATACATCATAAACTTGGGACAAAACATGAGAAAAGAGAAAGAAGAAACTCTAATGTGATCAAAATTATCAAAGATAAGATTCTCGAATTTTCTTCACAATTCTCATGATCTTCCTAAATCTTTAGAAACAGCTCACAACCTCTTCCTTGGTCCCAAAGTGTGCACAAAGTCCCCTTCTCCGAGCCCTAGCTGCCTCTTTTTGTCTTCTTGGGGTTTGAGCTTTAAACCCTTAATTCTTGGCTCAAAATGTGCTGAAAATCGACCCAAAACCAACCCCAAACGACGCAACATCGTTTGGCAATGTTGCGACGTCGGGATGCTGCGTTTCTACAACTCTCTACAACGTCGCGAAATTGCTGCATCTTTCCTGTTTTTGGACAAACTTTGTAAGGCCATAACTTTGGCATCTGAACTTCGATTTTGGTGTTCTTGGTACCATTGGAAAGCTCTTGAAGTGTAGAATCCGGATATGGCCAGGAAAAACACTATAGAAATTATGATAAAGGCTGAATGTAAAAATTTTTCCAACTGGTAACTTTTGAGCTCTCTCTTTCTTCTTCCTCCTTCAATTACCAAGAGTCATAACTTGATCATTTGGAGTCCAAATGGAGTGAATAAGGTATCTTTGGAAAGCCTGAGAAGTATCCTATCCATCCATATAAATTTTGTATCCATTTGAGATCATCTTGCAGCTGAAACATCAAATCATAGTAGCTGCTGCTACATGTGTAGTTTGCTGATTTTTGGGCTTTATCTCTTTGTTTTTGCTCTATATTGGCTCATGGTTGACCTAATCACAAATTGAACATTTAGAGCATTAGATCTCTTATTTATATGATAAAACTACTAAAAATATAAGTAAAAGATAGTGATAAAATGAGTACAAAGTATATTCATCACACCCCCAAACTTAAATTTTTGCTTGTCCCCAAGCAAAGGAAACACAAACATAATAGAAAAACACTAAGATAGATATGAGTATGAGCATGGTGCTAGTACAAGTTAAGAGAAAGCTTGGAAATATTTTAAGAAAACATGTTAGCCAAAATGGGATGCCAAAACAATTATCATCTCTAAAAGACGAGGCATTCAAAGGGTATGTTGATCAAAGCAAGTTTTTCTTCCAAGCCCTCAATCGATCTTTCCTAAAGGGACTCTGTGTAAATAATGTTTTAGGTCTCAAATATAGACTAAGGTTCCAAAAAACTCTTTAACCAAACTCAACTCACTCTATTTGAAAGAAAATTAACCAAAACAGAGTGAAACCCACTTTTATTCAACAAATTAAAACTAAAAAGTAGGAAGCAATGCTAAGGGAGTTTTAGAAAATTGTCCATGTGAGGGGATCCATTGGTTGACTCCCACCAGTTGGTTATGGCACCGGCATTTAGTTTCCTCGAACTTCACCCCCACCGCCAACTAAAAAAACCAGCACCTACTTGTGAGTAAACTCACTTATTTGTTTTTTTTTCTTTCTTTTCTTTTCTTTTCTTTTTTCTTTTCTTTCTTTTTTCTCATTTTCTTTGTTTTTCTTTTTTCTTCCTTTTCGCTGGGGCACAATGGAATCCTATTTACGAGGGTAGTGTCTCATCACTGTAGAAGTTGAAGGTTTCGGTAGTTCAATTTGGAGTACAGATGTCAGAGCCAAAGTGTATAAATGAGGCCTAGTAAAAAGGAGGGAGTTTCATTAAGAAATGATTGAGAAACAATGGGGCTGGTCTAAGCTAAGTCTCCCACAATCAAAAGATACACTAAGTCCCCTAAATCAAAACAAATGCAAAGGTATCCCAAATTTGACTAAGAAACAATTTAAGCACAAACCACATTCTCAAAACCATTACTAAGCACCAACCTAACCCATGTGAGACACAAAACAAACAAAATAAAGAAAGAAAAAACTCATGCAAGCGACAAACTAAACAACTAAAAGGAAATAACTAAAACAGTAAGGAGATCCAAAATGCTGGATTTTTGAAATTTTTTTTTTTGAATTTTTGAATTCAACCCCCCCCCCAAACTTGAATTAAACATTGTCCTCAATGTGAAACAAAAGCAAGAATGGATGATGAGTACTCTCCTAAGGTTGATCAAGTCTCCGAAAGTTGCTCCAATGAATATGGCTCGCTTTGGAGGCAAAGGTGTTAAGAGGGGTTAGACCTTAGTTCCAAATGAAGGGGATGCTGAATATGGTTTCCTCTCTTGGTTCTTAAGCCTCCTAAATTAATTGAATCAAGATTTCAACCTTTAGCGTCCTAAAAACCAACTTTGAATCTTTAAAACCTGAAATCCCAAACCTAAAAAAAAAACACAAGATCAAGCAAGAAAATTTATTCAAAAAAAACTTAAACTAACTAAGAAATTGAAAAAAAAATCTTTATTCTTCTTCCTTAAAACAACTCGAGCTACCTCCTGCTGAGCCGTTCATTTTTCGAGTCCAACTAGACTATACCAAGTATGGATATGTTCGTAATTCTGGCCTCCATCCTTTTCTAAGAGGCGATAATTGTGCTCAATTAGCAACTTAAGCACATAATCTTCCAAGATCACAGGCTTAAGTATTTTCTATTATTTCATTTTTTAATTACAATGATTCCTCCAATTCGTTGTTCAAGTGAATGATGTACTCATCCACCTTGGAAAGTTGGGCTTTTTTTCCTCATTTTTCACTTTCATGCATTGAACCCAAAAAAGTCATTCTGAATAGTTTTCTACAACTTTATCATTTGTCTTTTCATGTGATTCCTATAGTTGGTTCATCTTCCTTCACAAACTAAGGTTTGTACCAGGTATCATTCTCCATCGCTTGAACTTCAGTTCTTCATTATCCTTGAGGTGATTTCTTCATTATAGCTCAAGTTTTCTTCTTCTATATTCACCCTAAGATGATGGCAATCTCATGTTGTCCTTCAAAGGACATTGTAGCCATATTATCTTGTTCTTTCATATTTTGCCATCAGTTCTTCTATACTCATACTCTCCTCTTATATTTAGGTTGTTCTTTCTAATCCAAGTTGAGTATAAGAATGGCCTTTGAGCCATCTTCTTTCTGCTCGAATGGCAAAGGAATTTGAACATTAGCCCTTGTCAATTCCATGAATTGAACTTAAGATGTTGCGCATTCAGCATGAACTCTTTTCAATACAGCCATGGCAGCCTCTAACTTTGTCATTCTCTCATGTGGAGGTTGACTTATCTCATTTGGATCAAGAAACCTAGGCAACCTAAATTGAGAGTGGTCCATTTTAGCCATTGATCTTGAAAATTCAGGTTATGCCATGGTAGATTCAGCTTGAGCTCTTCTTAATTCATCCATAGCTTCTTCTAAGCTTGATCTTTGACTTGTGGAGATTGAAGAGTGGTATACCTTGTATTCCATGAGGTGTTTGGGTATTGGCTCTGTCTAAAATTATGATTGCTCAAGAATGGGGTACCCATCGAGCATAATCCATTGATGCATATGGCTGCTACGCTGACTCCCTCACTTGAGTTGTCACTCTTTTTTTATGCTCATCGGCCAATTGCCGCATTCTTAGTTGCTACTCAAGGTGAGCCAATGCATTTGTCAACTTGCTGATCGGATCCATTGTGATTTTAACCTGAAATTTTATGCAAAAAGAAAACAAAAAGTATCAAAAACTTAAAAACCACACATATATATACATAAAATGTTTGAAGTACTAAAGAAGCACTTAGTATTGATATTATCATAAAAAACTGATTTTCCCCGGCAACGATGCCAAAAACTTGATAGGCGTTTTGCGTGATTGTGTTTAAAATATGTGCGGTAAAGTGTGCAAAGAATTCCTAACCGCACAAGTATACGCTTGTCAAGTAATAAAGTGCACCTAAGTACGGATATCGATCCACAGGGAAAATGGGGAGGCTAAGTACCAAAATTATAATACTTCTCTAATATTCAAACTAACAATTGTGATAGTAAAATAGAATTTAAACTAAACTAATGAAATTTCTAAATCTAACTAATGAAGTTCGCAACCATGGATACCAAGAGATGATAAAATTGTGTGGGTCTAAGTCAAAATTCTACTCTATTGTTTCATGAAAATGCTTTCAGAGTGACTCGCCTAATTTAATTATAAGTCTCTCGAGGTCGGATAACCTACAAACTAACACTAGATCTTTTGCTTCTCAGCTCAACCCTAAGCATTAGAGATGCTTTAAGATCCAAGAATCTCACATGCCTCCTAATTACCAGTAATTTCTACACTACCAAGCTAATTAGGTTGATTCATCTATGTCTAGTTCTTTACTCCTTTCTTAGATCTCGCGAAGAACCACTCACTATATTGAGATTAGCTAGAAATCAATATGTAAATTGAACCAATCATGAATCAATAGATAGACAATCACAGAGAAACAATAGAAAAAGGAAAATTGACGAATAAATATAAGATTCATGTCCAAAATCAACCAAAACCCTATACTACAAAGTTAGAACGTAATAGAGGTTTGATACATCATAAATTTGGGACAAAACATGAGAAAAGAGAAAGAAGAAACTCTAATGATCAAAATGACAGGATTCTGGATTTTCTTCCACAATTTCATGATCTTCTCCCAAATTCAAAACAGCTCACAACCTCTTCCTCGTCCCAAAGTGTGGACAAAGTCCTCTTCTCCGAGCCCTAGCGGTCTCCTTGTCTTCTGGGGTTTGAGCTTTAAACCTCACCATGGGCTCAAAATAGCTGAAAATCGACCCAAAACCAACCCCGAACGTCGCGACGTCATTTGACAACATCGTGACGTCAGGATGTTGCGTTTCTACAGCTCTCTGCAATGTTGCGACGTTGTTGCAGCTTTCCCTGCTGCGACCAACTCGTAGCCATAACTTTGTCATCCTAACCCTCGATTTTGGTGTTCTTAGTACCGTTGGAAAGCTCTTGAAGTGTAAAATCTGGATATAGCCAGGAAAAACACTTTAGAAATTATGATAAAGACTGAATGTACAAAATTCTCTAACTTGTCACTTTTGAGCTCTCTTCACTTCTTCCTTCAACTACCAAGAGTCATAACTTGATCATTTGAAGTCCAAATGGAGTGAATAAGGTATTTGGAAAGCCTGAGAAGTCCCCTATCCATCCATATAAAGTTTGTAGCCATTTAAGATCATCTTAAAGCTAAAAACATCAAATCACAATAGCTTCTGCTGCATGTGTAGTCGGCTGACTGGGCTATCTTTGTTTTCAAGCCCATATCGCTCATGGTTGACCTAATCACAAATTGAACATTTAGAGCATTAGATCAGTCATTTATATGATAAAACTACTAAAAATATAAGTAACACATAGGATAAATGAGTATAACGTATACTCATCACACCACCTAGGGCCCCGTTCGACACGTCCGTGTACTTCCAAACGGCAATCCTAAGTCGAGCAAGGCCTCAAAACTAGCCTGAGGTGATTGCATCCTTCTTTGAGATTTTGAAAGGCAGCTTTGCACTCTACATCCCATTCCCACTTCCTCTTTCTTCAAAAGGTCTCGTGGAGAGGACAAGCTATCTTAAAATAGCCCATGATGCATTCAGTAGTTTGCTGTCGAGAAAAGATCGAAGTTTCACAATTGGCTCGAGGTCGGCTAATCTCGAATTGTCGCCACCTTTGCACCATCCATCTGAATATGGTATTCCTGGAAATCAGTGACCTAAAAACTTGATCTCGATATGAGAAAAAATCCCATACTTTTCTCTTCTTAACATACAACTGATTCTGCCTCAGTCTATCAAATAACTTCTCGAGGTGTACCAAGTGATCTTCTAAAGTCAAGTTGTAGATCACTATGTCGTTCAAGTATACCACTACGAATGAGTCCAGGAAGTCGAATAGGACATCATTCAGCGAGGTTACAAATGTCGGGGGCGCTAGTCAACTGGCGGGCATGACTAAAAACTCGGGCTTCCATACCACGCCACACTTGTAGTCTTTGCCTCATCCCCTTCAACCACGCCGCACTTGCTACAATATCCTAATCACAAGTCTAAATTCTTCATGAAGTACTGACCTTGCTCAATCAATTGCACTTTGCAACGAAGGCATCGGATACTTGTTCTTGATCATGACTTTGTTCGCTCGGTAATCTACACACATCCGGCGATCCATCTTGCTTCTTTCGAGACAACACCAAGTGTCTCCGCACGGCAGTTTTTTGACGGCCGGATTCGCTTCTCCGCAGATCGAGAAAATCCGCGACTGCTTCCCGCAATCCTATCAACCTTTGGTGGAGCCATTCGATAAGAGCTTGGGAAAGAGGTCTCATCCTAACATGTGACGCCAAACCCGGGCGTCCCGTTGACCAACCATTAACCTCGCTAATACCCATGGTATCACGTATCTCGATACCACACTATCGCGTGTCTCATTTACTCGAGACCTTTATGAGTATAAGAACCCATCTGCCCTTTCAACCATACTCAAAATATTACCCAAGAATATGTCACAATAGTCCTTACGAGTTTAGTACAACACTCTTATACAAAATCATATATTAATACTAAATTGTTCTAATATATTTTACAAAATGAATATCAAGGCCACATGTCGGCCTTCTTCACAATTACTGCCTTAGATGAGCGCCGTCCACCGGTGTCTGTCTTACACCTAAAATATTTTTCCCATAAAGGGTGAGCATGCCCAGTAGAGAATACCTCCTACAAGGGCTAATTCCCACTTAAGTGCACATGCAATGTCCACTCACCATTTCACAATCACATTCCAACAAGAACATGTCAATTCCATATGGAATCCTACATGCCATGCCAAGAAATGAGATGCGACTCATCCGCCCGAGTCCTCATCGACTCCCTCACACAATGTCTAAGCCCATGTGTGAAAAACCGTCATTCTGGATGACATCCAATTATCATTTTAAAAACAAATTTCATTTGTTTATAAACCAAAAGCTTTTTGATGATACCTCACAATGATCATTTTGAACAATGTTCAAACCCATGCGCCAGGTAGCTGGATTTTTGTGTCTCACCGAGGGATTCGCAAAACCCAAACACTTTTATGGCCTTTCACCGCTAGGGACTATGTCTAACCATAATTGGTGGGTCTTTCACCCGAGGAGGGGATCTATCCCAACTTGCTGATACCCGACACATAATTTCTTTACCATTTCAATCAACCGTCCGACTTTGTTAGACGTTGTCCCATTTAACCGAGCCCGCCCAAACAAACACCAAATGTTGTGTCATTTACTCAACTGATTAGCAGCCCAAATAGTGCCATTTTCTTGAAACTCATGTTTATTGAGGTTTTTGAAAGCACTTTTGTGTACTAATCAACTTAATTAACCCGATTTGCACATTAATGTCCCGACTATACTACTGATCACATTTTGTAGCTATTTTTTTAGTTTTTCAAGCTAAACTCGCCAAAATTATTGAGTCAACTTGAGCACAAAGAATCCAAATTGAACTCAGACGCGCATCAAAAAACTTAAGAAAGAGGAGCATAAACAAAAGAAAATGGCCATTGCATTCTCATAGTCGCAAATTTTCGTAGGTTGCTTAGTCTCTAGGTTAATTTTCAAGAACTCGTCTGTAGATTTTGATTATATGTTTCTATTGATGCATTGCTAGTTGAACTCAATGAAATTATTTTTCTTTTGAAAAAAAAAAAAAATTCAATGCTACTTTTTGTTTTAAAAGAACATCTCTGAATATTCTTAGGACAAAATAAATCCATGATATCTGACCCCACTAGGAGCATTTTAGTCATAAATGGTCTCTGAAATTTCTCGCCGTTTCAAATTGCACTGAAATTAAAGTAGGTTATACTTGGTGACATGTTTGAAATAACGTACTCATTTTTCCTTTCCGCAAACTTAGAACATTTGGTCTTCTCTCGCCCGTCTGCAGTTCATCTTCTACCTCGGGCTGATTGTTGTATTCTAGGAATCAAATTCCTGGGCGACGTATTTTATACACGCGCGCCTACTCGATTCATTTTATAGGTTCACAATCAATCCCGAACCTCTTCGAATTCTTATTTCATTTTACGGTTGCGTGTTCTCTGCTTCCTACCATTGTCTCATCTGCCCCGACATTCCGCAACCAAGATTTATAACACTCTATCCCCATAACATTATCGCATCTTCTGGTGGTTAGTAGAAGTCGTAGTCTTTATTTTTCCCCGTTTCGATTTTCTACTAATATAGCCGTTACTCAATTGTTTTGCCTACATAACAATGGAAGGCATGATCAGAAAGAATCGCGTTGGTCGCCAACCGCTGCCACTTCCACCGCCTCCTCGGTCTATGGCACCTTCAGCCCTTGTAGCTCCTATGCCATCTCAACTTGGGAGGCAACCCCACTTATGATGATGGCTACTGTTGGGGACTAAGAGATCGCCATTTCTAGACTCCGGGATTAGACCCCATAATCGTATCAACACCATGAAAATAATCCAATTCGACTGATCTCGAGTCTCGCCACCGATACTATCGTTGGTTCTTCTCGAGTCTCCTCCGAAACTGGAATCTATGACAAGGAGGGGCTGTGGGTAGAAAACCACACCTAGGCATGGATGACTAGAAATTGAGAGACGGTCTCGTTTCAACTCTTTTTATTTTCAAATGATGTATCAATTATTTTGGTTATTCTTTCAATGATGGGGAGAACTCTAATTAATCCTTTCCTAATTGTGATATGTTTGGCTCGCATAGGCTTTCAAACCGAATTTACTTAGAAATTAGAGTTCTCCGAATTACATGTTTCTAGAAATATACATATGTTTTTTTTCAAAGATTAGAATATAATTATGTAAATTTACCAAATGTGTTACTTCCTTATATGCTTTCAAAATGTTAATAGAAAGATGGTAATTAAAGAAAAGTACATTCATTGGAAATCAAAATCATTTTCAACATGTGATATAAATCTGATAAGTTTGAAGCCCGAACTTTCGTACTCGATCCTTTCGTTGCCATCATAAAAACCTTACCAAAGTAATACAAGGTTTTACCCGATATCGATAGATTTTGTTTTTGTTAGTGTTCTTGTTTTTGTTGTATGACCATGCTTTCCTTCTCCATAATAGTCTTGCTCAAGGGTTGGCTTAGCCTGGCTGGAAAAGAAAATAAGGAGAAACCATACAAGGAGAGATCTATATTTGCCATTAATTGTTACATTTTAGGACAATTGAACGTGGGAAATGTTTTATAAATATGACTAAATGCATAGTTTTTTTTTTCTTTTTAATATCATTCCCTTGATGGTGGGTAAATTCCCAATTCTACTAAGTAAAAGTGAATCATCTTATCAAAATCTTCTGGCTTTCTGCTAAAAACTGGCATTTACTGCTTGTTTTGCAGGTGAATTAATGTTGCAGAAATGGTAAATGGAAGCCATCTTGTCCCATGGGGTTGCAATTAGATATAAGCAAAAACCCTAATGGAGAGCCTTCATCTACTGGTGGCCAGGCCTTTAAGTTAATTTCTCGGGTAGGTGTTCCGTTTGCAACTCCTTTATTCAAGAAACCCTCCTTCATCAACCATGGTGGAGATGGCAGCAGTGGAAATCATGATGAAGTTAAACAACTAAACCTTACCAAGGTAAGCTCATGAACAGTACTCCAGATGACAGGAACAAGAAAATTTTGATGCAACTCCGATCTGATAAGGTGGCACCGATCTCGGGTTCTAGCAGTGATGTTCCTTCAAATTCTGATCAACCTAGAAATCTAACAAGGTCCAAATCGGATAGGAACCTCAACAATTTAACATGGATCCCAAAAGCTCAAAAAGGTGGACCAATTTTTTCATGATCAAGACTGCAGTTTGTAGAACTTGTTCCGTTTCTATATTGATTCCAACTCTCTATTAATTTCTATCTTTGATCGTTTCCAAGTTTTTTTTTTTTTTGTTCTGTAGGATCCTTTCAAACCGACTTTCTGCTCAAAAATCTAGACAGAAGAAGTTTCTGTATATTGATGAAATGGAAAGATATGAAAAGCTAGAGGTAACAAAGATTCTATATGTAATATTAGCTTTTCACTCAACAAAATCTCTCTCTTTATTTATCTACCTTTCTATAAGAACAGGCTGAAATAGCTTTGCTCACTCCTTGTGTTTACACCTCCATGAAACAATTAGGTTGCATTATTGAAAATGGACAATAATTTCTTGAACCAAATTGGCTTCCGTGGGAAGAGAGGAAAGGGATAAAATATGGTAGGAGTTAACCCCTTTTCTCTACCACAGAAATCATTGATCAAAAATCTTAGAGTTTGTTTAGTTCCTATTTTTGAAAACTGTTTTTGAGAACATATGAAGAACACAATTTTAGTGTCCTCTTGAAAAATGTTATTATTCTCTGAATTTAGGGCATGTTTTGTTCATGTTTTTAAAAATTGCCTGAGAACATGTTTTGAAAACATAAAGAACACTATTTTGGTAATTCCTAAAAATTGTTCTTGTTCTCTGAATTAAGTATTTTTTGTGTTCTCCATGTTTTTCAGAACAAAAAAAAAACTAGAACCAAAAGTGGACTTTGTGTTTTCCTTGTTCCCCTTGTTTTTCGAAACAAAAAAACAAATTTCAAAAACCATAAACAAATAAACCCCTGCTATTTTCTGTGTTATCCGTGTTATTGAATTAAAAAAAATGGGAACTAAACATATAATTTGTAACAAAGATTTATAACACTGTTCCCATAACATTAGCAAATTCTTGTGCTGGGGTAGAAGCGTCTTTCTTTTTCTTTTTTCCTGAGTTTTCTGTATTTTCTACTAATATAGTTGCGTTCGTTATTTGCAGGCATAACAATGGAAGGAATGAGATCGTAGCACCCTCCGCGTTCATACTGTGCTGCCATTTTCACGCTTCAGTCTCGGCTCGCTTTAGCTCTTGTAAATTTCTATGCCATCTAATCTCGAGGCAACCCTACTGACGATGATAGATGATTGGCCATTTCAGAGGATTAGTTCATAATCAATCTCAGAATAGTATCAACACTTGAAAATAATCCACCCAACTGATCTTGTAGTTCCGCTATTTGGGTAATACTGTTGGTTCTTCTGAGTCTCCTTGGAACCGAATCTATGACAGTGAGGGGGCCAGGGTAGAAAACCACACCTTGGCATGGATGACAGAAAATTGAGACGGTCTGCTTTCATCTCTTTTATTTTCAAATGATGTATCAATTATTTTTATGTTATCCTTTCCCAATGATGGGGGAGAACTCTTAATTAAGCGCTTCCACCAGATTTGTCTGCCCACACAGGCTTCTTTTCTTCAAACTGAGTTTCTGCTCAGAAAAAGAGGTAGTTAGTCTTTCAGTCTAGATTTATGAGCAGAAACTTATTGCACACTATCTAGAGCATTGACATTTAATTAGTCTAATCATCATTTTTGAATGTTTCCCTAAGTAAAATGAAGAAATAAACAGGTTGAATTTTGTGCTTTATAAATGACTCGTAGTATAGCCTATTTCCAGTTTGCATTCGAGGTATCAAAATTTTCTGTTAAATTAATAGTTCCATTCATCCAGATGCGGACCTTTTAGAAGGGTGTAGTTTCAAATAATGTTGTTATTAATTAGCATATCAGTATTTAGGACTTTTGTCAAATTTTAAATAGATAAGATTTTTTACATTTATTAGCAGGGGGTTGGAGGTGGAGTCGCATATGATTTTAAACATTGACATCTACTACTAGGATTATAGCATTCATTGACTTGCTTTTGGCTGTGTTACAGGTGTGATATCTAGACAAAAGAAAACTAAATGGATAAGGAATCAACAAGATTGGCTCATTCAACCTTTCACAAGACAGCCTTCACAAAAGAAGTTCTCGAAGACAGACTGGGAGGATTTCACGCAAGAATCAACTAGACAAGCCATGGCAAAGCTTAATTTTTGAGAAGAAACTCAGTTTGAAAGAAGCATGTGTGAGCCTAACAGATCACAATTGGAAACACTTAATTAGAGTTCTCCCCATCATTGAAGGAAAACAAAATTAATTGATACATCATTTGAAAATAAAAGAGATGAAAGGCATCGTTCCTAATTTCCTATCATCCATGCCAAGGTGTGGTTTTCTACCCTTGGCCCCACTCACTATCATAGATTCGGTTCCGATAGAGACTCCAGAAGAACCAATAGTGGTACTAGTGGTGGAGACTACAAGATCAGTTAAGATTGATTATTTTGTGGTGTTGATACTGATTTTATGATTGATTATGGGGCCTAATCCTTTGAAATGGCCTGATCATGTCATCTCCACAACATTATCATCATCATCAACCCGGGGTTGCCTCATAGTTGAGATGGCATAGGAGGTACAAGGGTAGAAGGAGCTCGAGACCGAGGAGGCAGTGGAAGTGGCGCCGTGGGCGACCAACGCGACTCTTTCTAATCATAAGTCATCATATGCCCGCAAAACAACTGGGCAACCGCTATATTAGTGGAAAATACAGAAAACGGAAAAAAAACACTAACTTACTAACCCTAAGAAGATGTGATAAATGTTAAGTGGGGGATAGAGTGTTATAAATCTTGGTTGCATAAGGTCATAACCCGATGAAGAAATACAGGAAATGGAGAACATCGTAGAATCTGTAAAATGAGAAATAGGAATTCAAAGAGGTTTGGGATTGACTATGAACCTATAAAATGAATCGGTAAACTGAGGCATGTATAAAACACTGTCCTTAGGAATTTGATTCCTTATGATACAACAGTCCTTCAAAACTGAAGATGAACTCTGTAGTAGGAACAATGTGAGAAAAACAAATATTCCAAGTCAAGGCAGAAGAAAGACTATGATTGAAGAGTGTTTTGTAAGATCAGACCCATTTTGTATTTATAGGCCGATTGTTTTGAATCAGATTTATTAACACTTGTGTGCTCATTTAAATTACTATTTTGAGATTATAAAACTCAGTATTAAAGCTTTTAGAGTAGCTTACTCTGGCAAGATTCTCCAAAATATATGTATATAATGAAAATTCACTAGACAGAAAAGGAATAAGAATAAAATAATTACTCAACTTTGGGTGACGCCATTGGCTGCTTGTCTAATTTCCATGAAACTCACAAATCAAGATATGATCAGAGAAGTCATTTGCAAAATCATTAATCTATTTTCGAAATCAATATTGGCTCCACATATTCCAATGTCAAGAAGAAAAAGCTGGAACCTTCCAAGCTCTCTCTCTCCTCCTCTCATCTCTACCTCAACCCCCATTCGAAGCATATAACAGCAATGTAACACCCTCAATTCACTAATGTAATATATTGCACTAATCAAACATCCTTAAATTATTATAAATACATATATTTATAATAAAATTATTATAAATATCTTAATTTATTTAAAATTAAGAGAAATAATATTTTAATTTTTCATTTAGTAGATTTAAAAATTAAAATTAAATGTTAATAAAAATTAATAATTAATAATTTATTTATATTTAAAATAATGATACTTTTTATTTTAAAAATTTTATGTTTAATATTCTAGCAAATTTTAAAAAATATCAAAATGGATTCAAAATATCAAAATTATAAATGTAAAAGAAAATAAATTATGCATGCAATATTAGGTGAAATCTTAGAATTTACTTATTTAAATTCTAATGTTTACTAATATTTGTGTAATAAGAGCAAAATTAAGGCAAACATTATTAAAATTTTATTTTTAATTCTTTAAATCTATTAAATGAAAAGTCATTATTTCTTAATTTTAAATAAATTAAGATATTAATAATAAATTTTATTATAAATAAATTTATTTATAATAATTTTAAGGGTGTTACATTATTGCTATATCCCCGAATGGGGGTTGAGGTAGAGAGGAGAGGGGAGGAGAGAGAGGGAGTTTGAAGGTCCCCAACTTTTCTTCTTAACATTGAATACGTGGAGCCACCGATTTCTAAACAGATTAATGATTTTGCAAATGACTTTCCGATCATATCTTGATTTGTGAGTTTCATGGAATTGATAAGAACCTGAGTAACTCAGTCGAGCAATTATTTTATTCTTATTCATTTTCTATCCAAAGAATTTTCATTATATACATATATTTTGCAAGATACAGCAAAATGCTTTCTATGAAAATAATACTTGTTTTAATCTCAAAATTAATTAATTCTCATATGGGCACACAAGTGTTAATAAGTTCTAGTTCAAGTAGTTAAAGAGCCGAAGGTGGGTAGGAGGGGTCCGTAGATCGAATCCCAATAAGAACAAATTTATAAAAATAAAATACTAAGATTTAATATTAAAATGAATATATATATATATATATATATATATATATATATATATATATATATATATATATATATATATATATATATATATATATATATATATATATATATATATGGAAAAGTTGGTTTCCTTACCTTTATAGAAAATTATTTGTACAAATAAATGATCAAGAAATCAAATTATAAGGTTTTAAAGTCAAAATTTTCAAAAGAAAAACCATCATGGAACAGTCATAATAGTAACTTTATTATGATAATAGGTGATTCGATATATTATGGTAATAGTTTAGCTATTATCATATTTAACATTGATGAATTCCAATAGTCTCGGCAGCTTTTTGCTTTATTGTGGTAAGAAGAGTCCATTAAATGATAAAAAAAATCAAATTAGAAGGTTTTAAAAAGTCAAAATTTAAAAAAAAATATATATATATATACCCCTCACTATGGTAATAGATATGGTATTAGTTTTAACGTATTATGATCATAGATGCTACTACCATATTTAACAGTGATAAATTCCAAAAGTGGATTAAAGGTTGAAAGATACATGAAGAAAAAGATCCGTCGTTAAGAAGAACTTATTCCATTGGCGAGTCAACCAACCCTTATTCCTCAAAGTCAATCTCTTCACTCGTCAAAAAAGATATGCCTACATTTTTATTCCTAGAAACAATAAAGTCACGAGAAACCACAAAATAACAATTAAGTTTATAAAAATGTACATTTTAATGTATTACCTTAACTATTTTCGTGCAATATTGTTAAACAATCTATACATATCACCGAATAGAATCAACGTAGTCGTAATATTCTAAAATAATAATTATATTCCATTTAAAAAGGAAATTTTAGAAGTAAAATTTTTAAAGAAAATTATTTTTTTATTTTTTTTATTTTTGATCAACCAAAATAGCTTTCATTTTTGGTATAGTTTCATTATTACCCATTATACACTATCCAATAATATATATTTTTTCAAGAATTAAGTGAGTTACAAACACAAAGTAATATATAAAAAGAAAACATAAAAGGAAAAAAAAAGGAGAAAATTAAGTTATTTATATGGCGTGGCAATGCTAACATCCCTTTTAATTGTAACGTTGAATATCTTCTCCTAAATAAATACTAAGTTTATAAAATGTACATTTTAATGTATTACCTTAAATTATTTTCAGACAAATATTGTTAAACAATCTATACATATCACCGACAGAACGTGAAGGTCGTGTAATATTCTTAAAATAATAATTATATTCCAATTTAAAAAAGGAAATTTTAGAAGTAAAATATTTAAAGAAAATTTTTTTTATTTTTTTTTATTTTGATCAACCAAAATAGCTTTCATTTTTGGTATAGTTTTTATTATTACCCATTATACACTCATCCAATAATATATATTTTTTCGAGAATTAAGTGAGTTACAAACGATATTACAAAGTAAAATATAAAAAGAGCATAAAAGGAAAAAAAAAAGCATGAGAAAATTGTTACTATGGCGTATAATGCTAACATCCCTTGACTGTAACGTTGAATATCTTCTCCAAAATTTGAAATGAATTCAGAAAAATAAAACAAAATAAAGCTTTTTATATTCACAAGTCAAATAAAAACCTTCCCCTTTTTTTTTTTTTTTTTTTGTAATTATGATTTCCAAGATGTTGGGTGGGTGGGCTTTGGCTGAAAGAACTATAGAAATCTACTATAATTATTGCCTTTAAAAGGTGAATAGTTACATTATTAACTTTCATGTGTCGAATTCTGAAAATGATGTTCCCTTTTTAGAAGAAAATTTGTGAAAGCATTCTTATGAAGAAAAAATAATAATTGGAGATTTCGTGTCTATTCTAAGAATTCTAAATAAACTTCTCATTTAATAGATTTTTAACATATCTTGATTTTTCTTTTAAATTAAGTTTTCTAATAAAAAGCATCATATTATAATTTTTATTCAAAAATAATAATTTAGATTTGGTTTTAACCGTGGATGGAATGAAATTTTTTTTTTCCTTTTTGTTTTTTTTTTTTTGCTATACTGGCCACGTATTATATATGCACGCCTGTGGCGGTTAGAAATCTTATATTCAGTTTTTAATGGCTACTTTAAAATCATTTTGTAGTAGCAGCAAGTTCTTCTCGAGGAGACGGCGAAATCCTATATCATCTTCGTGGAGTCTTCTGAAGAAGATCTTACGGCCTTGCACAGTTTGGAGGCTCAACTGAAGGCGGAGGAGGCGGAGGAGGCGGCGGCGGCGGCGACGGTGTGTTCCGGCAGATGCTCTATGCACTCGAATTCCAGACCGTCGAGTCCGATTTCCTCTCCTAACGATATATTAGCTTCCGTGTCCGACAGGCGGCAAAATCTTTCGAAACCGCATAGTCTCGGTCAAAGATCAAACTCAAACACACCTGCCAGAGCACATTGGATCGCGAAATATTTCGTAAACCGTGATAGTCTCGAATAAAGATCAAACTGAACACGCTGGTTTCGAGCTCATCGGGACGGAGATTCTGGGAATAACATAGTCCAAATCATATTCAAAACCGGTTGGATCGACACCGAGAAGACACCGAAAATTCACCGGATCTTGAAAATCCACAACAGCACGAAAATATTGGGGAGATTCGAGGAGTACAGAGAGCACGTCAAATCAAAAGAGGCACGAAACAAATAAGGTCCGAGGGCGCGACGAGGTGCACGCCGACCCAAGAACGAGTTCCAGTTTCACCGTCTAAACGCCCGCACTCAGCAAAACCGGAAAAGCCCGCCTCTCGCAACCACCGCATCAGAGACCGCTGGATCATCGTAAGCGGATTTCACAAACCGGACGGAATTCCACTATCCACTACCGAGCAAACGCCACGATTCTGGACGACATCGAAGACGAGTTCCGATTCATGAACGTCAAGAGAGCGATGCTTGTGTGCAGAGTGGTGGCCGGCCGAGTGGGAAGCGACCAGGACGATGTGGATGAGGAAGACGGCGGATTCGATTCAATTGTCGGCGTATCGCCCATAGGCGCGGCTGCATGATCGCCGAGGAGGACGACTGACGACAAAGAGTGCCATCGGGTGGTCCAACCCAAGGTCCTGTGGCTACCTTTGCTTTGTAATAGTATATACTCAGTGTGAGTCATGACGCATGAGCTTATTTTCCTTATGATGCCCAAATTAGTTCTTTTTTTTTTCTCCGATGATCGATTGTTATCTTCGTACACGTAAAGTGTGAACTGCCATTTTTCTTTCATCTTAGATTTGTGCTAAACGCATTTTTTGCCATTTTTCTTTCTCTTTTTCTTTGATCTAAAGAATAAAATTATTTCATGGGAAACACAAAAGGGTTAAAACTATAAAAAGCCTATTGTGAAATTTTTTACTTAAAATACAAAAGAAAATCAAATATAATCAATATTTCTTATATATTAGAAATAAATAAATAAAATGAGTTTGAATGAAACATATATAATTAATTTAAACCTATTTTTTAATTTTCTTCAAATTATATTTTCTTTCACATTTTCTTTTCTTAGTATTTTCACGTTGCCTATCTATTTGCTACTTTTCTTACCCAAAAAAAAAAAATTGTTATCCGAATGATGAAAAATCATACAGTCCCGAATAGTTTCTCGTTTCATGAGCATCATGAAATAGTTTTTTAATAATCAAGCTTCAATAGATTACTTCAAAATAAATAAATAAATAAATCAAGCTTTCAATAGTTTGTTTCAAAAATATGTTTCAATATTTTTACTACCCTTTGTATCGTATATAAACAAAGGTAGGATGAACCCATGAGGTTCAGTCCAATACACGGAGAAGCATAAAGTGAGAACTTGTAGCTAGCCTATGTGCTACCTCATTGAAGGCACTAACAACTAGAAATACTGGAAACAAACTCATTTTTCAATGAAACCCGTTCCTCGTATAGCCTTGGAGACCGCTTGAGAATCAACTGCTTCAAATATGACATTCTAGAAATTTGTTTTGATCCAAGAGAGAGCCTCCCTTGGACCCCTGGCTTCTATAATTTTTATATATAATTTTATTGATTCAAATTAGTAATACATGTATATAAATATAGAATCAAAATCATTAAAAAAACATAAAGGATGAAACAGTATCCAAGTTAATAGTATAATGAATTGACTCAGATCCTATACATTTGATAGTTAAGTCTATTAAGAATTGACTCAGATCCTATACATTTGATAGTTAAGTCTATTAATATTATCATTGTGATTGGACTACACCCATGACTTTAGTTTTGCATGTTATGACATGTGGCTTATTTTCACTTTAGGTTGGGGATGCGGGCGGCTTCCCGCAATACTTCAGACAGATGTTCAGGTATAGTATTTTTGTAATTTGATTATATTCAGTGTTATTATTATAAACACCCTCTTCCTATTTAACCCTAGCTTCGTTGATAGTAAAATTTGAGCCATCATTCCCGTGGATGTAAACATAATGCCAAAACCACGTAAAACTGGGTGGTATTGTGTTATTTTGCTTTTCTTTCCTCGATTCTTATCATCATTGTTGCACAATTCACAAAGATTGCAACATATCATTTATCATTGATTTGATTTATTGTCTTTGATCATAATATTTTACTGCCTAAATCATTTTTAAACACAAATAAATTGATGCACCACGATGACGGAACCAAAACATTGTACTAAATGACACAACCACCACCGGTCCTAAGATGACTTATAATCGCACACGCATGAAGACAACTACAATCGCACACCCACCAAGGTAACAACTAAATCACGAAAAAACAAATAACAACCTATATCTATGTGGAATGACCACTTTATTAAAAGAGTGTGATGAAAAGAGATGTAAAGAGACGATTTCAAAATGACAAAAAAAATCATCGAAGAAAGAAATAGGCTAGTATGAAAAAGTTAAGAGAACAAATTATTTTAATGTAAGTAAACATATTAAAAATATCAAAATTAAATGATAGTTTACTTTACTACATGCTGTATTAAAAGTGATTGTTTTCAAAAAATATATATCAAAATTCTCTATTTTATCCTTCTCTCCATATTTACGGAAAAACAGTTCATTGTCTTGAAAAATTCAAGAAAATAATATATTTATTATTTTAAATAGTTAATGACTCTCATTACTTATTAAACTATAAATGTAAATTTTACGTGATTCACTTGATTTATTAAAAATCATTTTATCATAAATTTTATTTAAATTTTGAATTTAAGGAATATTAAAGATTACGAGATATCTTAGGATTTACTATGGTTATTAAAATTTGTTAATTTTATTATTAATTAAAATCCTAATGCAAGTGCTTTATTTTATCATAAATGGATTTTTTTAAATATTTTATAGGTATGGGATGAAATAAAATAAATATTTTTACTATTTCATATGCAATTATGTGGGTATAAACTAAATCAATCACTTGAAATTCCTTTAAAAAATAAAATAAAATCACTGTGAAATAAACTTTTAGAACCTAAGGTAACTCTTTTGTCTTTTTTTTTTTATAAATTTGGTCTCTTATTCTATATACGTGTGGTCATTTTTTATATCACTCTATCATGTCTATATAGTTAAAGTTGATTCCACCCCCAATCATCTCTAATAAGCTGTTTAGTAAAAATTTTTAATCATATCTTATAACCAGAACAAAATGTCTTGAAATTCGGCCTAAATATGAGGTGCCCCGCTTTTTTTATTTACGAGGATATTAAACAAAGTAATCAACAAACACACGACCGGGTCATCCTGAGTTTCCATGATACTTTATTAAAGATTACAATCCGAGGTTCATCGATAAAACGCTTAAGGTGCTCTGCCCAAGAATGAGTAGAACTTTTCCTTCTTCCGTCGTGGGAAACGTAGACACCCTGCCGATGACGCGAGATGACATAGAGGCCTTCCCGCTTGGGCCCCACTTTCCATGTGTCGATTTTTCTCGCAGTGGAGCTTTTTTTAAGACTAGGTCTGCAGCTCAGAATCCCGGGTTTGACTTCTTGGTCGTAGCACCTTACCGTCTTCCTTGGTAGTCTTCTCGCACGCTTTAGGACCCGATCACTTTTCATCTGGGGAGGTCCAGGTTGAAGGAGGGCCTCTTCGTTAAGTTCCACGTCAGCTTAACGATCCTTAGTGGACTTTAATCCGATCTCGACTGGGGCCACCACCACGTTGCCAAAAGCTAGAGCGAATGGGGTTTCCTGAGTTGCAGACTTGTGCGTAGTTCTGTATGCCCATAACACCTCGGGGAGGTATTCTACCCATTTGCCTTTAAGATCTTCTAATTTGGTCTTCACGCCGCTTATGGTTCCCGATGGTGACTTCGCTTGCCCAATAGGATTGCGGATGAGCCGATGAGTGGTAGTTCGATCCCGAGCTCGACACAAAAATCCCTGAACTTAAGGTTATCGAATTGTTTTCCCATTGTCTCGACACCGCATTCTCTGGATTACCAAACCTGCAAATTATGGAACACCAAACAAAGTTGCGTATCTTTTGTTCTGTGATAGTAGCCAAAGGTTCTGCTTCGGCCCATTTGGTGAAATAATCCATTGCTACGATGATAAATTTGCTCTGGCTCATTCCAATGGGCAGAGGTCCCAATATGTCCAACCCCTACTGCTGAGCGGCCAGGGCTCGCGGATCGACGTCAATGGCTCCTGACGGGAGGTGAGATTTTGGCATGCTCCCGAAAAATTTTGCATTTCGACTAGTTCTGTCGCTGCCTCCGAGCATTGTAGGCCAAGAGTATCCCCGTCTCTTAAGGATTTTCCCCGCCAACGCCCGTGTTCGATGTGATTTCCACATACACCTTCATGTACTTCCTTGTACGTAGTCAGCGTCTTTCCCCGCGATGCACTTAAGGATGGGTGTGAAACCTCGCCAGAAAGGCTTCCCGATGAAAAGTAAACCTGGCCGACCTCGTCCTAAGCTTAGAAGCCTCCTTCGGGTCGTTGGGTAGCAGTCCTTCTATTAAATAGTCCCAAATGGGGTCCATCCAGCTCAGCTCGGACATGAAAGGGGAGACTTCCTCGTCATAGAGACCATAGAGGGCCTCGTGGGTGCTCGACAGCGTTAGTCCTGGCTGAGATCTTCTTGGGAGGCTGCTCTGGGCCACATCCGCCTGTGAATTCTCCGCTCCGGGGTATGTGTCCGACCCGAATCCAGCACAAACTTCCTCGCACTCCCGCATCTTCGAGGTATGGGATCATTTTTTCACCTTGGCCTCGTAGGTGTCTTCTATTTCTTTACTACCAACTAGAGTCACGTGATACCGTCGGGGTCAACCTCCATCGAATGGGCGATGTTGAGTCCAAATGATGACGCCTCATACTCGGCTTCGTTGTCGAGGCTCGAACCCAACCGAAAGTGCATACTCGATATCTATTCCTTCTGGGGAGGTCAAAATTAGCCCGGCACCGCTCCCTTGAGCATTGGTGGCCCCGTCTACGAACAGCTTCCAACTGGGGAGGTCGGGCGTCGCTCGCGTATCCTCGACAAGCTCTGCCGGGGTGAACTCCATGAAGAAATCTGCCAAGACCTGCCCTTTTATTGCAGTTTTTGGTTTATATCTGATGTCGAACTCGCTCAACTCTATGGCCCACTTCATCAATCTTCCCGAGGTCTCTGGTTTGTGTAGCACTTGCTTCATTGGGTATTCTGTTGGGACTTCAATGGTATGAGCTTGGAAGTAAGGGCTGAGCTGTGTCAAGCATTAACACCGTGATTAGTTTCTCCATCCTTGGATACCTCTCTCTCGCTCCTCTCAGAGCTCAGCTGTAATAGTAGACTGATGTCGCACTCCTGGGCCTTTGTCTCCGATAAGGACGGCGCCGGGTCGAGAAATCAAACCCACAGTACAAAGTAAGGAGTTCTCGAGGGGCTACCAGAATGGGAGAGCTCAAGTAAGTTTTCGTTGGCCGAGAACGCTCTTTCGCAATGTGTATCCTATTGAAAAGATTTCTTTGTGAACCCGGAAGAAGGGCTGACATTTACCGCTGGCCTTGACACAAATTCCATTTAACGCGGCTATTCTTCCGCTAGACATTGACTTCTTTTTATGTTTAAAGGTGGCAAAGATGTCGATCACAGCCTTTATCTTGTTTGGATTTGCCTCTAATTCCTCGGTTGTCGACTATAAACCTACAATTTACTACCGAGACTCCAAAAAGCGCATTTAGCTGGATTCAACTCATGTTGTACTCTCTCGTGATCCGAATGCTTCGACAAATGAGCTATGCGATTTCGGTCGTGATTAATTTCCCACACCAACATGTCATCTATATATACCTCCATGGATGCCCATATTCGCTTTCTAGAACATCCTCGCTCACCAACCTCCGTGTGTATTCATGCGCTTTTTTAGGCCCAAAGGGCATTACTCGATAGCAATAGGTCCCTTCGCCTCGTGACGCACGAGGTATTTTCGTCGCCTGATCCATGCCGATCTAGTTGTGTACTGGAAGAAAGCATCCATGAAACTGAGGAGTTCATGGACGGTTGTGGCATCTACTATGAGGTTGATCCGTGGCAGAGGGAAACTAACTTTTGGGCATGCTCGGTTGACGTCAGTGAAGTCGATGCAGAGTCGCCATTTTCCGTTCGCTTTACGAGCACGATAAAGTCGCTAACCATCCGTACCCACCTCTCTCGACGCCTCGCCCGGGAGGATTTTTTCTCCGAATTCCTCATTGATCGCTGCCTTTCTAAGCGAAACTCCTTCTTTTTCTTTGACTGCCAGCGATGGACTAACGCTTAGTCTCTGCGGAGTGATTATCAAGTGGGATCAATCCTCCCCATATCCCCCTGCTTCCACGCGAAGACATCCTTATTATGTTTCAAGAAGTGGGTAAGGAGGCTTCTGAGGTCTTCCGCAAGCTTGGAGCCGATGTAGGCGAGGTGTTCAGGGTTATCGTCCAACTGTACAGGATCCAACTCTTCCGAGGGCTCAGGTAGGGTATTTACCTCGTCACGCATGTCGAGCTCGTCCACGTATATGTTGTCAACCGCTTTTTGCTTTATGGATGCCGAGTAGCACTCCCTGGCCACGCACTGGTCTCCTAGAACCATTCCTACTCCACCTGTGGTAGGAAACTTGATCATCATGTGGTAAGAGAAGGGATGGCCTTATATGCTGAGAGAGGTCCCACCAATAACATGTTATGCTGCATGGGGCATCTACTATGAGAAACCCCCACTGGTCGTTGTTGCTTGGCACGGGGGTCTCCCAAAGTGAGCACTAGCTGTATTGACCCCAAAGGTAGCACTTTCTCTCCAGAGAATCCTCGCAGGTGGGTGCTGACTGGTTCCAGCTTCTCCCTTCCGATGCCCATCCTGTCAAAAGCCTACGCGAAGATGATGCCTGGCCGAATCCCATTGGCCGACAAGGACCCTGCGGGATTGTTGTTAGCCAACCGCTCTTATTACCGCTGATCGCTGTGGGGTGTTGGCATCCCTCCGTGCCTGAGTCCGAGAACGTTATAGTTGTGTTGAGTCGAAGTAGCTTTAGGACAATCGCTTGTACTTCCACATCTCTCCCGACCCGACATACGCAGTGAGCCTTCCTAAGAGTCGATTCCCCCACCTCCCCGCAAATCCTCCCAAGATCACGTGGATTTCCCCTAAGGGTTGTTGGTGCTGAGTTGTCGTCTGCTGAGGTGGTGGTGGCTGCGCCTGACTTTGACCTTCAGAGGCTATGAAGCGGCGGAGATAATCAAGGCCAATCTAAATATTATATTTCCTTTCGAAAGGTATCCGGAACAAATCGTTTTTTTCGGTCGATATATCACCGAAAAATTGGTTTTCGGCCGGCACCGAGAAGAAAAAGCAGAGGAAAATCGATCGCAGGAAAATCGGGAAAATCAAGATAAATCGCCGATTTTTCACCGAAAAATCGAAAAAAACCCGATTTTTCCACCGAAAAATCGCGACTGTGGAGCACGCGACTTGTGCAGGAATTTCTGAAAAAATATCGGTAAAATATCGGTAAATATCGGTAAAATATCGGTAAATATCGGTAATCACTATTTTGACTCCAAAATTTTTTATAAATACCCATAAAATCACACAATCTCTTTACAAACTCATCCATACACATCCAAGCTCCATTTAACTCTCAAATTATTTTTTTTTTTGTGATTTATCTCAATATTTTGAATATCTTATTATGAATATTATCTTCATCAAGATGGGATCCCTTCATCAAATAAATAATGTAAATGGAGCCACATCTGGCCTTTCATTTTGGTTTTAAATTACTATTGTAATGTAATTTCTCGAGCAATTATAATGAATATTATTTTCAATAAGTGTATATTTGCTTATTTATGTCTTTTATAAAGTTCAACAAAGTATTTCCATGAATTTCAAAGTATTTTTATTAATTTTCGCTTTACCGATATTTTTGTCAAAATATCCACCGATATTTACCGATATTTCTGATATATCCGTAAAATCCAAGTACCGATATATCCGTAATTACCGATATTTTGTTCCTTGGTTGTATCCAATCATCCGTTCAGTGCCCATTGTCCCTATGGAACTCACAATACCTCGTGTTATCTCTTTTGGTGGGGTCTGATCTTATTTGGGACAACCATCTCAGAAACTTTTCATGTTGCACCTCGCAGAAGACCTCGCTGAGCACTGCGGGTCACAAGGGTGAACCAATGAGGTGAATACCGTTTGTCGCAGCCTTGGGCCGAGGTGGTCCTGTGTTGTCTCGACGCCTCGCTCTCTGTGACGCCTGCCTTCTTTGGGGATCTCTCCCCGTTTCTTTGTCTCTTAGGGCTTCGTCCCTGTTGTTTGTCAGTCCTGCTTTTTTCTTTGTGGGTTGAAGAGCTTTCTTTCTTGGATATGAGGGCTTTTTCGCTGTTTATGTACTTTTCCGCTTTAGCGAGCACCTCAGCCATGCTTGCCTATGGATTCTTGGAGATGAAAAACATCAAATTTTTTGATCGCAGACCCTAACCCAACATGAATACGGTGATAGCTAACTTCATCCGATATATCTACCTTCAACATCATTGAACCTCCGACATAAGACCTCAAGCCCCGCGAGCTCGCTATGGTCAATAGGTGATAACTCGCTTCAGATGTTCTAGCTCCAATGAAGGGAGACTTAACGCGATGGAGAGCCTGAACGAGGAAATCACGATGTGGAACCTATTAAACCGCCAATGTTCCGGCCTTTAGCGTGATAGCGGCGTCTCGCGACCATACAGGGTCTTGATACCCATGTAGCTCCATTTGATTCTTATAGGTGTTAAGATGATCGACGGGATCCTTCGCACCATCAAACGCTTCTATTTGCGGCATTCTGAACTTTGCTGGAAGGGGGAAGTGGAGCACCTCGACTGTGAACGGGGACTCAGTTTGCTGCGCCAGGGTGTCCATAGAATCAGGAGCTCGACCCTTTACAACTTCCTTTATGTGGCCAGCCCGTTGAGGCTCAACCCCACTCCCATGACCGCTCTCCCATTCCTTGGGCCGAGGAGGCTGGTTCATCAAGCTTCGACGCCCCGAGCGTGGCTTCGCGGCGCCCTCTCTAGGGTTAGGGTGTGGTCCGTGCCCCGGTCTCGGCTGGATTCCTCGCTTGTTTCAACATCTCGAGGAGGGTCGCAGGTGTGGCCGCCTTCCTAAGCGGGGTGGTGTTATGGCCTCCCGGTTTGTCGCGCTTCCCACGCGCCGCATCTACCCGTGAGTTGTTCTAACTTCCCATCTGGTCGGGTGAGACGGAGGCTCCACTTCTTCCGTGTTGGCTTGCATCGTCTCTAACGCGCCGCCGGGAGGTCGGCTGTCCACGTCGCCTGGCTGGTCCTGCATCCTTGAGGATCGCATTGCTCCCGCTTGTATTCGAAGCGCCGATACCATCGCCATCGAGAGATTAGCTTTATTTGTAGCTAACCGTTGCTCCTACTGCATCGACAACCGATGATGCCTTTTTCAATCGGAATTGGGCTAGAGCATGTTGATAACGCTGGGCCGGAGCTAGGATCGTCAGCTGGATCCGCGCTAGCTGACCCGCTTAGCTCAACGTTGACCCTCGCAAAACAAGAAAGAAAGAGGATCGATGGGGCCTGCCTCAGCCGCCCGATGCCTAAGCCGGCCTTCCCCGAGAGAAAAGATCAACCGCTTAGAGGGCGAATGTTTTTGCGTACCTTTCTACGTATTTCGGGTGGCTTCGGGCATTTATAGCATTTGATGGTGGTAAGGATTCTCTCTCATCGATGGGGATTTTCTCGCCCTAATCGCTATCGACATTAAGGGATAATTAGGCGCTTATTGAGAATTATCCTACTTCCCTATTGGTGAGATGATTTGGTTTGATTTATGGGATAAGCAGTTATCGGGAATTATCCTACTTCTTAATGATGACTGGTCTGATTTACGTAATATGGGCTTTTCTCAGTTTGGTCTGGCGCATTGCCTTTGGGGGCTAATGAACTCGGGCTCCCTGCTGGGCCGATGCCAAGGGCCCAGCAGCTTCTAAATGAGCTTACCTTTTCTCTTGGCTTGGTGAGGGGCCTCGCGCCTCTATTTTTAAACCCATCATATATGTATGTAGAATGTCATTAAGAGAGGGAGTTCTTCATAGAGCCTGGCCTTCGGGCGCCAAGATGCTATGGAAATTGAGGGAGAAGTGAGAGCTCAAGCAAGTAATTATCTAATTTGTCTTACAACTTCCTAAATTCACTGTGATCAACAAACATTACATATAATTCGCTTATTCTTCAATTTGTTTGTTTGTTTTGCTTATATGAAGATCGAGGTGGCGATTGCTCCCAATAAGGATCAAATTTTTTTTGTCGCCATAATACTTCTCTGAAAAGGCAATGCAGTTCGATTGACCAAAAAAATCTTAGTCTATGCTAATATGAACTTAGTCCAAAAGAGTGTTTCGATCAATATTTATAAGTTTAAAATCTCAAAATTGTTTAGACAAATGATGTCATTTATATAAATGAAAAGAAAATATGTTGTTTCGAACTATCAAATCTTGATAATCTAGAATCTTAGTTATAAGACGTTAACAAATGTAATAAATTTAGTCATTTTATTTTATAATAACATTAAAATAATACTATATATATACAAAAATAATTTGACATTATTGTTTTCCAAAAAAGAATATTGACTACAAATAATTAATTTTTATCGATTTTCAATTCATGAAATGAATTTAGTGCCAATTATAAACAATCAAATTATTATAGCATTGATTAATTTCAATAGTTTAAAATACCAATATAAATTTAGTATATGACATTGATAAGTTCAACATTTTGATTCTGGATATACAAACAATTTCATCCATATGAATAGAACAAAAACATAGTTTATGTTGATAAAATCTTTATAATTAGAATATTATTTTGTAAGACGAACAAATTTATATAATTCAATCATAACAACTTTGTTAATCTTAAATTTTATGAATTTTTTTGCATAAATTTTGTAACACAATACTTTTCTTTGCAAATACATATCATGTAGGAAAAAAAATTGTCATTTTTAGATTATCTTTCTGAACGAATTATTAACATAAGTGATTAAGAAAAAAAAAGATATACCTATGTCTCATAAATTTGCACATGAAAATATTTTTTAATGTACATTCTTTTTTATTCACATGTCTAATCTAATTGATAGAGGATTAATGTTTAAAAGGCAAAACATTTTGGGATGGGTATGAGATTCTGATGGTATGAGATTCATTCCCACTTTACTACATTGTAACAAAGTGTTTAGTTGTCAAAAAAATTACACATTCTTCTTATTCTTCTTCCTACTTTTTTTTTTTAAAATTATTGACCCATTTTTCCTTTTGACAAGATTTTAATTATCCCAGATATT
Organism: Tetrastigma voinierianum; assembly: GCA_016808115.1. Classification (NCBI taxonomy): domain Eukaryota; kingdom Viridiplantae; phylum Streptophyta; class Magnoliopsida; order Vitales; family Vitaceae; genus Tetrastigma; species Tetrastigma voinierianum. The sequence continues at coordinate 2,179 of JAEQBH010002956.1, read as the reverse complement.
ATCTCCTAGAATAAGCACAAAATATCCCGCCCATTCCAGCACATATCACATCCAGAGATTGAAAGGTAATGACCAAAATAACCAAGCAAAAAAACATTAGCAGTTTTACCTTTCTTTTATGCAGGGGTATATTTGGCATTTCATGACTATTAAAAATCCTATGGGTGTGTTTAGACTGGACGATGGTGGCAATAGCCGCGCCGGTGAGTAAAGGGGAAATAATGAAATATTTCCTTGTGTATATATATATAATATAACGGGAGAGTTCATCACGGCAATAAGACTGACAAGGATAGAGGCTAGATGAAGTGGTAAACCAGAACAGCTCTGAGTTAGATTTCATGGCTTCCTCCCAAATTCATCTTCTTTCTACTGAGAAGGGTTTTGATTGTGCAGGTGTTGCTGAAGTATGGAGGGAATGGAGGACTTGAGTTTGATTTTGACATGGAAATCAGCCAAATTCAACTCCAAGATGAAATGGAAGATCAGAATGAGATTGAACCCGTGGAAAAGGAAAACAGGCGATGGAGAATCCGGATACGTCCCAAGATACAAAAATGTTGCATCCTCCAATGAGTATGTAGGTTGTTTTTGTTTTTTTGTAGTGATAATTGGTTTATGTGTGGAGGCATTTCAGGCAAGTAAATGGTGAGGAAAGTACACAATGGTGCTGATCGATCAATGAGCCAGTGACCTGCAAGTTTTTTTTTTCTTTTTCGCTCTGTTGATCCCTTTCAAACCGACTTTCTGCTCAAAAAATCTAGACAGAAGAAGTTTCAGTATATTGATGAAATGGAAAGAAAGGTGAAAGCTTTAGAGGTAACAATGATCTCTCTATATCACTATATGTGATATTAGCTTTTCACTCAACAAAATCTCTCTTTATTGATCTACCTTTTCTATATGAACAGGCTGAAATAGCTTTGCTTCACCTCAAGTTGCAGTTCAGGAACACCAGGTTGCATTATTGAAAATGGAGAATAATTTCTTGAACCAAAATTGGCTTCGTGGAAGAGAAGAATGGGATAAAAGATGGTAGCAGTTCAATCCCCTTTCTCTACCAAAGAGAAACCCTATTGATCAAAATCTTAGGGGTTGTTTAGTTCCTATTTTTGAAACTGTTCTTGAGAACACATGAAGAACACAATTTTGGTGTTCTCTTGAAAAATGTTATTGTTGTCTGAATTTAGGGCATGTTTGTTCATGTATTTTAAAAATGTTCTTGAGACCCGTTTTGAAAACACAAATAACACTATTTTGGTAATCCTAACAATTGTTCTTGTTCTCTCGAATTAAGTAATTTTGTGTTCTCCATATTTTTCGTAACAAAAAACTAGGACCAAAAGTGGTCTTTGTGTTCCTTGTTCCCCCTTTTTTCAAAACAAAAGACAAATTTAAAAACTATAAACAAATAAAACCCCTATTATTTTCTTTGTTATCCGTGTTATTGAATTAAAAAATGGGAACCAAACATAATTATTGGTGTTTTCCTTATTCTCCTTTGTTTTTCAAACAAAAACAGTTTTCAATAACTATAACTAAACCTGCCCTAATGCATTTTCTTTGTTTAATTTGGTAGCTGTAGTGGAAACAGAAAAAGAGATGAAGTGAAGAGGCTTAAGGATATTTACTGTCCAAGCAACAGCAAATGCAAAATGCAAATGCAAGTTTAGAGGAATGCTCGGTTGGAAAGTAACTGTTTTTTTTTTTTCATTTAAAAATCGCTAAGCCGAAATCACATGTTACTAATCATGGCTTAACTTTTTAACCAAAGTCGTAATCAGGGATATGAAATGCGGCCTTTAAAGAAGATGCTAATTATCATAACACATGCATTAAATACACATTCTGCCAATAAGACCTAATCAGTGGGTTAAAAGGTTGGATAGAGCATAGAAAAGGTACCTAGTTCAAGTTTCTATGAGAACATAATACTACAACATTATAATACAAAGTGAATAATAGATGCTAAAAGAAAAAAACTTATTCTTAAACAATTTAATGTGGACATATCATTGAAAATAGTGGATGTTAGATAAATAAATGACCATAGGTTAGAGGCTAATTATCATAAACATGTGCATTTAACAACTTAATATATGTATCAAGTCAAAAAGCTTTCAAGAAAATTTTCTCCTAATATTTTGTTCTTATCTGAAACAAAAGTCAATGCGAATAG